>VDFB02000007.1:83867032-84265948 GCA_007258455.2 Sequoia sempervirens
CTTTGCACAAGTAACCTTTTGTCCATGAACAATAGTACCACTTGTTTGCACTTGATGATTTTTGACCCTGAGCACATACTACTTTTCTATCTACTATTATTCTAGAACCTTTATTTTATCAACAATCTTCTTGGTTGTGATAATCTATTTATCATCAACCTTCAAATTTTCTTTACCATTATCAACCCTTGGTATCGTCAAATTTTCCTTATCAGCTTGTTAACCTTGCATTGGGACAAACCTATTCCTTAATTGATAACTACTTTGGACTTGCGTGACTATTGTATCAATGGGATTTTTTATGTCTTAATTGGATGTCTCATCTTCTTGTACCTTTGTTGCATGAGAGACTTCAAATGATCAAGGTCATGAACCAAAAGTTGATACTATTGTGGTGTAATGTGCCCATTTTGGGCATAATTGATTTGTGAGCATTTAGCTTAGTTTTTTAGTTTTCCCGTAAGCTTCTTGGTGAGTTGGAGAGAACTCCAAAATTCTTGGAGTGCTCAGGGTTGATTAGCAGTGACTTTGGTTCCCAAAACTGAGCTTAGTTGACAGTATGGATAATTATTCCACTTTTAGAAGTGATTTTTGACACTTGGGGTGTTCTCTAGACTTCTTAGAGAAGCTTTCTATTTTTAGTGAGTCACCCGATTGGCTATGATCATCATCCTATATATTTAGTATCATCTCAATGTGATCATAGTTTGATTTGGATGCAATTTCACTACTTTCTGCAACTTGGGTAAGCTACTGAGTATTATTTAATTAGTTCACTTAAGTTGTCTAATGTTGGGAAATATTAAAATGACAACTTAGTGTAATAGATTGTTGGAAAAGTGATTATGTTTTTTAAAAATCTTGACACCTAGATAAGGGGGCCTTTCACATGATATCTTATTATTATTTCAAAAAAGGTCTATGTGAGGGAAAAAAATACTATTTAAAAATTAAAATTGAATAATTCTCTCTAAATTTTTTTATGTTGTTGGAATAAACCAAGGTTCTTCCATAATATTTTGAGGATAAAAACCCTCTCAATATTTGGAGTTTTGAATTTGAAAGATAATCCCTAGCTAGATTGGAGTGATTTCATTTAAAAGATCACCATTGTGCTTTAAATCAAAGTTCTAGTTTTTTGTAGCAGTTGAAGATATTACAGTGTTTTGAGTTGCTAATTTTTTGTTGTGATTTATTGCCAAGATTTCAAAGTTTTATTGTGACAAATTGATGCTATCTTTACTAGTCATACCCTCATTCTTGGTAATGTCATTCAATGTGGATTGCTTATGTTGATATAATTTACATATTTGGTTATCATTATATGTTATTTAGATCACCATTATTTCTAACATTTTTGGTTGTATAGCCTAGGAAAGTGAGTTTGCAGTTATTATAAGGCCATACCATGTGGTGGCTCCAATGTGAGAATGGCGTGCAGGTTCCAGACCTAGGTTCTGTACTTTGTTGGTTTTCCTTGTTGATTGGTGGTTCCATGAACTCTTTCAAAGACTTCAAGTGTTTGTGAGGTGGAGAAATGGCTATGGAGTAAATTTTGATGATTTCCAATGGTTTCATACCTGTTGTACCAATACTTACAGTGACTTTCTTACTACTATAGTCTAATTTGGGATTTATTTTTAGTGGTAGACTATTATGGAAACATTCACATAGATGTTTGAGTGATATTTGATGAATTTTGAAACTATGTGATGAAGGTATATTGGCTTATATTCATTTGTGGTATATTGGATTATATTCATTTGTGGGCTTGTTGGGTGTGAGTTGGATTTAGTTTCTAGTGTTATATCCAATGTTTAGTCCTGTAGCAACTCATTTCTTGTGCATTTTCAAACCTATACCAACAATAAAAATCATTATTATTAAGGTATATTATTGCTAATTTAAGTTGGGTGGTCTTGTTCTATATATTGGGAACTATTCTTGGGGGTTTATAACAATTGTTATCATCAGTATTTCATTACAACAGTTATTAAGTGTTTCATTAACTTGTGGGCTAATCTTGTAAAGCTTCAGATGGTCTTACCATAGAAATATTTTCTTCATGTATTTGATATTATAACATTGGATGGTAGTACCACTATTGGGTTTGATTTTTGTTAATAATGATACTTACCCCACTAAACAAGTGGCCTTATTGTAATTGCTCACTGTTAGAAATTGGAAGAAGCTTGTTTTAATGTTTTTAAATATTTTATAAGCTTTCCCACTAAAAATTGGAAGTTCCATTGAAATATTCATTGGATAAGAAAATGTTTTTTGTATTGCATATGCATCCCACTGAATAAGTGGTTTGGCTAGCTTGCCACCTGATGATTCCTTTCAATAGTTGATTTTAATTTAATTGTAATTTTGACACCATATTCTCTCACCTTTCCCATTCTGGGATCTATGTGATAAAAAAGTGGAAGGGAATATGATTTTTATTTTATTTCTAGTTGCAATAATTTTTTAAAAAAGGAATAGGGTGGTTATTATAGTGCTATCAAAGTTGGTGATCTTTCCAGCCTATTGGGAAGGTAGCTCTTGTTTTAGATTCTTTAGTGCATAGCATTGTTACACCAATTGTATGATTGTGATCAACATTTATATGTCAATGGTCGTCATCAGTTTCAATAGTTGTTTACAGTGTTTAGTAACTATAATTTTTTCAATGGTATCTTATATGAGATTTGATTCCACTTTCCTATGAATCATGGATTTAGAATGGGGAGAGAATATTTAGAGTGCAAGAAAAAAATTTGACCACCTGCTTCTATCAAAGGATGAATTACTATGCATTATGGATATTGTGGAGATTTTTTTCTTGATGATACATCAACTGTATTTTATGGAGATGAAACTTGTTGTGGCTCAAGTTGTGAATTCGTTGGTTAAGCCTGAGCTTATGAGACACCAGAATGAAGTAAGAGTTGTAGTTGTTTCTTGTATTAGTGAACTTACAACAATTAAAAATCCCAAAGTTCCATATGATGATGGCATAATGAAGGAAGTATTTCAACTTTTTATATAAATTTTCTATTGCCTAGATGATAGTAGAAATCCTCTTTTTTTCCAATAGAGTAAGTGTTAGTGTAAATAGTGTCATTATCTACCTAGTTAGCTAATCATCTTGCTAGGATTGACCTATTCACACCTAGCTTAAGTTTACTTATGCTTCTTTTTCTTTTTTTCTCACTTCATAGCATTGAGACATGTGTCCTCATGAATTGAGACACCTATTAACACTTTCTCACTCACTTGTCAAGTGAGCTCACAAGTGTCCCATCTTTGGATGGGTAGTCAGAATTTCACTCCTACCTTCTCACCTTCCCATCCTTTCCTATAAATTTAAGGGTTAATAATTCTATTCTACAAATTCTATGATAGTTATTTGGATTTTTCATTGTGCTTGATTCCTTTCATGGTATTTTGAATAAATTACATTCATTTTTTGTTGATCCAACATAATATTAGAGTGTTGAATTGAAATTTCCTTCTCAATTTTTGGTGAATCAAGATTTCTACCCTATCAACAGAGCATCATAGAGCCAAAAAGACACCACCATTGCATTCAAAAGGCTTGGGAAATGAAAAATTACCTTTTGTTTTGTGAGTTTTGGGAATGGAATGCATAATATTTTGAATTGAAAATAGATATGGGAGAATTTGATGTTGACCTCAATGACACCATTTTCTAGCAAATACCACACATAGTCTCAAGTAGATAAAGGAGTTGAAGCTTGTACCACCATCCACATGAAACTAAGATCACCACGCAGTCTCCAACTTCCCCATGCAATTGCATCTCTCATTTTGAGCCTTGTAAGCATATATCCATCGACCATAACTAACCCACATGGTGACCTGCATTTAGTGACTTATGCCAACAACAAAAAATTTCATGAGAAGACTTTTGTGAAGTCTTTGCAAATTGCTCCCATGTGCAGCTTCTTGTTTACCTCTACGACCACAACCTCCTTTTATTTTAGATTGGGTCATATCCAACCATGTAGAGTTCCATTTTTATTGGTAACATTTATTGTTATCTATATAAATATTTTTTGCAATACCTTTCATAATGGTTTTGTAAGCCTTTTTCATTAACTATTAACTTAGCATTCATATTTAATGTTATTCATTTAAATGTTTCTATTATAGATCATTACTGGTTTTTGTAAATTGCTAGCTTGATGTTGTAATTATCTTCCTATTTGTAAAGGGGGGCTAGTTTTATTTTCGACATAACTTCAAATGGGGGAGTATTTTTTTAATTGTAAATAGTTTTTGGAAATCTAGTTTTGACACTGATACTTTGACATCGAGAAGATTTTGAAATTGTAAATTTTAATCTATCTTTTAAACCTTTGAATTTAAGTGTACTTTGTGAAATTTTTGATGGGGCACAACTTTCACCTCGTTTATCAAAAAATTGTAAAGTTTCTTACTCTACCATAGATGATCTTGGAAAAACACATGTAATACCATCTTTTGAAATTTTTTGTGATAGAATTACAAGAGAACAATCTAAACTAATCTCTATGGATGCTATCATCTCTTTAAAAAGTCAGACACATATTGGTCAATAATCTAAGGGAAAAGGAAAGAAGCCTTCTAATATACCTAATAAAAAATAAACTTCAAATAATGAGCTATCATATAAGCACAAGAATCTAGTCGACACACAAGCCACATATTTTATAAAGTCAGGAAAGAAGCCTTATAAGTGTAAAAAGATAGTCCATTGTACTTTTTATGGATTATAGAATCATGATAGCTAAGTTTTTCATAAGAGGATTGTAGGTTTGGAAGAGGCTATATAGAGACACAACATTGATCTTCCCAAACTACTAAGGGACATGCCCTTATAGCTAGAGGTTTGGATTCATCGAACAATAGTTGGATAGTTGACTCAGGAGCCTCACACAACATGAATCACTCACATGATCTTCTAGAATCTATTTATAACAACACTACTTCTCATACTTTAGTAGGAAACTCTTCACAAATTTTAGTTATGGGGTTAGGTACAATATAGTTGATGGGGGGTAGCATTGAGGATGTTCTCTATGTTCTTGAGATTTCAAATAATCTCCTTTCAATTTACTAGATTTGTCATACTGGTGATGGAAAGGTAGTCGAGTTTTCACCACATGATGTAGTTATTCAATAAATACACTATCCAAATAAGATTGTTGCATCAGGTTAAGCAGATCATAGATCTAATTTGTACAAGTTTCATGGTTTTGAGTCATCTTGTGGAGCATCACATATTGCACATGCTGACACTTTGAGGAGACTTCAGTATGAGAGGATTGGACACCTTGATTACAAGTATCATCAATAGTTGAGTACTAAGAATATGATACTTGGTCTCCCTAAAGTATCTTGCACAAAGGGTGTGATAGTACATTTTACACATTCTTATGGTTCTCAAGTTTTTCCCTAAGTCCTAAGCTTCAAAATTCAACAATTCATGCTAGGGTTTGTTAAAATCTTGCTTTTATTTATGTGTTTAGGCTTTAAAACCCTAAAAACCCTATGTATAGGAAACACTATTACATTTTTGTTTTAATCCTGTGTTGACCACCTATCCTAGTTACCCAACCTTTAAGTTACAACTTAAGGGCCTTGACTCTATGCCTTTACTAGCCCCTTCTGATAGTTTGCTAATTAGACCTACTTTTAAAATGATTCTTAACTATTTAGGGTCTTATGTTGGTGCCCACCTTTTGATTATTATTTCAGACCCTTTATTCCCTAGTAACTTAAGGTTGTTCTTAAGAGCATATTATCTATAGTCACTTAAGTTGCTTATGCCTAATATGTGGTCCCCACCACTTTTTATGCCCTATTCTACGAGTCTACAAGGAATATTTTATTAAGGAAATAATGCTCTACGAAACTGCGAAATCATTAACAACTGTCATCATATTAAGTGGATTCCGCCATTCCATGAGTAGTATGTTACTAAAGGTTAAGATGGTCCAAAAAATCACAAAATGAATGACACGTGGAATCAAGGCATTATACGAAGCTATAAGTCTTTTATGAAGACCAATATGTGACATGTGGCATGTTTTTAAAGAATTTTGTGAGTCCATGGGTAGCTTTACAAAGGGATGATTAGTGGTCCGCAAAATTGTGAAAAGAGGATAGGTGGTGTGTTTTCAATGTTTCCAATGGGTTTCACATCAAAGGCTAAGCTTGTGAGGAGTAGAATGTGGACATGTGGCATAATCTTGGGAGGATTTCACGAGTCTGCAAGCTCTTTATAGTAGCTTTATTTTTAAGTTGTGAAATTGTGAAAAGTTGTCATGGATCTAATCTATTTTTTGAATTTTTGGGCAGTTGGCCTCCTCCTTTCTCTTGGTTCCCCTTTAATTTATGGCTAAGTATCGACTCCTTCCACTTGGAGCCATGTGGCACCCCCATACTCATCCTTCACAACAAATTTCTCAGCTCCCCCAGGAGCAGCGCCAGCTCACCACGTGGTGGCTTCGACACTATCGACAAAGGTAAAAATAAAATGAACTTAAAAGAGTGAGCCCCCATGCGGCATCACTATGTGCCTCAAGAGAAAAGGAGGTTACTTTATAGAAGAATGGTGTGCCATTGGTAGAGGAGGATGTGCCTCATTTTTTATGAGAATTTTTGGAGTAGTTCAGAGAGAGCCACAAGTAACCTCAATGCTTTCTCTAAGTGTCATTGGAATCATAAGGCGTTAAGACTGTGCCATATCCAATATTTTGAAGACCGTCTACATGTATGAGCCGAAGCACTCCATTTTAGTTAAAATGGCCTCATCATGAGGATAAGTGAAAGGCTCCAAGGGTTGCTTTTCTTTATCTTGTAAACTTCATCATGCCAAGGCTGTTGTTCCTATATATTTTGAGGTCTTATCTTTTGTAAAGGGTTCCAAAGGTTGGTTTTCATGATTGCTACTAGAGAATAGTTTTTGTAATAGTTTTAATTTTGAATAGAAATAGTAAAAGTTTTTGTTTTCCATTCTCAGACCTTAATAGGTGCCCCTCGTGGCAAATGATTGAATATCCTATATTGTGCTATTTATGGCCTTTGTAATTTGTTCTCTTCTCAACAATGAAGAGGATGTGGTATTCTGTGTCTAAATGTGTGAATTAATTTGTTGTCCATTGTTTTTATTTCATGCTTTTATATTGCTATCATTTTATTTGAGTTGCAACAGTTAAATCATGCTTATGATCTTTTAACATTATCTATAATATTTTAGGAGATTTTTAGGTTGTATTATGCAATGTTAGGAATGGATACACTAGTAATTTTGGTGCATCATCTTAGTTTTATTTTAGTTTCCTTTGCTTTTCCTTCTTCCCATTTTCTCCCCAAATATTTGAAGAGCCAACTTATAAAACCTTGGAGGTCACTTTATAGACATCAATTTTAGTCCCATGTCTGTAAAACTTCCTATAGGATGTTTTTCAAGAGAAAATTTTTTAGGCATCAATAGTTTCCTTTTTTGGAATGCTCAGTTGGACTAGTCTTCCCACAATCACTTGATTAGAAGTCCAATTTTACTATCTAAAGACCTATTACAAGGTCACTAGTAGCATAGAATCCAAACTTCCTACTACCACCACTCGTGGTTGTAACCTGTGAGGGAGTTGCAAGGGCTAGCACAGCACACCAACCACAACAGATGGCTGCCCCAAGACCACTGAGGAACTTTGTAGCATGGAATAGTGGTATTCCACTTTTTCATCCAGTAGCTCTAGCTATTTGGCATTGTTGGAAGAATGAAGAAGAAAATATCATTATGCAAATTTTGTGTTTTCATTGATGTCACCATGTTATATGAGTGATAATTGCATCATCATAAGTTCAAGCTTGATCCGGTATTCTGAACTGATATGCAAAAACAATTATTATCCTATGGTATTTTGGTTAGCATATGTAGTACAAATAAGATTTATCCCTACGGTTCATATATGATGTAAATTGCATATATCTACATCTATGTTCTAGATTGCAGATGGTTTTGATCTTTAGATTAGAATTTATGAATGACAGAAGGTTGACAGGCATAGTGTTGACAGGTTGTAGCACAAACTGGCATAAGAATTTTGGTCCGCAATCCTCCGCTAATGAATATCATTCATTGCAGTTTTGGGAGATGGTTCTTGGTTGTTAGAATTTTGTATATTTAGAATTTCATGTGCACAAGTGCTCTTATGGCATGTTCGCATTACTCAGTTGTATTTTTTTCTTAGGTCTTTCCCTAGCCAACCTAATCAATAGTTGATGCTACAATGAATTAATTTTGTGTTGCGGATGTATTTGTGACCTATCTTAGGTCCATGCTGACATATTGTAGCATACTACCTGCTTGAATTATTTTTGGAAAAGTTTTGTACAAACTCAAAGCCGACAATTAATCTTTTTGGTGAATGAGGGTTGCATCTAATTAGGCCAACCTAATTGATGCTTGTGGATGAGTCAGATATATATATTGGACAGTTTTTGAGATTCAACGTGATAGATAAGTATACAAAGATGAATCAAGGTGAATACATATCTACTAGTATGCGAGTTTATCAAAAGAAGTGTGTAAAGTCAGTTTACTGAGCATCGAAGGAATTGAATCAACACTTGTTAGGTGTAACTTTATCAGTTCATATTCTGGTTGTAAGACATTTCTACATCGTATCTTTGTAGGCAGTGAGCCTCCCATTTTTGGACATTGAGTCTTGGCAGTGAGCCACCCTTTGTAATATCTTTTAACCAGTTATATTATATTATGAGTTAATCCTCACCGTGGTTTTTCCCATTTTGGGTTTTCCACGTAAAAATCCCAGTGTTCATGTGTTGTGTGATTTTATGTTATGCTAATGCTCTTGCTCATTCTTATTGTTATATGCATTGGAGTATTTGGATGGTGTATATTCAATAAGTTTAAGAAGATATTGATTCACCCCCCTCTCAGTATCTTGGGTGTTCAATAATTGGTATTAGATCCTAGTTCCTCTGAAGAAGCCTAACAACTTGAGGAAGATCTTTAAGATGGTACAAATGGATGATAAAGAAGAGCTCTGGACAACTCTTGAAGATCTTGACAAAGCTGAAAATGAAAACAAAGATTGGAAAGAAAATCTTGATGAGGCAAATTAATGCATAAAGAAATTGAAAGAGCAATTGAAGAAATTCAAAGAAAGACATAGAGAAGTAAGCGATCAATTAAAACAAGCAAATGAAGAGATCACTAGATTGAAGGTGCAAGAGGAGGAAAATAAGAAAATTGAAGATTATTTGAATAGAATGGTGCAAATCAAGACTAATGAAGACTCAAGGCTTGAACAAGAAGTGGTAAACCTAAGAGCAGATCTGGAAAAAGAAAGAGTCTATGAAGATAAGTTCAAAACAATCTCCACCAAGCTTGATGAGTTAATTGTAGGGCATAAACCAAATAAAGACAAAGGTGGTTTGGGACTGGAAGCAAGTAAAAGCTCAAAAGATATGCAGACCCCAAACACAGTGGACAATCAAAAGACTCAAGATAAAGGAAAACAGACAAGAAATCCAAGAAGCTTTTCCAGAAGAACGCCTATTAGAAAACCAAATTCTCAAAGGTACCCATCTTTCAATGGTGTTCGTTTTGCATGCAATAAATTTGGTCACAAGGAAATATAGTGTAGAAGTAGAATAAACCATTATGCTAGATCCTTCTCTGAACAATGTTTTGCATGCAAGAAGTATGGACATAGAGCCAATGAATACATAACTTAGATGATGAATTAGTTTAAAGGAGGTAGAATGAATCAATATTTTGTTGGCTACTGCTATGCATGTAATAAGTTTTGACACAAAGCAAATCAGTGCAAATCAAGGGTTAATGGAGGTCAAACAAATTAGAAAAATGTTGTTTGCTACAATTGCAGGAAGCCCGAACACATTTCAAAAGTATGCAGAAGTAAAGGAGGAAATAAATCTTATCCAATAAAGAAGAATGAACCAGTGAATACAATTGAAAAGAATGAGGTTAAGAAACAAATGAACAAGATATGGAAGAAGAAAGAAGAGCCAGTAACATCAAGTGAGTTGGTTCCCTCATCTGGTGTAGACAATCCCTTCGACAATTAGACCCAACATGGTCATAGGGGGAGCATTAACAAAAAATTATTCAACCCCCTGGATATCTGGTGTGCCAGATATTGGAACAAAGATATTTTGTAAAGAATGAATAAACAGAGCTTATGCAAAAAGAACTAGAAGAAAAGTTGCAGGCATGATCATTTGCAGAGGAAATTAGGGTTTTTCAATGCAATAAAGAAGATTTTTTATCAGCTTTTTGAGTTCTACCACATTTAATGCGAATTAGGGCAGCTCGTTGATCTATAAAGAAAATTTGTAAGATATTTTTGATCACTTGTGCATTTGAAGAAAGTGGAGAGTGATTTGGAGCAATCTTGAGGTGATTTGAAGAGCGAGTTGAGCAAACCCTAGTTCTGGTTCTCGTGAAAGAAATAGGTATTTTACTCTTTTGTTCTGTTGTGGGTTTAGGTGAATCTTTTTTTGAAATCATAGAGCTCAGTTTGTTAAAGGATGGCAACCCCTGTAGTTGTAAACATATCAGAAAGACCTAGACCTTCCTATAAGAAGTATTCCACGAAGTTATTTGAAGACGACCTTCTAGGCACTTTCTCATCAATTCGTCACGGTGTCGTGCCCACTAAAGACACTAGAATGTACATTCGTGTTAAAATTGAGGAATATAATCATAGAAAATTGATAGATATGTGGCACAATGAGCTCGCCGGGGATGATTTATTGATAAAATCATAATATGAAAATATTGTTGTGAAGTAGTTGGATCGGTGGAATCAATTTCCCAACTTTAGTTCCAATCTTGATGACAAGTATGTTAAACCTTCTCTTAGTAGAATTCATGATAAGTTTTTGTGGACTAACATACCTCACCTAATAACCAAAGAAGTGATGAAGGTTGTTACTAGAATCTGTGATACTTGACCTGTATCGGTGCTAAAGTCAATGAAAAATGAAGTGGTGATGGAACTCACCAGAGCAACATTTGTTAGAAGATCCCTTGCAACAAAACCTATTACCAATCCTATTGTGAAGTATGTAGCCATAATGATCAGTCACAAGATCTACTTCACAAATAGGGAAAAATTTGTGTCTACTACAACTATATACGTCGGATATGACATGGCAGCAAATGGTGCAAAATATGATATGTGTGAACTTTTTTGGTAACAATTGTTTAAAAATATGAAGATTACAAAGGAGAATAAATATGCGTTTAAGTTTGGTTCCCTAATTGTTTGTCCAATAGTCTACTTTCTTAGATGGCTTCCCAGAAGAGATGATGTGGTAATATGGGATACATCAAGACCTATTACACATAAAATTTTATATTACATGCATAGTTTGGGTGATTTGAAGAGTCGAGACAATACTTTGACAACATTATTTGTTGTATTCAAAAGAAACATGAATGAATGAGAAAGGATCCCAAGGAAAATTGTTAAAAAATACAAGGATGATATCATATTTCATGTCTCCACAGATGTGTACATGATAGAGGTAGTTGAACCCCAGACTGTCTGGATCCAACCATTAGGTTATGAAGTTATAGAGGATGAAGCAGAAGGCTATGTACAAGTTTTATTGAAAAGCCCAAAATATTCTAGTGAACCAAGTGTGGGCACATATGAAGAAAAATCTATGGAAGTTCACATGAAGCATAGGATGCCTATGATAAGAAATAATGTAGATTAAATGCTTAGAAAGGTTGGCTTCACTGATGAGAAAATTGCACAGGGAAGAGCTAAGGGAGAGCAGATGAATAGAGAATCGTCAGGTCTAAGGAGATCCGATAGAACAACTCCTTCAAAACTAGCCTCTGCTCCTACATCAGTAAAGGTAGAGCCTAGTGCTCATGGTAAAGGCAAAGGCCTGAATCCTTTCAGACCTTCTACAAGGTTTGGAAAAAGGAAAGAGACTCCTCCAGTGGCACCATTCAAAAGATGCAACAAGGGAAAGGAAATAAGGGAGAAAAACCTCAACATCTTTGAAGAGGAAGAAGAAGAGGAAGAACCCGAAGCCAAATTGATAAGAAATAACAAAGGGAACATGCCCTCTGGTGACGGTTCTTCATAGGAATCAAGTGTTGGCACCAAGAGATATCTATAAGTGTCATCCTTTGAAGAAGATGAAGAACATGGTTTTGGTATTCATGTGCACACCAAACTAGACATGAAAAAGGAAAAGATGTCAAAAGAGGCATCTTTAGACCAGGAAGAACAAAAGGCCTCACCGGTAAGACCTGGTTCCCCTCTCAGGTTAGAGATATTAGTAAATAGGCTAGTAAATTTTGAAGATATGTTGCAATCTACTGCAAAAATTTATACTCAAGTAGGTAGAAAGGATAGGAAAATATTGATTTTAGCTATTATTCAATATGTAATTACTTTGGAAGTTAGTTGGGACTATATTAAGTCTAATGTACCTAAGAAATTGTGGGATTCCCTAATGAAAAGAAGATCAGATGTTGTTGAGTTGGAAGAAAAAATAAGAATTGAGAAATTTGAGAAAATTGGGTCCTCTTTGACCACAAATGATATGGAAACCTTGAAGAAGGAATTCTTAAAGATGTTTTGAATTAAGAAAAGGGTGAATAATTTGATGACAAAAGATGAAAGGAAAATATGGAAAGAAACGGCAGAAGCCATCAGGGGTATGGCTAAGAAATATGGTATGTTTGGTGCACTCCCATCCGGTTTTGCACCAAAATCATGAGAAGTGGATTCTGCAGAGGTAAAGGAAGACATTCCTCCAGAAATAGGTGATACAGATATCCTTCCAGAAACAGGTGATACAGATATCCTTCCAGAAACAGGTGTTACAAATGATCCTCTATAGATAAAGAAATAGAAAGAGGAAGAAACTAAAGCAGAGAAGCTTGATGTTGTCCCTCCGGGACAAGCTAAAGGAGAAAAAGATAAAGATGAAGGAGAAATGAATGAAGAAGAAAGAGATAAAGATGAAAAAGAAGAAGAAGAAAGAGTAGAGGAAGAAGAAAGAGATGGGGAAACTACCAACAAGAATGAAGAAGAACAAAGGTAGGTTATGGAATCACAAATGTCCTCCAGAGGATCCTCCTCCAGTGATGATGTATTAAAAGGCTTGTTATCCAAGCAAATAAGGTTTTAACCGATAATTCCTTTCGAACTTAGATAGATCCCCATGGTTCAAGGTAGTGTGGATTTGGACAAGATATCTCCCATTCATAAATTGGTGTTAGGGGATGCATTGCATGCATCCATAAATTTTGGAATCACACCAAAAGGGGACATAACTCATTGATGATACCCTCAAAACTTTGCAGGAGGCCACCCTCGGTACATCAATAGATACATCTCTCACTCCAGTAGAAAATATAAAACTTTTATGGGAATCCTTCAAGGAGTATGCCTCCAGACTAGGTGAGAATACTAGGCAAGAGATTGAGGAGAAAATGGCAGAGAAAAGGCTTTCGGGGCTTCATGATAAGTGTGCTCTGGCACACACCAATTTGGAAAAGATTCTGGAAGTTGTGCAAGCTTGTGATTCTGAAGAAATTCATTTCTTACTACATAAAGTGGCCAGATGCCACATAAAGTATCAAAGATCTCATGGACTCCATTGAATCCCAGTTGACAGTGGTTTCTAATACATACAATGCATCTAAAGACAAAGACAAGTCAACTTGGAATGCTATTATTGCGCACAGAGAGAAATTTTTTATTCTACAAAATTAGAAGGAATACATCATCAGAAGATTCAATCAATTAGGTGACCTTATGAGAATGGAATACACTCTGGTGGCCAATGCTTTGGCCAATGTGAAAAAACTAGAAAAGATCAATCTGACTCCATGCACACCGGATGATGTTGAAGAAATCCTAATAGAGTTAGAATCTCTAAATAGAATGCTTATATCTGCTAAGAAGAGTTGGGAGAATGGAAAGTCAATGTGGCAAGGTAGTCTCAAGGAACTTCAAGGCTCACCTTCCTTCAGGTAATACTTTTTCAAGTTTACACATTGTTGAGACAAACTCCTAAGGGGGAGTTAGGATTTTTCTTTTTCTTTTAAACATACAATGTTCCAGACAACCCTTATATATATTCATATTTTTCAACCGCTCATTTTCCTTGATGTTAAAAGGGGGAGAGAGTGACATGAAGAGAAAATGGGAGAGTTCCATGAAGGGAAAAGGGGAGAGTGTGTTACACATAGGAGGTTTGTGCATTCTTTTGGCACATGTTGCCATCAATGAAAAAGGGGGAGATTTTTGGAAGAATGAAGAAGAACATTATGCAGATTTTGTGTTGTCATTGATGTCACCATGTTATATGAGTTATAATTGCATCACCATAAGTTCAAGCTTGATCCGGTATTTTGAATCAGTATGCAGAAACAATTATTATCCTCCGATATTTTGGTCCGCATATGCAGTACAAATAAGATTTATCCTTGTGGTTCATATATGATGTACACTACATAAATCTACATCTATGTACCTTATTTTAGATGGTTTTGATCATTATATCAAAAGTTATGAATGACAGAAGGTTGACAAGCATAGTGTTGACAAGTTGTAGCACAAATCGGCATAGGAATTTTTGTCCGCAATCCTCTGCTGATGAATATCATTCATTGTAGTTTTGGGAGATGGTTCTTGGTTGTTAGAATTTTGTATATTCAGAATTTCATGTGCAAAAGTGCTCTTATAGCGCGTTCGTATCACTCAGTTGTATTTTTCTATGAGGTCTATCCCTAGCCGACCTAATCAATAGTTGATGTTATAATGAATTAATTTTGTGTTGCGGATGTATTTGTGACCTATCTTAGGTCCATGCCAACATATTATAGCATACTACACGCTTGAATTATTTTTGGAAAAGTTTTGTACAAACTTGAAGCCGACACTTAATATTTTTGGTGAATGAGGGTTGCATCTAATTAGGCCAACCTAATTGATGCTTGTGGATGAGTCAGATATATATTGGATAGTTTTTGAGATTGAAAGTGATAGATAAGTATGCAAAGATGAATATAGGTGAATACATATCTACTGGTATGTGAGTTTACCAGAAGGAGTGTGTAAATTCAGTTTACTGAGCATCAAAGGAATTGAATCAACACTTGTTAGGTGTAACTTTATAAGTTCATATTCTAGCTGTAAGCCATTTCTACATTGTATCTTTGTAGGTAGTGAGACTCCCATTTTTGGACATTGAGTCCTAGCAATGAGCCACCCTTTGTAATATCTTTTAACCAGTTATATTATATTATGAGTTAATCGTTGCCGTGGTTTTTCCCATTTTGGGTTTTCCACGTAAAAATCCTAGTGTTCATGTGTTGTATGATTTTATGTTATGCTAATGCTCTTGCTCATTATTACTGTTATATGAATTGGAGTATTTGGATGGTGTATATTCAATAAGTTTAAGAAGATATTGATTCACCCCCCTCTCATTATCTTGGGTGTTCAATAATTGGTATTAGAGCCTGGTTCCTTCAAAGAAGCCTAACAACTTGAGGAAGATATTTAAGATGGGACAAATGGACAATAAAGAAGAGCTCTGGACAACTCTTGAAGATCTTGACAAAGCTGAAAATGAAAACAAATATTTGAAAGAAAATATTGATGAGGAAAATGAATGCATCAGGAAATTGAAAGAGAAATTGAAGAAATTCAAAGAAAGACATAGAGAAGTAAGCGAGCAATTAAAACAAGCAAATGAAGAGATCACCGGATTGAAGGTGCAAGTGGAGGAAAAGAAGAGAATTGAAGATTATCTGAATACAATGGTGCAAATCAAGACTGATAAATGCTCAAGACTTGAACAAGAAGTGGTAAACCTGAGAGAAGATCTAGAAAAAGCAAGAGTCTATGAAGATAAGTTCAAAACAATCTCCACCAAGCTCGATGAGTTTATTGTATGACATAAACCAACTAAAGACAAAGGTGGTTTGGGACAGGAAGTAGGTAAAAGCTCAAAGGATATGCAGACCCCAAACACAGTATTCAATCAAAAGACTCAAGATAAAAGGAAAACATACAAGAAATCCAAGAAGCTTTGCTAGAAGAGCGCCTATCAGACACCCAAATGCTCAAAGGTACCCTTCCTTCAACGGTGTTGTTTTTTCATGCAATAAATTTGGTCACAAGGAAATAGAGTGTAGAAGTAGAATAAACCACTACGCTAGATCCTTCTTTGAACAATGTTTTGCATGCAAGAAGTATGGACACAGAGCCAATGAATGTAGAACTCAAATGATGAATTGGTTTAAAGGAGGTAGAATGAATCAATATTTTGTTGGCTACTGCTATAAATGTAATAAGTTTGGACAAAAATCAAATCAGTGTAGGTCAAGGGTTAATGGAGGTCAAACAAATCAGAAAAATGTTGTTTGCTACAATTGCAGGAAGCCTGGACACATTTCAAAAGTATGCAGAAGTAAAGGAGGAAAGAAATCTTATCCAGTAAAGAAGAATAAACCAGTGAAGACAATTGAAAAGAATGAGGTTAATCAAGAAATGAACAAGATATGGAAGAAGAAAGAAGAGCCAGTAACATCAAGTGAGTTTGTACCCTCATCTGGTGGAGACAATCCCTTCGACAATTAGACCCAACATGGTCTTAGGTGGAGCATTAAAAAAATTATTCAACCCCCTAGATATCTGGTGTGCCAAATATTGGTACAAAGATATTTTGTAAAGAATGAATAAATAGAGATTATGCAAAAGGAACCAGAAGAAAATTTGTAGGAATGATCATTTGTTGAGGAAATTAGGGTTTTTCAATGCAATAAAGAAGAGTTTTTATCAGCTTTTTGAGTTCTACCACATTTAATGCGAATTAGGGCATCTTGTTGATCTATAAAGCAAATTTGTAAGATATTTTGATCACTTGTGCATTTGAAGAAAGTGGAGAGTGATTTGGAGCAATCTTGAGGCAATTTGAAGAGCGAGTTGAGCAAACCCTAGTTCTGGTTCTTGTGAAAGAAATAGGTATTTTACTCTTATGTGTTGTTGCGGGTTTATGTGAATCTTTTTTTGAAATCATAGAGCTTGGTTTGTTAAAGGATGGAAACCCATGTAGTTGTAAATGTATAAGAAAGATCTAGACCTTCCTATAAGAATTATTCCATGAAGTTATTTGAAGACGACCCTGTAGGCACCTTCTCATCAATTCGTCACAGTGTCATGCCCACTAAAGACACTAGAATGTACATTCGTGTTAAAACTGAGGAATATAATCATAGAAAATTGATAGATATGTGGCAAAATGAGCTCACTGGGGATGATTTCTTGATGAAACCATAATATGCAAATATTGTTGTGAAGTAGTTTGATTAGTGGAATCAATTTCCCAACTTTAGTTCCAATCTTGATGACAAGTATGTTAAACCTGCTCTTAGTAGAATTCATGATAAGTTTTTGTGGACTGACAGACCTCACCTAATAACCAAAGAAGTGATGAAGGTTGTTACTAGAATCTATGATACCTGACCTGTATCAGTGTTGAAGTCAGTGAAAAATGAAGTGGTGATGGAACTCACCAGAGCAACATTTGATAGAAGATCCCTTGTAACAAAACCTATTACCAATCCTGTTATGAAGTATGTAGCCATAATGACCAATCACAAGATCTAATTCAAAAATAGGGAAAAATTTGTATCTACTACAACTATATACACTGGATATGATAGGGTAGGAAATGGTGCAAAATATGATATGTGCGAACTTTTCTGGTAACAATTGTTTTAAAATTTGAAGATTACAAATGAGAAATATGTATTTAAGTTTGGTTCCCTAATTGTTTTTCCAATGTTCTACTTTCTTAGATGGATTCCCAGAAGAGATGTGGTAATTTTGGATACATCAAGACCTGTTACACATCAATTTTTTTATTACATGCATAGCTTGGGTGATTTGAAGAGTCGAGACAATACTCTGACAAAATTCTTTGCTGTATTAAAAAGCAACATGAATGAATGAGAAAGGATCCCAAGGAAAATTGTTGAAAAATAAAAGGATGATATCATACTTCATGTCTCCACAGATGTGTGCATGATAGAGGTAGTTGAACCCCAAACTGTCTGGATCCAACCATTGGGTTATGAAGTTACAAAGGATGAAACAAAAGGCTATGTACAAGTTTTATTGAAAAGCCCAAAATATTTCAGTGAACCAAGTTTGGGCACATATGAAGAAAAATATATGGAAGTTCACATGAAGCATAGGATGCTTGTGATAAGAAATAATGTAGATCAAATTCTTAGAAAGGTTGGGTTCACTGATGAGAAAATTGCACAAGGAAGACCTAAGGGAGAGCAGATGACTAGAGAATCGTCAGGTCTAAGGAGATCCAATAGAACAACTCCTTCAAAACCAGCCTCTACTCCTACATCAGTAAAGGTAGAGCCTAGTGCTCATGGTAAAGGCAAAGGCCCAACTCCTTTTGGATATTCTACAAGGTTTGGAAAAAGGAAAGAGACTCCTCCAGTGGCACCATTCAAAAGAGGTAGCAAGGAAAAGGCAATAAGGGAGAAAAACCTCAACATCTCTAAAGAGGAGGAAGACCCCGAAGCCAAATTGATAAGAAATAACAAAGGGAACATGCCCTCTGGTGAAGGTGCTTCATAGGAAGCAAGTGTTGGCACCAAGAGATATCTATATGTGTCATCCTTTGAAGAAGATGAAGAACAAGGTTTTGGTATTCATGTGCACACCAAACCAGACATGAAAAAGGAAAAGATGTCAGAAGAGGCATCTTCAAACTAGGAAGAACAAAAGGCCTCACCGGTAAGACCTGGTTCCCCTCTTAGGTTAGAGATATTAGTAAATAGGCTAGTACATTTTGAAGATATGTTACAACCTACTACAAAAATTTATACTCAAGTAGGTAGAGAGGATAGGAAAATATTGATTTTAGCTATTATTCAATATGTAATTACTTTGGAAGTTAGTTGGGACTATGTTAAGTCTAATGCACCTAAGAAATTGTGGGATTCCCTAATGAAAAGAAGATTAGAGGTTGTTGAGTTGGAAGAAAAAATAAGAATTGAGGCATTTGAAAAAATTGGGTCCTCTTTGACCACAAATGATATGGAAACCTTGAAGAAGGAATTCTCAAAGATGTTTTGAATGAAGAAAAGGGTGAATACTTTGATGACAAAAGATAAAAGGAAAATAAAGAAAGAAACTGCAGAAGCCATTAGGGGTATGGCTAAGAAATATGGTATGTTTGGTGCACTCCCATCCGGTTCTGCACCGAAATCATGAGAATTGGATTCTGCAGAGGTAAAGGAAGACATTCCTCCAGAAATAGTTGATACATATATCCTTCCGGAAATAGGTTTTACAAATGATCCTCTGGAGACAGAGAAACAAAAAGAGGAAGAAACATAAGCAAAGAATCTTGATGTTGTCCCTCTGGGACAAGCTAAAGGAGGAAAAGATAAAGATGAAGGTGAAAGGAATGAAGAGGAAAGAGACAAAGATGAAAAAGAAGAAGAAAAAGTAGAGGAAGAAGAAAGAGTAGAGAAAGAAGAAAGAGATGGGAAAACTTCCAGCAAGAATGAAGAAGAACAAAGGAAAGTTATGGAATCACAAATGTCCTCTAGAGGATCCTCCTCTAGTGATGATGCATTAAAAGGCTTGTTATCCAAGCAAATAAGATTCCAACTGGTAATTCCTCCAGAACTTCGATAGCTCCCCATGGTTCAAGGCAGTGTGGATTTGGACAAGATATCTCACATTCACAAATTGGTGTTAGGGGATGCATTGAATGCATCCAGAAGAAAAGAAATTCTAGAATCACACCAAAAGGGGACATAACTCATTGATGATACCCTCAAAACTTTGCAGGAGGCCACTCCTGGTACATCAATAGATACATCTCTCACTCTAGTAGAAAATCTAAAACTTCTACTGGACTCATTCAAGGAGTATGCCTCCAAACTAGGTGAGAAGACCAGGCAAGAGATTGAAGAGAAAATGGCATAGAAAAGGATTTCAGGACTTCATGATAAGTGTGCTCTGGCACACACCAATTTGGAAAAGAGTCTGGAAGTTGTGCAAGCTTGTGAGTCTAAAGCAAATACTATATTTGCTTATTGCATAAAGTGGCCAGATGCCACATAGAGTATCAAAGATCTCATTGACTCCATTGAGTCCCAATTGATAGTGGTTTCTAGTACATGTAGTACATCTAAAGACAAAGATAGGTCAACCTGGAATGCTATTACTGCTCACAGAGAGAAATTCTTTATTCTACAAAAGCAGAAAGAACACATCATGAGAAGATTCAGTCAGTTAGGTGACCTTATGAGAATGGAATACACTCTTGTGGCCAATGCTTTGGCCAATGCAAAAAAACTAGAAAAGATCAATTTGACTCAATGCACACCAGATGATGTTGAAGAAAGCCTGATAGAGTTAGAATCTCTGAATAGAATGCTAATATCTACCAAGAAGAGTTGGGAGAATGGAAAGTTAGCATGGAAAGGTATTCTCAAGGAACTTCAAGCCTCACCTTCCTTCGGGTAATAATTTTTCAAGTTTACACATTGTTGAGACAAACTCCTAAGGGGGAGTTAGGAATTTTTTCTTCTTTTGAACATACAATGTTCTAGACCACCCTTATATATATATATATTCATATTTTTCAACCCCTCTTTGTCCTTGATGTTAAAGGGGGAGAGAGTGACATGAAGAGAAAAGGGGGGAGTGTCATGAAGGGAAAAGGGGAGAGTGTGTTGCACATAGGAGGTTTGTGCATTCTTTTGGCATATGTTGCCGTCAATGACAAAGGGGGAGCTTGTTGGAAGAATGAAGAAGAACATCTCATTATGTAGCTTTTGTGTTGTCATTGATGTCACCATGTTATATGAGTTATAATTTCATCACCATAAGTTCAAGCTTGATCCGGTATTCTGAACTGGTATGCAGAAACAATTATTATCCTTTGATATTTTGGTCCGCATATGCAGTACAAATAAGATTTATCCTTGTGGTTCATGTTGTTAGAGTAAAGTAATTAATTAACTTTATTCTCCTCTTAAGATTTCACTTTATGCACACATATTAGTCATTTAATAATTAAATATTAATTATTAAATGCACTCACCTTAGGGTTAGGTTTTCCTTTCGGTGTTGATCTCCTTTATTAGGATTGATCTCTTGTATTGTATTCTCTTCTTAATTCATTTTTTCTCTGATAATACATCTTGCACTTTGTCAGAGCCAAAACCCTTGTTTTGTTCTCTCTCTTTCTCTGTGACAGGTTTCTTGCATGCAGGTGTTCTTTGGGTTATGTGGATTTGTATTTCTCAAATCCTACATGGTATCAGAGCTAGATCTGCTGCAGCTTGTTCAGTTTTTGAAAATTTAGAGATCTAGGTTTTGGTTGCATCAAATCTGTGTTTGTCTTCTTTTTATTTGGAATAGGGGCTTTTTTTTTGGACACTTTGAGCCAAACAGACCTCACCATTGAGCTCGCAGTGCCCAAAACCCTATTTTCATATAATATCGTCCATTCGGACAGTTTCTCTAGAAGGCAAAAACTTTTTGCCCAAGGCCGACCCTAGGGCCCGAGGCAAAAAGGCGAAAAATCACAAAAAATTAAAAATTCAATTTTGTTTATTTTTTTAAACCGCCGCCACCGCTTGGGGCGCCGGGGCAGCTACCACAGCGCCTGGCGCCCGCCCCCCCTACACCCCCCACCCCACCAGATGCGCAGCCTTGACCCACAGTAGGCCCCTTTAGGCCCGAGGGGCTCTAGAGGGCAAACCGGATTTTTCGAGCAATTTTACAAAATCGGTATAAAATGGGCACACATAAAAAAAACAATCAATTTAAAAAACTATATTGAAAATCAGTTTTTGTAAAAGCTTTTAAAAAAAAAAGAAAAAGTTTTTTTGGGGTACCCATAGGGTCCCTTACCCTGCGGGCCCCGTATCCTTCCACTGCGGGCCCCGTACCGTCCACCTGTGGGTTCATTAATGGTACCCGCAGGGTACCTGCTACGCAGGCCCTGCGGGCCCATTAATGTCGTCGGCCGGCGGCTTTGAAGCCACCGGTGGTAGCTTTCAAAAGTCACCGACAACCTGCTTTTTTTTGTGATTTTTTATAAAAAAAAATCAATCAATCTTTTTTTTCATATATTTTTAAAATATATATATATATGTATGTAATTTTTATGATTTAAAAAAAAAAAAATCAAAGTCTGGTAATTTTCCTTTTTTATGCAAAATAATGCACTATAATTGGAGAAATTTTTCCAGCATCACTAAAATTGGCAGACCTCCAGATCTGGAGGTGTTTTTCCTAAATTTGGCGGAAATCACTTTTTGCCCACTCAACCTCTCTCCATTGGGCTTTTCAAATTTGCACCCAATATTCTATAGGCCATATCTCGGCCATACGGTGGGCTTTTTCAGTGCAATTTTTTTTGAAATGGGGTGAAATTTCGTGATCTTCGCAGTGGTGTAGGTATTTTCCAAAATTATATTTTATCAGTGCTGTAGCTGTTCAGTTCTCGTTTTGGAGACTTTGACGGGCCATATCTTTTGCATCCGGACACATTTTTGGGTGTCATTTTTTTTGAAACTGCATGTTTTTTCGTGTACTTCATCATGGTGCTACCAATTTCCTCTTTTTCTATAAGAGAATTGTATTTTCAGCATGTTGTCCTATTTGGACATTGTAGACATTATGGGCTCACATTGCATGTATTTATCTTTTGTAAACGCACTGAGTTAAAAGTGTCTCAGCATTGTATGTGTAGTATTGGGTTTCTTGCACATCATTTTGTGCCTTATTGTACTCGCACTATGATATAAAGTGCCATGGGGGGTTGTGTAGTGCCTTTGTTTTTGCCATCACACCTTTGTCCGGTGAGTGTCCCTCCACGACAACAATGGATCCATATGATTCCAGCCTCATGTATGTGTGCTTTGTTTTGCACATCCTTTCTATCAGCTTGTACTTTCATGTTTGCACCTTTAGATGCTCTTGGTTCCTCTTCATGCACTACTTTCTGGCATTCAGTTTCAGTGTACCTGTCACGCCTCTCCCTTTTTCAGCATTATGGGGGGGTTTCTACTGTTGGTGTTAATGCTTCATTGGTTTCGCCTTGGAAGGAATCTTCCATTCTTAGTTGATTAGTGTTCTTCAGACTATTGGTACTTGTGCCATTTGTATCTTTGTTCCAGGTGTTTGCCTTTGTTTGCCATCTGATTCGAGTAGTGTCGTTGGGGGCACTCATGCAGATTGTTGTCTTCTTGATCCTGATCATCCTATCTTCAGAGGAGGTTCTTCGGCACCGTAGCAGTCATCTTTTGACAGAGTTTGCAGCTTCTTCATGCTTCTATGATGTTCTACATGTTCTTCTTTTTCAAGACATTTCCTTGATTTGGAGGCTTTTCAGTCCTTCAATCACCTTTGATCTCTTCTTGGAGTAGAGTTTTGTTCCCACGAGGTTTTCTCTATTTCTCCACTTTATAGAGATCTTCTGTTTGTACATGGGTACCTTACTTGGCCTTGTTTGCCAGGATCTTTGCTTTCATGCATCTTTTTCTTAGTGTTTTAGCTACTTCCTAAGTTCATCTTAAGGGGGGGTGTTAGAGTAATAAGTTGTTTTACTTAATTAATTTAATCATATTAGTTAATTAATTAAGTCACTTATCACTTTAGTTACTTAAGCTAAACTTAGGCACATTAATAATTAATTATTTATTAATTATTAAGTGTGCACACTAGGGTTTCCCTTTTAGGGTTTCTTGATCTCCTTTCATAAGGATTGATCTCATTGTAATTATCAATGGGAGAATATCTGTAGCTTTCATATCTTCTTGAAAGTTTTCTCTCTATTGTAGCTTTTTTCTTGTTGAAGTTAATTGCATACATTTATTTGCAGATCTATTGCGTGGAAGGTGTTTTGTTTGTTGTTTGATCCTGTGGCTCGTGGTTTTGTGCTTGTTTCACAATTCTAACACATGTATGATGTAAACTGCATATATCTACATCTATGTTCCTGATTGTAGATGGTTTTGATCTTTATATCAAAAGTTATGAATGATAAAAGGTTGATAGGCATAGTGTTGACAAGTTGTAGCATAGACTGGTATAGGCATTTTGGTCTGCAATCCTCCACTAATGAATATCATTCATTGCAATTTTGGGAGATGGTTCTTAGTTGTTAAAATTTTGTATATTCAAAATTTCATGTGCACAAGTGCTCCTATGGTGAGTTGGCATCACTCAGTTGTTGTATTTTATTATTAGGTCTATCCCTAGCTGACCTAACCAATAGTTGATGTTATAATGAATTAATTTTGTGTTGCAGATGTATTTTATGACCTATCTTAGGTCCATGCCGACATATTGTAGCTACTACTTGCTTGACTTGTTTTTGGAAAATTTTTGCACAAACTTGAAGCTGAAAGTTAATATTTTTTGTGAATGAGGGTTGCATCTAATTAGGTTGACCTAATTGATGCATGTGGATGAGTCATATATATATTGGACAATTTTTGAGATTGAAAGTGATAGATAAGTATACAAAGATGAATCAAGGTGAATATATAACTGCTAGTATGTGATTTTATTAGAAGTGTGTAAAGTCAGTTTACTGAGCATCAAAGGAACTGAATCAACACTTGTTAGGTGTAACTTTATCAGTTCATATTTTGGCTATAATCCATTTCTACATCGTATCTTTGTAGGCAGCGAGTCTCCCATTTTTGGGTAATGAGTCTTAGTAGTGAGCCACCCTTTGTAATATCTTATAACCGGTTATATTATATTATGAGCTAATCCTCACCGTAGATTTTCCCATTTTGGGTTTTCCATGTAAAAATCTTAGTGTTCATGTGTTGTGTGCTTTTATGTTTTGTTAATGCTCTTGCTCATTCTTAATGTTATATGCATTGGAGTATTTGGATAGTGTATATTCAATAAGTTTAAGAAGATACTGATTCACCCCCCTCTCAGTATCTTGGGTGTTCAACAGGGATCCTATCCCTACTAATGCCTTGAAGGCACTTCCTAACTTCAAAGGGGAAGATTTTAAGAATGTTGTAGAACATCTTCAAGATGTGGCGAATATTTGTATTGTGCACCATGTCATAGAGCAAAATGTGCCACTAATTACTATCAAAAGAGCCCCACAAGAGGCCATTATTGACTTTAATACCAAGTTTCATAAAACATGGCAAAGGATCTCAATAGCAGATCTACCACTCACGTGTATGGCTATCATCTTCTATCTTAAGGCCTTCAAATTAGACATAGTTGTGATTATTCAATCTCTCGGAGGCTAGGCATTATTGGATGTGTATGAACTAGCTATCAAAGTGGATAATAACCTAATACATGCTAGGAAAATCTCCCCACGGTTGTCAATGCTTATGTTCCTGGAACTATCAAAGTCATCACAAGAAGTTCCCAGTGCCTCGCAAGCATTGCCCCCCAAGTATGTATATCTTGTTTCTCAAACAAGCACATCTGCTTCATCAACACTAGCTACAGAGATTAATGATATGAAGAGTATACTACATAAGTTCTCAAATGAGATCATAAACCTCAAAAGGAAACAAGTTATTCCCCTGAAGCCCCCTTTCTAAAATTATCAAGGCGGGAGGCTATCATATTAGCATAACCAGTACCAAGGATGGAAGAGGTTGAATCATCAAATGCAACCTGCAAATCAGATCATCTCGGTTCCCACTCCTTTGCAAACACCCCCACCAAACCCACATAAGGAATTGGTTGTCGGCCAAAACAACTTGGTAGATGATTCAAATTCATGGTGTTTTCTATGCAAAGACACACATACACCACAAAATTTCCCAAGAGGCAATTTGTAATAGAGGTTCATCAAGCAACAAAGATAAGGGAGCACACTTGATTTAACCCATTACGGATATCAATCCCTGAGTGTTGAAAATGTCATCCTGATGGCTCAAGTGCAAGGTATGTCTTTAGAGAAGGAAGAGGAGATATTCTCATAACATGCATTTTTCTCATGGTTGGAAGGTGATGATGTAGTTTATATGAATGATATACCTATGTTGAAAGCCTTGCAAGTCCAATCGGACTATTAAAACTGCTCTAAGAAGAAATCAACTGAGGACCAAGAGGCTTTCAAAAGGCCTAAGGTAGCTTTAGGTAGGAATTCAGGGCCTCAACCATCACCCCCAATATATCCAAAATGGGGTGAAATAGTGTAAAAAAAATAAAAGAGCCTAAGATCTAACCTTAATGGTTGTTGAATGTGGTGAAGCAGTTGAAGAAGGCCCCTACCAATGTTTCTCTTTAGGATGTCATATCAATCCACGAGAAGAAATATCTACTATGAGAGGTGTTGGAAGACCATGAAAGACCCACACAAGGTAATCCATCAATGGAGCTTATACAATCCAAGTAGAAAGAAAATGACAAGAATTTGTAACCTTATGTTCCATCCACATTCATCAACTCCAAAGTAGGGGTAAGTAAAATAAAACCCACCCCATTTTATTTAACTCTTATTGTACGAGACAAGTTGCATAATTCTATGATTGGTTCCAATTCCAACACCACAATTATGCCCAAGCAATTGTAGATGCCCTATAACTTCAATATGAACCTTTAGATAAAGGGGTAATGAAATCATATGGAAAGAAAGTTCAAACCATAGGTGTTATCAAGGCTCTTCCTTTGACCCTGTACTCTTGCCCCAATATCACAATACCCCAAGAAGTGGTGGTGATTGACATTCCGCTAGTCTTCAAGCTATGCTTGTTGAGGGGTTTCATGGCTAAGATTGATGGGTACTTGTCTTTATATTGGTCCCACTTGATCCTGAGGACCAAATACAACTCAAAAATGAAGGTGTTCTCTAAGTCGCTACAACCAAAGCACATTGTGGATGATGATATGATGAATTTTTTAGTAGAAAACACTTATTTCTCAAAGAAAGAGATGTATTGTGTGGAGATGTTTGAGGAAGGAGTGGTAGAAAATAGGAGACAAGAGGAGGAGGTCCTTATTAATGAATTCATTAAGAATGATCTGTTCGGGAAATTCGATGCCACTGGCCTCAAGACTTATGTAATCCATGATAAGAACCAAGCTATCCCCGAAGTCATGAAGAAGGAGAATTAGATCAAGGAGCTTAAAAAATGAGTCTAGTTTCTAGACTCCACATTTCAATGGTGTGAAATGTAGGATCAACTCTAGAGCTGGCATCCATTTGGTGTTACCATTGTTGAACACCCAAAATATTAAGAGGGGGGTGAATCAATATTCCCTAAAATTCATTAACTTAAAAGTGCATTCAAAGCATCTCAAAGAACTTATAGAAATGGAAAGGAGTTAAATTAAAGCATGCATCACAACATTCAACACAAGAACACCATATTTTTGTGGAAAACCCTTGAAAGGGAAAAACCACGGTGAGGATTAGCTCACAATATATCATAACCAGTTATAATAGATTATAGAAGGATCACTGCCTAAAGGGCTCACTGCCTAGAGGACTCACTATCCAAAAAATAGGAGGGCTCACTACCCAAAGAAGATCACTTCTTCCAAAATTATAAAATACATACAAAAGGATGGCTCACTACCAGAATTTGAATTACTTACAATGTATCTACTATCACATTTCACACTTTACCACACACCTCTTCATATATATTGTAAAAAAATCATATCATCAATTAGGTTGGCCTAATTAGATGAAACATGTGACACAATAACCTAACGGATCAAAAATTCATCATACATACCTTGCAAAGGTAACCAAAGTGTGTTATTCACCAAGATAGGTTGGCATAACCTATAGATACTCCTATGATTCTGCTCCATACACAATTTAATTCTACATGACCCAAAAACCCTTAGGTTGACACCACACAACTAAATTGGTGAAGCGACAATTGAATGAACCAACCATTCATCCACAACTTGACATGCAAACCACCAAACCACATGAGACTCAAAGTGCACACTCATCTAACATCTTCAGACACTTCCTAAAATATACACAACATAATGATCATCTGCGGTGGAATGCGTAGCATTCCAACATGAACTTTGCAATTGTAACTATGTCTCTACTTAGTTTGATACTTTGTCATCAATAACTTCTATTGTGGAAGACATAAAACTCCAAAACTTTGGATATAGACTCCTTCAACATGCACAATTATCACCTCAAAACCACATGACAAGATATTGTAGTGTGAATCAATGTGAACCACAAAATTGTTCCTTTGTTACATCACTATGTCAGTTTGGGACTTAGCCAACTTCCCCAATAAACACTTGGGCTTCTCTGGAATATATACATACTGATATACCATCACTTCTAGAATGGGTTGTCATCAATGACAACACCATACATCATCATGCTCATGTTGCCAAAAATCTCCCCTTTTGTCATTAATGGAAACACACTTCTCTACTTCACTCCCCTTTTGACATCTAGGGAAAAGGGTAGTAAATCCACATTACATCCCCTTGTTGATATATCTACATGAGAATATATCCCCCTATCTATGTTACCCATCACCAACAAGAAAAAATTGAACTTCAACACCATCTCCTAACTCTGCATATGTACATTGAGATAAAAAAAATTGATTATACAATTAAAAAATGTACACCTTAATTGGATGAGGGTAACATACCCTGATATGATGCCTTTAATTTTGCAAGGTGTGTCTCCCAATCCTTCTTTGTGAAGGCAGGCATGTAGCTCTGGTTTTCAAATTATACATAGAGGTCTTCTCCTTCTTCCAGAGAGCTAAGCACTATTGGGGTACACTTGTCAAACCTGGCTCTAGTAAGCTTCATTACCACTTCATTATTTACCACCTTCAATGTCAGGACAAGTCCTATGGAGCTCAAACCAGTAACAAACCTAATTTCCTCTTTGGTTATCATATGTGACATGTCCAACAACATGAATTTATCATGAATTATACTCAGAACATACTTTATCCACTCATCTTAAAAACAAAAATTTAGGAAATTTTGTCCACACATCCAACTTTTTCTCCGTTAGACTAGCATACTCTGGTTTCAACTCAAAATCATCTTTAGTTAGCACTTTTTCCCTAAACTCCACTAGTTTCAAGTGATCATATTCATCTAACTTCGAATGAATGTAAATTCACACATCTTTTGTGTGCAACACATTTGAAGGAACCCTAGAGAATGTCACTTCTTTATTTGTTACCATTGATTTGTATGTATGCTTCTTAAATTTAGGTCTCAATCTCTCAAGTACATCAATAACCTGAGGAGTAAACATTATGAACTTGTAGGGTTTATAAATACCCCGTTTAAATTTGTTGATAGGGTTTCATTCAACACTTTAGATCTTGTTTTCTCTGCTCTCCTCTTCAAATTCTTGGACAAAAATTCATTTTAGAATGTGCAAAATGAAATATAAACACTTTATTTGTGACCTAAGAAGCAAACATTTCACAAGGACTCCCAAACATTTCACAAATCTCAAAACCAAGAGAATTCTCACTGGAAATTTCACTAATGGATCAAGTAAACCAACCTATGCATGCACTAGTATGCTAAAGAAATCAACATCTCATCTTTGGTAGGGGTTTATAAATTTTTTTTTGTTAAAACTCCCTCTAAGCCAAATGCTTTCTATCTAGTTTTTGAAGGAAACATCTACATCAAAATTTGGCACAGATTCATTTTTCACATCATTCTCTTCCTTTTTCTTCTAGATCTTGTCCATCTCCTTCTTTACCTCAACTAAATCAATCTTTTTTTGTGGAACAGAGGGTTTCACATTATTTCCTTTGCAAAACTTAGCTATGTTTCTAAGTTTATTGCATAGTAAACATGTGACACTTTATTTTGGAGCAAACTTACATCTTGCCATTTTAGATTTGTATGTAGAAGTCTTATGAAAAAACCCATTGCATGAGTAGCAATAACCAAGGAATGATTGAGATATCATACCATTATTGTAACCATTCATTATCTATCTTATGTATTCACTAGCCTTATGACCAAATCTATTGCATTCATAGCATTGACCAAAAAATGATTAAAAATTCGTATTCATCCCACTTCTACATTCTACATCTCTATATCCAAACTTATTGCAGAAATAATAATGACCATTAAAAGATGGGTACCTTTGTGCAATTGGTTGTTTGATAGGAGGTCTCTTGAAATCTTTCTTCTAGTTCTAGACATGTTTGATATTTCTCTTCTTATCTCTAGTCTTTTTTTGTTCATTATTATTCTTTTCAACATTGTTTGGAGTTTGGATATCCTTTGATCTTTCTCCTTTTTCAAACCCTAATCCTTCTTTGTCCTTAGAGGCCTTTTGACTAGCAAGAATATCATCAAGCAAGGTGGAGCTCTTATTGAATTTTTCCTCTTGACTCTTTGCTTCCTCCAGATCTTTCTTCAGAGACAATCTCTTCTTCAAGCTTTGAGCATTTTGTAGACTTTTCTTTCAATTTTTCATTTAGGTAGTCTTCAACTCTTTTTCCTTCTTCAACTTGAACTTTTAGATTAGTGATTGTCTCATTTAATTTTTTAATTTTCTCATTTGTTTCCTTGAGTTGCTCTTTAACTTTCTTGACTTGATTCCTCAACTTCTTGATACACTCATCTTCTTCCTTAAGAGTTTCTTTCAATTCTCTATTCTCACATTATGCTTTGTCCAGATCATCAAGAGAAAATTTGAGCTCTCTTTCCATATCAACTTCATAGTCTTCTTCAATAAACCATTCCATCATAATTTCTTCTAGAGGGATAGGATACCTCCTAGTTGTCATTTGTTCAACCTCCAAGATCTACCTCAACTATTAAGAAAATTGAAGGAACCTTGCTCTAATACCAATTGTTAAACACCCAAAATATTAAGAGGGGGTGAATAAATATTCCCTGAAATCTATTAACTTAAAAGTGCATTCAAAGAATCTCAATGAACTTGAAAAAATGGAAAGGAAAAATTAAAGCATGCATCACAACACTCAACACAAGAATGCTAGATTTACATGGAAAACCATTGAAAGGGAAAAAACCACGGTGAGGATTATTTCACAATTTATCATAAATGGTTACAATAGATTACATAAGGCTCATTTCTTGAAGGGATCACTACCCAGAGGACTCACTGTCCAAAAAATAGATGGCTCATTTCCCAAGGAAGATTACTTCTTCTAGAATTACAAAACATATAATTTGAACTACTTACAATGAATCTACTATATGTTGAAGATACAGTTCTAGTTAGGCTAAAAAAACTAACTTTACACACTTCATTCCTTATTGTCACAATATCACCACTATCACATTTCACACTTCACCATATGCATCTTCACCTCTCATCCTACACACACTGAATTGACCTTCTATATATATATATATGTATATATTCCACAAACAATCATATCATCAATTAGGTTGGCCTAATTAGATAAAGCATGTGACACCATAACTTGTCAGCTCAAAACTCCATAATACATACCTTACAAAAGTAATTGAAGTGTGTTCTTCACCAAGATAGGTTGGCATGACCTATAGATACTCCTATGATTCTGATCCATACATAATTTAGTTCTGCATGACCCTAAAACCCTTAGGTCGGCACTGCACAACAAAATTGGTGAAGCAACAACTGAATGAACCAACCATTCATCCACAACTTGACACATGTGGAACGCTAAACCACCTAAAACTAAGAGTGCACACTCATCTAACATCTTCAAGAACTTCTTGAAATTTTCACAACATAATGATCATCCATGGTGGAATGTAGAGAATTCCAACATGAACTCTGCAACTATAACTATGTCTCTGCTTAGTCTGATACTCTGTCATCAATATATTCTATTGTGAAAGACATAAAACCCAAAAAAATTGGATATAGACTTCTTCAACACATACCATTATCACCTTAAAAGTGCATGATAAGATATTGCAATGTGGACCACAAACCTGTTCCTTTGTTACATCACTACCTTAGTCTAGGACTTAGCCAGCTTCCCCAAGAAACACTTGGTCTTCTTTGGACTATACACATACTAATATACCATCACTTCTATAATGGATTACAATCAATGACAACACCATACATCATCATGCTCATGTTTCCAATACCCATCTGAGGAGACCCTTAGGGCCTTACACTTTTAGTTTGTTTGCACAAATAATGAAGCTAAGTATGAAGCCTTGGTCCACAACCTTAGCCTTGCTAAGCATATGGGTGTGAAGAAATTAAATTTTTTTATAGACTCCAAGCTAATAGTAAAACAAGTAAGAGGATTGGCGACTATAAAGAATGTTTGCATGAGGTTTTATCGCCATGGGGTATGGGATGTAATTGAAGTATTTGAAGCCTTCAACATTCAAATCATCCCAAGATCTATGAATGTGTAGGTGGATAGGATGGGATTAATTGGTTCTCAATTTGAACTAGTGATCAATTTGCTAATAAATAAGCAAGTGGTATGAGTGATTATCAGACCCGCTATCCTAGAAAATGATCAAAACTGGAAAGTGTTCAAAAGCGATGCCCAAATCGTTATATTTCTTCAGCAGTCATGTGATTTTGCAGAGAAGTTACAACCAAAGATTGAGGAAGCCTATGGGGACCAAATAATCCAATTGAAGTCTAATAAACTTCCAAAGGGACTAATCACCCTAGAGAATCTGTTTGATTCTAATGATGTAAGGAATGAAAAAAGGACATTTGTCACAAAAAAAAGCAACTACTCTGAGATTAATGTAGGAGATGGATGAAAGTTGAAGGTGAGGAAAGAAGTTTCCCAAAAGGATAAGGATCGATTTATATCATTCTGCAAAAATTATGAAGGGGTTATGGAATGAATCTACAATGACCTAAAGGGTTATGATGACAATGTAATTCAACACACCATATATCTAATTGAAGAATCCAATCGAATCTGCCAAAAGCAAAGATCGATAAATCCAAAAATTGAATCTCTCATGGCTTAAGAACTGGGGAAATTAATCAATTCAAGGATTATATACCCAATCAAGCATTTAATCTAGGTATCTAACCTAGTTTCAGTACAAAAGAATAATGGGGAAATTAGACTCTATGTAGACTTCAAAGACTTGAAAAAAGCATCTCTAAAAGATCATTACCACCTTCCTTCATGGAGTAGATCCTCCAAACAGTTGTGGTCATAGAGATGTTCTCTCTGCTTGATGGATTCTTAGGCTATAACTAGGTATGGGTTAAGGATGAGGATCAACATAAAACTACTTTCACTACAAAGTGGGGAACCTTCACATATACAAAAATTTCCTTTGGCCTCTCTAATGTAGGAGTTACTTTCCAGTGGGCCATGGATATAGCCTTTCAAGGTTTGATTAACATAATCATCCTCATCTATATAAATGATCTTACATTGTTCTCCAAGAAAAAGGAAGATCATTTTAATCATTTGGAGAAGATTTTTCAAATATTTGAAGAGTTCAAGTATCTCTCAAGACCAAGAAATGTGTCTTCGATGTCCTACAAGGTAAGTTGTTAGGATATGTGGTATCAAAAGAAGTCATTTCTATTAACTCAAACAAAGTAAAGGCTATCAGGGATTTGACCTTACCAATTAACAAGAAAGGAGTCTAGTCTTTCTTAGGGAAGATCAAATTTGTTAGCCAATTCATATTTGACTTTGTAGGACTAGTAAGGAAAATTATACTAATGTTGGAGAAAGACTAGGCCTTCAAATGGATCACTGAAGGAAGGATAACATTTGACAAGATCAAAGAAATAATATCTACCACTCTTTTTCTAGTCAATCTTGAATTCTTTAAAGAATTTTCCATGTGTGTTTATGAGAGTGAACATAGCTTAACAGTCATTTTAACTTAGAAGGAAGATGAAGGAAAGGGTGAGCATCCTATTGCATTCAATTCAAGAACCCTACGTGGATATGAGACTAAGCATAATTTTTTTGAGAAGTAGGTTTCACGATTGTTAAATGTCCCAAGAAATCCAAGAGCTTGGTGGTAGGAAGCAAGGTAATGATATATGTGTCACATTCTAGCGTCAGAGAATACATCATGGAGGGAGAAATTATTGATAAGAGAGCCAATTGGATCACTAAGATCCTGGAATATGATGTTGAAGTCTGACTAACCAAGGTGATTTGAGGAAGAAGAATTTGTGATTATTTGGCCCAATGCGCAAACATAATGAAAAATGAGCAAGATACACCAAAAACAATTTTAGTGAGCTAGTGTGAAACTATTGGATCTTGGGTTGCTTATAGAACCCGCTTTATGGAAATTGGCCAATATCAAGATGGTCTCACCACACACAAAAAGAGATTCTATAGGTTGCAAGGATCTAGTTATATGCTAGTTCACAGAGTCCTTTTCAAAAGGAACTTTGACGAGGTACTACTTAGGTGTGTTGACAACCACCAAGCTAGAAAAATCCTACAAGATATGCATTTCAACCCCTCAAGTGGATATTTCTTAGTAAAATTACCATAATTAAGATCATGTGCACTAGATACTATTGGCAGGTTTAGATTATTGTCAAGTGGTGAAGAAATACCAGCAATGCTAGTTTTTCATTGGAAAGCAAAAGAATTCAACCATGCTGCTAAGCCCAATTGTGATTGATGAGCCTTTCATGCAATGGGGCTTGGATTTCATTGGGATAATCAACACCATGTCTAGCATGGGACATAAGTGGATGGATACTCACAACCATGGATTACTTCACAAGATGAACTAAAGTAGCTCCTTTGAAAGAAGCTACTGAAAATATAATCCTCAACTTCTTAGAGGAGCTAGTAATAAGGTTCACCCCCCTAAGACAATGTGAAGGCCTTTCTTAGTTCTAAAATTTTAGAATTCATGCTAAAGAATAACATCTTCCTTAAAATCTCATCCAAATATTACCTATAGGGTAAAGGGTTGGCCGAATCGATAAAAAAGAACTTGATAAGGTTTATCAAGAGGATGGGTGTTGACCGGAAAAGAGAGTGGCACAAACATCTCAAAACAACCCTATGGGCCAATTAGACCACTCCTAAATAGATTTTAAAGACATCCCTATATGTGTTGGTCTACGAGAAAGAAGCATTCATTCCCATTTGAATGGATATTTCCACTTTACAATTGCTAAAAGCTTATGAAATAGTGGAGAAAAGAGTAATGGAGGTCAAGTTAGTAGAATTGCTCAGTCTTGAAGAAACAAGAGAGTAGGCTAGTGACTCCATGATAGGATTTCAACAAGTAGTGATGAGGTAGTTCGAAAAGAAGGCATTTGACATTGGTTTCAAGTTAGGAGACTTGGTTTTGAAGTATGAGGAAAGGGCCACAAGGCCAGCTCAACATGCAAAATTTGACTCCCTATGGAGGGGAAATTTTTGCATCATTGGCAATAGGAAAGGAAATGCATTCGAGTTGGCAGATGAAGAAGGAAATTCCTTAGAGATTCTAGTTAAAAAAATTCACTTGAAGCACTTCAGTTGATTTATCAGTCTACCCATGTACATAGTTTCCCTTTTCGTTGTTGTTTCTCCTTTTTGCTAAAAAGTGCCACTGGCACAAGTCATTTCCATCCCACTACCAAGTGTTTGCTCCTTGGTTACCTTTTTTGAAAATCCTCCTTGATAGACAGTTATCCACCCCCACTCTCCCTACAATGAATGTTCAAGTGTCACATTTGCATGATCTCCCATTAAAATCTCCCCAAATCTTTTGGGAGAATCTCCTCAAGTGTGTGTATCATCCTTTTCATTAATAGGCACTAAACTTGAAAAGATACATGCTAATTACATTAAAAGTAATAGCCGATAAATACCCACTTCCTTATCAAATGAAACATTTAAACACTCTAAGTTTCTAAGAGCAATGAACTAAGCAAATAATCTTCAGTGAAGAGTTGAGTACAAAATTTGTGAGCAAGAGCCAATCTTTTGTTTTCTCTAAAGGCAGGTGAAGAATAATTACAAAATGGATCCTTTCAAGTCCTCATCAGGTTGCATCCATCCTAGAAGAGGAAGGTATCGAGGCTCAAGTGCTTGTGAAGATCTTCCTCCTCAATTTGCAAGGAGCAAATCATATGCTTCGGCCCCTACGCAGCCTAAGCCCATAATATCCTGTAATTTCATAAATTTTCACCCATGATAATTTCACCTTATGTTTGGTCCCCCTTTAATTACTGGACCTAATTGAGTATTTAATTTCCTAAATTATGCATTCTATGGCCTATTTTTGACAATTTATGAGGAATTACAAGCGATAATCAACTACATTTATCTAATACATTTTCCCTGACACAAACTATCTTGGAAAATAGGTCTAGGGAATTCACACCCTGGGCATGAGTTTCCCCCTATTTTGGCTCCAAATTCAAATATGTTGGTTTTGGAAATTTAAAATTTGAGTTTCAACTATCCGAAGTCAGACATCGAGATCTAATTTTTTAGGAAATTGAATAAATGCCTATAAATACCTAGTTATTACATCATTTCAAATCTAACAAAAAGAGATCTAGAAAAAGCAAGAAATTATTGGAAAAAATTATGATCAAGAGCACTATTGAGAAATTCAAGAGTAGCATTTCAAAGAATTATTGCAACAATTCAAAATCCTAACATCATATCCTATTTTATGTGAGTTTATGTGTGTTCATGTTATCATTTTTTTGTGAAGGCTAACACTTTTGTAGGTCTCCAAATTATTCAAGCATTCAAGCAAGAAAGATCAAAACCTTGAGGTAATGTGCATGACTTCAATCCTTCAAGGAAGCCATTGAAGGGTGGTGAGTTGTAGCATTTTTTGATTTCATCATTCCTTTCTATTCATTATCCATTTATCATTGACATTGCCATTGTGAAAGTAGAAATACTTACACGAGGTTTTACTGAGGCAAGCCCCTAAAATAGACCAAAATTTCATCTCTTTATGATTGTGTAGATCTCAAGTTTGAAGAATATTGAAAGGCTCTTGAAGAAAAATTGTTCATTGTTGCATTTGAATACCTACATCTTGTCAACCCACAAAAAATTAGTTACAGAAATATCCAATAGTGTTCCAAAAAATCTGAAGGTAGAAATCTAAAGCTCAGATCCAACATCAGAGGACCCCAAAAATAGATGTGTAAAATCATACAAGGACACTCACACCTTGGGCATGAGTTTCCTAAAAAATTAGGCTCAAATTTGAACCATAGGTGCATAGTGTCCTGCTTTGTCCTGCTCAATTATTTGAATTTGCTTGTGACTTTCTGTATTTGCATCAAAACAATAAATTGCACTATTAGCCTAGTTAGAACATTGCATTTCATTATTAGGACATTTCCAGATTTGGTCAAGGGTTGGTTGACTCACCTTTCAAGCTTTAATTCAATCACATACCTTATCAAATCCATCAAACCCCCACTACCACTCAAACCATTCAAATCTCTAATAAATAAATGAAACATATTGAAAAAGTGCCTAAAACCTAGGATTAAATCTTGGGGTTTACCTTTTTCTATGTTTCATTTTAGTGAACCTGAGTTTTAAACATTATATACCTTTTGAAATTCACCTAGATCTAGATCTTTCATTGTATTAGTCTCATTTAGGGTTTCATGTTTGCATCATAAAAAGTCATAAAAATAAAAAAAATTGCATATCATATTACATCATAGGTTGCAATAGGTTTTATTTCAGTCATCTTAGATCAGATCTACATTCAAGTTGCATTCATTAGGTTGTTACAAATCTGAAAGTGTTCATTACATTCAAATTGCATCTTTCATTTAAGCCAAAAAGTGAAAAATTGCATAGTTTTGTTTCAAAGTTGCATCAAATTATCATTCTCAACAAATTGCATCTTCAAATCAGCCAATAATTGTAACTTAGATCTAAAAATTACATTTCAAAGTGTCACTTCTTGTTCAAGCATTTTCCACATTGTTGCATACTTGCATTTTTCAATTCCATAGTCATAAAAACAACAAAATTTGCTAGAAATATTCACTGTCAAAACTATATGTACATAGAATTGGGAACCTTAAAGAGTAACAAATACAATCACACTTTGAGTTTACAGTCACCCTATCTAGGAAATAGGCTCCCTAGGTGCCTCTGTCCAACTTTTTTTGCCTGAAATTGGTCTCAAATCTCTGATTCCGTGTTTTTCATAGGATTATGTTGTCTAAAGTCTATTTTTGCATTTCAAAATTGTCATTTTGTTTATAACATTGCTAAAAACTCTCACTCTTAATTCCACAAACAAAAAAATGCAAAAATATAGAAAATATTCACTATTACACCTATTTGAACACAAAATCAAAAACCTTAAACAACACCCTAAACAGTCAAATTTTGAATTTACAAAAACTTTGTTTAGGAAATAGTAGCCTTGGGTGCCTCTGTCATACTTTTTTGAGCTCAAATTTTTGTGACAAGGCTCTCTCAGTGTCCTCTATCTAGATCTGGTGTCTTTTTTTCAATTCTATTTATAGAACTATTTGATTTTGATCATTTGGCACATAAGGCAAGTAGCAACATGTTTCCTTTTCAAATATGTGGTTTTGATATGGTAATCCATGGCTTGTATAAGTACAATCTCCCTACTTATGAGTACAATATAGGGAAATGAAATGAGATCATTAACAAGAATTCTAGTCATTCTCCCAATATCTCTCCTCCTTGTGAGAGTATCTTAGCGAAAGAGAATAAAATCATTGATACATTTATTAATATCACTTTGCCTATTCTTCACCCATCTCCCAACATCTCTCCTACTTGTGAGAATGTTTTGGTGCAAGAGGATGCAATCACAAATAATCATGAAAATCATATTTTTTCTTCTCCCAATACCTCTCCTACTTGTGAAGAAGGTATCTTGGTGTTAGAAGATCCAATCAATGAGTGTCATGAGAATATTATTTGTTTCTCTGCCAAAACCTCTCCTACTTGAGAAGATATTATGTCACAAGAAGATGAAATCATTAACACATTTCTTAATATCACTTTTCCTAGTCTTCATTCATCTCCCAACATCTCTTGCACTCATGAGAATGTTTTGGTACAAGAGTATTCCTTCATAGACAACCATGACAAACATAATTGTCCTTCTCCTAATACCTCTCCTACTTGTGATGAAGGTATCTTGGTGTTAGAAGATCCAATCATTGAGCGTCATGAGAATTTGTTTCTCCCTCTCCCAATTCTTCCCCCGCTTGGGAAGATATTGTGGTACAAGAAGATGACATCATTGATACATTCCTTTCAAAAGATAGCAAGATGGCTTGTAAAGATGAAGATTCTAAGGTTACCTTAGATCTTCCTTCGATAGAAAATCATCAACAAGAAGTTAAATTTGTTGATGTTATGAACACACAAGTGACTATTAGGTCTCCTTTGATTATTGGACCTCCTCAAACTCCTTTTGGACCCCCTGAGAGTCCTTTGATTATCAAACCTTCTAAATCACCTTTTGGACCTCCTAAAATTCCTCTAATTATTGGACCTCCTAATTCACCTCTCATGATAGGACCTCCTAAACCTCCAAGTTCTATCCTAAATTTTGGAAAGAAACTTACTAGCAATCATGTGTCACAACAACCAACTTATCATACTATATATCTCACACATATAACACTAGAAACAATAAGAAACCAAAAAAAACTCCAACTTCCATCTCATTTCTGCAACCATATCTCCCACCCGCACCTATCATTTCATAGCGTAGTGGTAAAGAATTTGATCTTGTTGAGAAACTTCATAACACTCCTGCTAAGATATCCTTGTGGAATTTGACTCAAACATCACCTACTTACCATGGAATGCTTCAAAAGGATTTGGAATTTTTTTTTATCCCTCCTAGTGCACAACCAAGTGATATGACAACTTTGATTGAGAATATGAATTCACCTAATTTGGACATTATCTTTCATCAAAATGAATTACCTACTTTGAAAATGCAAAAAAATGAGGCTTTCATGATAGTGGCTATTTTTAATAGGATTGGGATTAGACGTACCCTTATTAAAAATGGTTCAAGGATTAATGTTTGTAGTATCAATATTTTGAATAAAATTGGAGCAGAGAAAAATTTAATTCAACCTATTCATTTATCTATCAAAGGTTTTGATAACATGGAAAGCTAACCACTTGGTGTGAAAATGTTACCTGTTAAAGCTGGAAAAGTTGTGTTGCAAACTCCCATCCATGTCATGCCCCATGATCTTTCATATAACCTTCTCTTAGGTAGATCACGGATTCATGAGATGGAAGGTGTGCCTTCAACGCTTCATCATTCAATGAAGTAAACATACAACAATAAGATTTACACAATAAAAGTTGATCCAAAATCTGAAAATTGTTTACAAGCTAAAGCTAGAATGTTGAATCCTCTTAGCACATTGACAACAACAATGAAAGTGGAACCTTTGCAAAGAAAAAATAAATATGAGTTTCTTTCAAATGTGACAAGGTTGTTGGATGATGTTTGGAGTTCATTCGATTTCACACCTACATCCATGGGGGAATAAAAGATTACAAAAAAATTGAAAAAAGAGAAAGAAGCAATAATGGTATCAACACAATCTATCACTGACTCATCAAAAACATCCATAATTTCTAGAAAAGAAGAAAACATAGATTACACATCCACTTATGATGAAGATGATCATGAAAAAACACCTTCTTCAAAAGCAATGGAAGCAATTTATGGAATAGGTTATCAAATTTTGAAACAATTTGGTTATAATGGAAAAGGGTGTGGTGTTAAAGAACAAGGAATTCATGTTCCCATAGACCCTAACACAAAAGAAACAACAAGAGGTCTTGGCTATTGTCCTTCAAAAACATCAAAAATCCTTTCACTTAATCAACAACTTTAGTTGTTGCTCCGTGTCATGTGGTAGTTGTAGTATCACACAATTCTCACTACCATGCATGGGGGTATAAACTTGGCTTTATGCAATCATATTTTATTTTGCAAGGATCATTATATCATCATTCATCTTGGGCTCATCTTTGTCCCTATACTTGGGGGCAAGGGGTTAGGTAGCCTTGTGTTAGGTGCATTCCTTCTAGAAATGGATCCTTTTTGTGTCTCCTTAAAATGTTAGTGTAGCAAGTACACTAACATTTTAAGGGGGGAATATAGACCCCCACTTATTGTTTGCATAAGAAGTCCCTTATTATTGATGATAGCATACATCTCCTAGGAAGTGTGAAATTTTCAATCAAAGTGTGGCTTTCTATGTGAGTGTCTCTTTGGTCGTGATATTAGGTCTAATATCCCTCAAGAGTGTGACCTTACTTGGCATATGGCATTCCCCTTGGTGGTAATTCTATGGCTAGTTTTCCCTAAGGTGTGAATTTATTTTTTTCTTGAATTGTCATCTCTTGATGGTGATGTCATGAGTGATATCCCCTAAGGTGTGACCTCTCATGTATTAAGAAAATCCCCTTTTTTATTTTCTCTTGTGGTGGTGTTGATACAACACCCCTTGAGATTTTAACCTTATCCTATGTGTCATTTATGCACCCCCTGAGGTGAGTTTTGTTGCACCCCCTGAGGTGATTTTTGTTGCACCACCTAAGGTGAGTTTTCTTGCACCCCCTGAGGTGAGTTTTGATGCACCCCTTGAGGTGAGTTTTGTTGAACCCCTTGAGGTGAGATTTCTTGCACCCCCTGAGGTGAATTTTATGTCCCCCCTGAGGTGAATATTTACAAGATAGTTCATGGATTCAACATAGTGGAGCTTGTTTGGTCATGAACTTGAGCACCCCTTTTTAACATGACCACCTAGCATAAAACATCTTGCTTGCTAGTAGATCCATGTATTCCATGAGTGATGTGTATGACTTCAGTCCTCATGGGAGCTAACATTTATTTGATGGATGATGTTTGGTATTTGAGACAATTTAAGAATGAGGTCTCTTTACCTTACCGACTCAAATATTTTAGTACTAACCTTTTGTTTTGTTGTGTGCCTTTTTGTGTGTCTTATTTGTGTTTACATCATGTTGACATCATGTTTGTTTCCATTTCTTTGTTATATTTATGTTTCATTGTGCCATGTGTTTTCATTGTGTATGCTTCATGTTTTTTGACATGTATGTTAGTGTATGTTAGCTTGTTGTATTTCATACATATGTGTGTTCCTTTGTGCTTATTTTGTCTTGCCATGGGATCTTGGATCTTGGGGGCTTGGCCAACCCCTAGATCCTTAGTCATCCTATCTCTTCAACATTTGTATATTTGGACCCCTCTTGACATAAAATTTCTACTTTAGTGTGAGTTTGAGCGTAAGTTCATACTCTCACTAATGTGGGGGCTAAATGTACTATTGTAAATTGTCACCCATGACAATTTTACCTTTTTAATTATTGGACCTAATCAAATATTTAATTTCCTAAATTATGCATTTTATGGCCCATTTTTTACATTTTTTGAGGAATTACAAGTGAGAATCAAATTAATTTATCTAATACATTTCCCCTGACACCAACTATCCTTGAAAATAGGTCTAGGACACTCATTACATGGGTGTGAGTTTCCCCTATTTTGGCTCCAAATTCAAATAATTTGGTTTTACCTTATGTTTGGTTCCCCTTTTAATTATTGGACCTAATCAAGTATTTAATTTCCTAAATTATGCATTTTATGGCCCAATTTTTACATTTTTTGAGGAATTACAAGTGAGAATCAAATGCATTTATCTAATACATTTCCCCTGACACCAACTATCCTTGAAAATAGGTCTAGAACACTCATTCCATGGGTGTGAGTTTCTCCTATTTTGGCTCCAAATTCAAATATTTTGGTTGTGGAAATTTAACATTTGAATTTCAACTGTCTGAAGTTGGCCATCAGGATCTAATTTTTGGGATATTGAATAAATTCCTATAAATACCTAGTTATTGCATCATTTCAAATCTAACAAAAAGAGATCTAGAAAAAGAAAGAAATTGTTTGCAAAACTTATGATCAAGAGGACTATTGAGCAAGTCAAGAGTAGCATTTCAGAGCATTATTTTAGAAATTCAAGATCCTAACATCATGTCCCATTCTATGTGATTTTATGTGTGTTCATGTTATCATTGTTTTGAGAAGGCTAACACTTTTGTAGGTCCCCAAATAATTCAAGTATTCAAGAAAGAAAGATCAAGACCTTGAGGTGATGTGCATGACTTCAATCCTTCAAGAAATCCATTGAAGGGTGGTGAGCTGCAACATCTTGTGATTTTATCATTCCTTCCTATTCATTATCCATTTATCATTGACATTGCCATTGTGGAAGTAGAAAGACTTACATGAGGTTTGATTGAGGCAAGCCCCTAAAATGGTCCAATATTTCTTCTCTTTGTGATTATGTAGATCTTAGGTTTGAAGAGATTGAAAGGAGCTTGAAGAAAAATTGTTCATTGTTGCATTTAAAGACCTGCATCTTGTCAACCCACAAAAAATTAGTTACAAAAATATCCCGCAATGTTCTAACAGATCTAAAGCCAAAAATATGAATCTCAAATCCAACATTAGAGGACCCTGAAAATAGACCCAAAAAAGAATACAAGGACACTCACGCCCTAGGTATGAGTGTCACGTGAGTGTCCTCAAAAATCAAGCTCAAATTTGAACTAGAGGTGTAGAATGTCCTGCTCTGTCCTACTTAATTGTTTGAATTTTCTTGTGACTTTCTATGTTTTCTATATTTGGATCAAAGCAGTAAATTACACTATTAGCCTAGTTAGGACATTACATTTCATCATTAGGACATTTATATATTTGATCAAGGGTTTGTTGACTCACTTTTCAGTCTATAAGTCAATCACATACCTCATCAAATTCATCAAACCCCCACTAGCACTCAAACCATTCAAATATCTAATAAATAAATAAAACATCTTGAAAAAGTGCATAAACCCTAGGGTCAAATCTTAGGGTTTACCCTTTTCTATGTTTCATACCAAATGTGAAAAAGGTCTCAAAGGGGCATTACAGCTGGTCCTCAAGTTTGCAGATGGGATCTTTGATCCCAAATTGACTAAAATTATGAAGAATCTAAGGGAGGGTGCTCATTCCTGCATGCTCACAAAAGTATACAACAACTATGAGTCATTTGGCTTTAGATTATGGAGCTTTACCCTAGCGCAATATGTGGTGCCTCTCATGCATCCATTCCTAGAGCTTATTGCTCTTTGTGCAAAAATGTATGACTCCAACAAAGGTGTTATCACAAGTCACCACTTGAATGTGGAGATCAGTGCTGGAGTGGTAAGGGAGATGCTTCGGCTCCCTAATGAGCCCAATGCAGACATCTATGATGTCAAAATCCTGTTGATTGTATGGGACACTCATGTCCAGAAGTTAGGTTTCTCGAACTCATCTCTCTACACCAATTACACAAAAGTTTCACCTTTTCCCATCGATCTCTCAAGCTTTGTAGCACAATATATAAAATTTTCCCTCTCTATGTTGGCATTCATCTTTGAGCTGGATTTAGATGCCAATTTCTACAACTTCTATTTGGTTGCAATCTTCCACTTGAAGATGGTGAGTAGGGAGAAGGCTTACAAGATGGACTTCGTAGATGCCATTGTTGATGCCATTCATGATTAGTTGGAAAAAAAATTGGCTCAAAATACCTTTAGGTATTCTTCTTTCCTTCTCCACATGATTCTTTACCAAGGAACTAGGTTCCTTTCACCATACTTGACCATCAAATCTACAGAGATGGGAACATACCCATATACAATATTCCTCATATCTGTGTGGACCCACATCTTGTTAGTCATTTCAGATTACTATGAGTTTGTAGAATGTTTCATTTCCTTGGTCCTAATTGACCTCAATTAGGAAACCATCACCTTCAGCATGATAGACTACCAAAGAGAGTGGCTCACTGGCTACAATATTACATGTGACTAGTTCTTTGGAACCCACTTTACCTTCATTAGAGTTCATGGATTCAAAGAGGAATCATTCCAACTCCTAGACATGCTCACAGACAAGACCTTGGCTCGAGAGTTGGCCTGCTAGCTCAACGTGGTAGATTCGGTATATGGCGCGAGTCAAAAGAAGAGGGCCCTATATGACATCCCCTCTTCAAAGGGGGATATTATAGTGCTGAAGAGGTCACAAGAGTATTTTCTCACACTGAAGCTAGCAGAGGTCAACCTTGATTAGATCAATGATTAATGGATTTATGACTTAGTCAATCACATATCCACTCTAATGGTTGTCGCCCCCTTCATTCATGAGCCTTGACCATACTTTGAGGAGAAGAAATTTCCAATGGAGGATGATATAAAATATTATGTCAATTTATTAAAGGTCCCCTCAAACACCCACTAGCCCCGAGAGTCCTACAAACCAGTTCGATATTTTTGTCTAGCAAGGAATGTGACCAAAAATTTGAGAACACAGCTTGGTGGAAGGGGATGGACTAGGGAAAATATGGAAGAATATTGAAAGTATAGGAAAGATATCAACCAGACAGAGCCCAACATTGACACTATTGAAATTGATGATTAATTTGAGTGCATCTGAGATGAGCACCATGAAGAGGAGGCTCGAGCTGAAGAGTTGGAGTCAAAAAATAAGAAGAGGAGACCCCCTCAAGAAAGGAGGAGGTCTATGAAATTTAGAGACCATCAACTTGGCCTTCCCCTCTAAATGCAACAACCTATCAACAACAAGCTCTAGGGAAATTGGGAGCAGGGGGCACCCAGCCTGATGTCGAAGTGCAACTGTCCAAATCTCCCTCCCAACCCCAACAAAAAAGGAGACCAAGGAAGAAGAGGAAGGATTCATATAACCACCCCTTGGATTTACACAAACACCACCTATTGTCATGTAGTCGCCCCTAGTTACCACTCAATAGGTACAGTTTACTCCCCCTCTTGTTTCACGTGCATCATCTTTCTTCCATTACCTTCTCCAATATCTCCACCCAATCACTTCTTTTCCATCCACCATGGTTGTGCCACTTTCCACCCCTCCTCCTTTATCCTCCACACATGCATCCATCATGGCACAATCGACTACCATCCCTCTTTATGGCATCCCACCCTTTTTGACTTCCACATTGCTTGTGTGGCAAAGATGGTTGTCGTTGCAGCAAAATATTGACCTGTTAATGTCCAACACAACCACTAGAGTTAATGAATCCATGAGAGGTGGTTAAGCCATGTCACAAACCCAAGTAATGTGTTGTATATCACAAGGAGACCAAGGGTGCACACCTTACAACAATCCCCCTAGTCCAAGCGAGGGGTTCGAACCCATCACCCAGGATCTGATACCAATTGTTGCAAAAATGGTTTTTGTTGCACTAAAAGATCAACCTTTTAATGCTCGGTACAACCGCCAGAGTTAATGAATCCATAGAAGGAGGTTAAGCCATGTCATGAACTTGAGCACTATGTTGTACAACACAAGGAGACCAAGGGCACACACCTTGCAATAACTCGCTTATTAGTTCATCCCTGAAGGAACAATGTATGTTGCTTCACAACAAGTGACCATTCCTTTCAATTTTACACAAGGATCCCCCTTCATGGGGGGAATAATTTAGTTGCAAGATGAATTCCACCAACAGTTAGAGACTACAAGGAAAGCCTGGGAAGGTTAGGCAAAAAAAGAAGAGGAAAAGTAGCCAAAGCCCCTATGGTACCACATATGTGGTCTTTCTTTAACCCCACACAACAAGCTCTAATGATTGTGAACATGAAGCTAATGTTAATCAAGCCTCGAGAGTAGATGCAACTTGAGGATTACTCAATTCACACTGTCAACCTTAACCTCAGCCAAGTGAGGCCACATGATAGGTTCAAACAAATGGAGGAGACCCAGAAGTCCATGATAACAAACTACCTTAGGGAAAGTCATTGATTGCAAAAGAAGGAACAAGAACTCACAAGAATTAAATCCACCATTAATTTCCTAAATGTAAAGGCCAAGCTCAAGGACACAGAGCTCACAAAAATGAGATAAGATTTACAAAGTCACATCACCGTGGAAATCTTCTAATTGGAATCTAGTCAAAGATCCCAACTACAGATCTAGGTAGTAGAGCTGAAGGCCAAGGTGGAAGGTCTAAAAAAGGAAAAAGAGGCCACAAAAAACAAGCTACAACAAAAATAAATAGAGCTTGTGTAGGCTCAAAAGAGTCTCCTAGACTCTATAAGTGTGGAACAATAGATGCAACAAAAAATGCAACAAGAGTCCTAGGCCAAGGACCAAGAAATTAAGCAACTAGAAGATGACCTTGCCAACCACTCCCAAACCATAAACATCCTCCCCATGGCCCAACAACTGTATGATTCATACTAGGAGAGTATAAAGAATGTAGCCTCACATTTGAATCCAATATTTGGGTTCATCATTGATTCACATCACCTAAGCACACAAGTGAGCTTTTCTATGGAGCAGGTCCTCATCTTCATCTCCCCTAAGGTCCAAGATTTATAATTTCTAGTTAAGAAGTTTTATAGTGAAACAAACAAGACCCTCCAAGCAGCAAGGGTTGCCAGCCAAAGGTAGGAAGCGGTGAAGGTCAATGAGTTCCTGAGCTACAACAAGGTAGCATCAAAGTGTAAGGCATATTTGAATGCCTTAGAGAAAGTGGTTCGGGCCATGAAGGGACACATTGAACAATTGGTTTGGTTAGGACTCCCCTCCCATTCCTCTCTGAAAAAATAGTCCTCTCTAAGGATGAGATCAAAGAGTTGCTTGTCACAAAGCAAAATGACCAGATTGTCTTTGTGGCTTTGGGTCAAACACCAAATTTCTTTGAAGTGGATGTTATGTTGTAGCATCTTACCCAGCTTGAATTTCAGATGCGGTTGGGAGTGCAAGGTCTAAGAAGCTTCTCCATCATGGAGATAATAGGTCTAGATAGGTCTTTCAAAGCTCTGAAGAAGAAATCTCAACCTTCAAACGATGAGTGGACACCCCTAAGGTCCCCTCTCCAGAAATTGTAGGTTTTGCAGGCCTCCTATTTTTGTAGTTATCTTCTAGTCTACGAAACCATAAATTTTAGGTCCTTCCATCTGTAGGTAGATTCCCTTGTAAGTCACTGAGACTATGGATCTAATCCACATTTTGAAGTTTTTCAGGTAGTTGGCCTCCTCTTGTCTCCTGGGTTCCCCATTAATTTTTGGCTAAGTATCGACTCCTTCCACTAGTACCACATGGTGCCCCCACACTCATCCTTCACAACAAAGTTCTTGGCTCCCCTAGGAGTAGTGTCGACTTGCCACGTGGTGACTCTGGTGCTGCCAATAAAGGTAAAAATAAAAGGAACGTAAAAGAGAGTGATCCCCTAGATGGCATCACTATGCACTTCAAGAGCAAAGGAGGTTCCTTATAGAAGAATGATGCGCCATTAATAGAGGAGGATGGGCCCCATTTTTTATGTGAAATTTAGGAGCAGTTGGGAGAGAGCCATGCATTATCTCAACACTTTCTCTAAGCGTTGTGAGAATCATAAGGCATTAAGGTTGTGCCATATCTAGGATTTTGAAGACCGTCTACACATATGATATGAAGCACTCTCTTTTAGTTATAATGGCCTCATCATGAGGACAAGTGTGAGGATCCAAGGGTCACTTTCTTTTATCTTGAGAACTCCATTGTACCAAGATTGTTGTGCCTATATATTATGAGGTCCTATTTTTTGTAAAGGGTTTCGAAGGTTTTTTTTCATGACTGTTACCAAAGAGAACAATTTTTGTAATAGTTTTAATTTTGAATAGAAATAGCAAATTTTTTTGTTTCCATTCTCAGAACTTAATAGGTTCCCCTCATGGAAAGGATTGAATAACTTATACTGTGATGTTTATGGCCTTTGTAATTTTTTCTCTGCCCAATAATGAAGAGGATGTGGTATTTTGTGTCTAAATTTGTGGATTCATTTGTTTTTCGTTATTTCTATTTCATGCTTTTATAGTGCTAGACTTTTATTTGTGTTGTAGGAGTTAAATCATGCTTATGCTCTTTTAACATTATCTGTAACATTTCAAGAAATTTTTAGGCTATATTATGCAATGTTAGGAATGGATACACTAGTAATTTTGGTGCATCACCTTAGATAGTTTTATTTTAGTTTCCTTTGCTTTTCCTTCTTCCCCTTTTCTCCCTAAATATTTGAAGTGTCAGCTTCTAAAACCCTGAAAGTCGCTTTGCAAACAACAATTTCAATCCCATGTCTGTAAAGCTTCCCATAGGACGTTGTTTGTTGAGAGCGAAAGTTTTAGGCATCAAAAATTGCCATGTGGCTTATTTGATGATGTCATATATTCTTAACTTGTCTTTTTTGACTTGTCTTTGATGAAATGTAAAGTGACCCCATTTGGATTGTATTTGTTGGTTGAAAATCTATCAACACGTGTCAAATATTTACAATTTGATCAATTGTTTCTAATTGTCAGATCTTGTCCTATCATCGTAAGATTGATGATCCATGTTCAAACTTGGAAAAAAAATAGTTGGAGGCTCTTGGATCGTGGCAAAAAAGATGGATTGCTACCAAATTTTCATCATGATTTATTCTATAAATACTATAATTTGACCCATCAATCAACTCATTTAGAATCTAAATCATTTGGCAAGAGAATTTGAAGAGCTCTAGTGTTTTCTATGAAAAACTAGGGTTTTCAAAAGGTGAAAAGTAAGTAAAATTTTGTATGAGAATTTCCTGAAAAATTGTAGTCCTAGGGTTTATAGTTAGAGCTTGTATACCTTGTTTGTTATCTGAGAATATCAAAAACCTAGAACCAAACATAGAAAACCCTAGTTTCAACCTGAATTGACATCATGAGTTGTTCAAAAGATCAACCTTCTACTTCTAAAGACCATTTTATGAGGACTTTATTGTCCAACTCCTTGGTTCAACACAAAAGGCTATCAAAGCCCATGGTCCTAATGCGACATTAGGTTTAGTTGACAAAGCCAAAGAGTGCAAAGATGTTGAAATTCCTCTCACTGGGTGGGAATTATTTGTACACTGGTATGGAAAACAAAATTCCAAGGCTCCCATTTTAAATGTTTATACCTATGACCTAGGGAAGTTAGTGGTCCCTAATGTATTCATGGACGTAGAATTGGTCAGACACATAACTCCAAACTATGATGAAAATGTGAGGATAATCAGAGTTGCAAATGAAGGGGAATTAATCAGAATTGATAAGCCTTCATCTCAGAGGTCTTTTGCTTCAAGTTGGCTACCAACAAGGTCATTAATTTTGACGTATTTAAAAAAAATTAATAGTAATACATGAATATCTTTAGAGTTAATTGGGTCCCAAGGTTTATGTTGAAGGGTTTTGATAGAAGATCTATAAGAATCCCTTCCAATGAGGTAAATCCCTTCAGTTTGGATACTTTTTAAGACTACTTTATTAGAACTTACTATGCATTGTGTCAAGTTCTAGGGGGTGATGCTCAAACTAGAATATCAATTCCTCTCATGTACATGGATATTGATATCTAGCATCCCATGGTCAATATTAAATTTTAATTTTCTACCTTCATTACCAATTCCATCCATAAGCAACTAGTAGAGATCAATAAAAGCAACTGTAACATGCCCATTGTCCTACATAGAAATTTTTCTATGTTTTACTCACAAGTGAATATTTTATGCATCTAACCTTTAAGAGCAATAAAAAAATTATTTTCCTTTGAATAATAAATACACATTTGAAACATATTTCAACCTTTCCCATTACATAAAAAAGAATTCCTTTCATTAATTCAAGTAATGATGTTACATAATTTCCATATGGCATTTCATATTTACAACTCCCATAGAGAAGGATACAAGTTACATACATAGCTTAATCAAGCTTACAGAATATATAAAGTACAAATGGTCTAGGAAGTCCCCCTCAAATCTTGGCCACCAACTAATGAGGAGAAGCATCACTCAAGCTCTTTTCCTAGAACTAGCATACAATGGTTACAACTTACATGTATGAATATCCCTTGCCTAGTATGTAATCTTGGATCAGAGTGAAACCAACAGTGTAAATAGTGGCTACTTACACTACTTTGGCCAAAGTATTCATCACCCAGAACTTAGAGTGGACATCATGCATTCACCCACCTTCCTAGCTCGATTTGGTTTTATGAGCATTCATACTCTATACCTAGGTTACCCCCTTTCCCATGTATCAGAAAAATCCTAGAAATAACCCACTTAACATCTCATAATCAAAGTGACTTTACTACCAAAGTGATTCTAGCAACTTCTTACTTTATGCTACATACGTCTAGTTTATACATCCTACATATAGTGATGACAACTACGTATAGTATAAATATGTTGCATTCATATAAACTCCCATATATAGGGTACATACAAATATAACTAATAAGAGAGGTTCTATAGAATAATGCACAACCAAGAAACATGCAATCAAAGACAAACATATTGACATATTGAAAAGCATTCTTTTCCAACATAGTAACAAAACTAATTAACCTTTCCAACATAAATGACAAAGGTATAGAAACTAGCATGCCTGCATAACGCTCCAATTAATTACACTCCTTTCTTAGCTCTAATCCTCAAGCTCGCTTGGCACTTCCTTCAAGATCAACTTGATTTCCCTCTTCTAACTTCTCACTAATTCTCACAATAATCACAAATACAAAATAGCAAAACAACTCTCAACTCACAAGATCTCAACTCACTAACTTAGAAATCATAACAAGATAACATCAAGATAATCAGAATGATAAGTGAAGCAATTCGTAGAATGAGCACCTATATTTATACTAAAGTGCGAGCAACCAAAGGCTACAAACAAGTTAATATTTTTTCCACCTTTCTATCCCCATGCAACAACTCATCAAACTAACTCACAAGTTTGCAACACATAACAATACTCTCCATTTTAATGGTTAATTCAACTTATTATAGGGGACAAAAGACCTCATTTACTAAGTCAAATGAACAACAAGCTCACAAAAAAATTTCCTAATTTGAATTCCTTCACATAATGCTACCAAGTTTACTCTTGACTAGGTCTCAAAAGCTTTTATTATACTAATGTGTATTTTGCAGACTTCTTATGCATTTCATACTCTACTAGATTGGCACCACATTCGCAATTTGGCATCCCATAAAATAGCGATGGTTTTGACTTCTTCTTATGGCTTCAAAACTATATTAACTTCTCATTCAAATATATACACGGTAGTAAACAAACTCATATGTGCCTTTTACTGCGGTTGACTTGGTCCAATGTTGTTTCACATGTTGATTGCTATGTTTCCATAGGTCGCGCCATATATTTCTTATGTGCTTTATTCACTCCAATGCATTACTTATGAATAGTGCTATATGTATTGCGCTTAGAAACTATCACAAATGTTTCCAACTTATATATATTATATATATATGACATATATGTATATATCACTATATACTTATTTCATAAATTTTATCAAATACATTTAATTTCCAAACAATAAACATATGTGTAAATATAGAAATAATAATATTATGTATATATATATTTATGGTTATATATATATATATTGATATATAACCATAAATATATATATATATATTAATATATATGTTTAGCTATATTAATTTATACATGTGTTAATATATATATAAATATACATAATACCATTTCAATATCTTTATAAAAACACTCATACTCATAACCATCAATTGAGATATACACATAATATATATACATATATATACATGTCACCTTTAGTCCAATTGGTATTCCCATGCATATGGGTAATCTTTCCATGAGCATGCGTAGGTATATCTACCTATGTATACTCATGTGTGTATTCACTTGCATGTATGAGTCTACTATAGAAATGTACATATATACATATATACTTTATGCATATATCTCATTGATACCACAATAACCACACAAGGAAGGACTTTCACCACAACATTCACATAGATTACTTACATTTTCCCAAAACTAACTTGACTCACTAAGACCAACTAGGGCATGAATGTGTGAATGCTCAGTTAGGCTCATCAAGGGTTACCAGACCAAGTCCTTCTCCTAAGTGATACTTCCCCTCTCTTCTAGAGGTTTGAACATGTTCCTTCACTCAACTTAGCACATCATAATAGTAGTTAGCCAATTACAACATAATCATATGCATCATACATTTCATAGTTAGAATCATTATAAAATATCAAATTGCATCAATCATTCATTCATTATATTTCCATTCAAGATTCATAAAACACATTCATATAAAGATTCATAAAACACATTCATGTAAAGATTCATAAAATCATTCATTTATTCAAGCAATTTAACCAAACAAGATAATAGTAAATAGGTAATATTACTCGGGGTGTAACAACAACAGGGTTATCAATTTCAGATGGTACTCATTCTTGTGCCATATGTTCTTATATGGAGGAAAAGGGAAATGGGACAATGCCCTATAGATTCACATGGAAGATGGAAAAGGAAATCTTATTCCTATCTAATTCTAGACCCATGTCTTGGATAGGCATTGTGATACGTCCAATTTTGTATTATTTGAAAATCATTTTGTTACAAAGGTGCTAACACATTTGGGGTTGAGGAGGTCAGGATGCAAAAGGAAATTCTAGATTTCCTAAGACCTAAGGATAGGGTACCAAAGTTGGGAGTTCAACACAATTGTGGAGATCAGTATCTCCACAATCATAAGTGTGTACAAGTGCCATGTTGGTCCCCTTGTATTGCCACAATATGTACCTTTCAAACTTGCATTCTTGGAAATAATGTGGAAAATCAGTGAATCAGACAAGGCCCATATAAAGGGGAAAAAGAAGGGGTTGATCATTCCATTTTCAAAAAACTTCTCTAATTTTAGTCACAAGGGAAGGATTGGAGCAGTTGTATCTATTGATTCAAATTTATAGAATATCCCAAGAGATTTTAAGAACCTTTGATCCTAAAGGTTTCATTAATCAAGTCAAGATCAATATCAAAAGGTCAGAATTCAACATCAACTCCACTTTAGTGAAGATGTTTTGAGGAATTGTGGGGATGATAAAGAGGCCAGTGATAGAAATATAAAATGATTGGCATTCAAAAAAATTAGAGGATTCCAAGATGAATAAAAACCCAGATTATCAAGGTGTGGTTTTTTAAATAAGGGATCCAATTGTTAGGATCCAAATGATCCTAAATAAAATTGATAGAATAATGTGAAGGACCCAATTATTAAGGAGAGGAAAACATATCATCCCAAGACAAATCCATCTGTCTATTCTTTCACTAGAAGGTCTAAATAACCTATAATAAGAGAGCCTACTTCATCATCTCCTCCTCATATACCACCACCTTCTTCCCCACAAGTGCCATTATCCCCTCCACATGTAACTATTGAAGATTCCCCTCCAAGGGAATGACCTCAAAAGAAGAGGAGAACTAAGAAACCATCATTAATTGATTACCCACTCAGACCTGATGAGGAAGAAGAAATTGAGGTCACTACAGAGGAAGTGAATCGAGTAATGCCCTCTCCCCCAAGAGAGAATGTAATTAGGATGCCTCAAAGAAGGTTAGGCCTAAACATTACAATGGGAAGGGATGAGGCCAATGACATCAAAGCATTGAAATGCATAAAATTCATCTTAGATGATGAATTTGTAAAATCTAAATAATTTAAAGATTTTGTTTTAAGTTCAAGAAGATAGGAGTTTCATCAAAAACTTGACTAGGAAAAGGCAGGAGTGCCTACTGACCAATATGAGGTAGTTACAAAGAAAATCCTAGTTGAAATGAACTTTGATTCAAGGAGCATTACTCCTAAAGAGGGGAGAAAAATAGTCAAGGACAGTGGATTGTTATTGCCCCTTAAATGGGACATTGCTTCAGTAATAACATTTGACACCATAAGGCAAGATGAAGATGTATAATCTTCAAAAGAGTAGGTTGAGTTGGCATTTTCAAGATCAAGGTTCAACCCTAAATGGGAAACCCTTGCAATATGGGACCTTTCCCCAAATACAAATAAGCCTCGAGTTGCAAAGGCAACACAAGATGTCAAGGGAGGTTTGGTAATAAAAAGGGTATCATACACCACTACCCTTGAAGTTGCTTCATTAGTAGTTGGCACTGCTAAATCCAATGAAGCTACAACCAGAAAACTACGAAGTGAGTATGACAAGCTATTAAAGATCATATAGCACTCATGACAAAGTATAATAAATTGAAGATGAAGGAGATTCAAGAAACACCTCCTCCTATTGACACACATGAAACAAGTTCCTTCTCAGTAGCACCTACAGAGAATTTGATAAAATAAAATGAACTTAAAGAGAAGATCAAAGAGATGAAGGAAAAAATAAAGAATTCTCAAGGCATTCAATATGATGAGATGATCCATGTTTTTTCTAATGTTTTGGGGACTATAATGTCAATTTTTTTGAGGAGATTGGAAGAATCTTATAGGGATTTTAAAAATCCCAGGGATGCTAGTGCTAGGGTGGCCAAGGATCAAGACAAACTTGGAAGTGTCATGAATAAATGGATTCCTAGGATTGAGACTTTACAAGGCATGTAGAATGGATCTATACATGAAAATAATCCACCAGTTGATATTTTTCCTAAATTTGATATGGCCAAGTTAGTAGGAGAGGTGCATGCATATATGGCTAAATTATCACAAAGGGCCAAAACTAAGCTCAAAAGTTTTGAGAATATAGAGATAAATATTATTTATTATATTGTGAAGGAGGATGGTGACCTTAAAAATTTTGAGGAATAGAAAGCAGGTTTAAAGAATTGGTCCCTATTCTATCATTTTTTATATGTGATGACAATAAGATTGATATAAGGTTGCTTTAAAATTATCTAGATAAATTGATTGATATAGATCAGGCTTTGGAGGATTTTTTCAAAGAGACTAGTACAATAATTGATGAAAAATATGTGTTACATGTCTAATGTTGACGATATTATTACTTTCAAATGGCCTCCAGAAAGAACGTATATGGCATGGGATGAGATGTTACACCCCATTGTGTTACTACTTATTTAATTTTACGTAGTTGGGTGAAAATGCTTTAGATGAGTGTATTTATGCTTTATGTGTTTTGGAAATATGAATAATAAATGTAGATTTAATTTGATGTTATGAAATGTTTTGATTGTGAAAATATATGATGCAAGTGAATGTATTATTTTTGGCTAACTACTGTTTCAATGTACTAAGTTGGATGCAGGAATAGAATCAAGCCTCCTGAAGAGAGGGGAAGTATCACTTAAGGAGAAGAACTTGATCTGGTAACCTTTAATAAAGACCTAAACTGAGCTTTCACACACACACACACACTTCTAGTTTGGTCAAGTCAGGATAATTGTTTGGGAAATAGTAAGTTACCTTTAGTCTTTCTTGTGGTTTTATTTGTGAATGTTCTTGCTTAGGGGTTTAAAGTGTTGAGTCTCTTTGAGATGTGTCAGCTCTTCTTTATGTGTTTATATTTAATCAATGGGATATATATATAAAATTTATATATATGTATGTGTTAACGATACTCATACACATGACTAAATTCATGCATGAGTATACATAGATAAAATTATCTACACATGCTCATGGAAGGATTACCCATATGCATGGGAATATCGATCAAACAAGGTGTCATATATATATATAATTAATTGATATGATTGTGAATATATGTGTTTAAATATCAAGTGTGATATATATATAGTATATGAGTATATACATATATATTAACATACACATGTATTTACAAAAAGGATACATCCATACTAGTATATTAATATATATACATATGTATATATACACATGCATCAATATGTGAAATATGAGAATATGTGAATGTGTTCATATATCGAATAATGTATTTTATAAACTTGTGAATTGAGATATATATATACATATATACATATAAATGTATTATGTTATGTATATATACAATGTATATTAAATATATATGATAATGATTTCTATAGCACTAAATTATTTATCAAGCGCATAGTATATTAAATATAGCATATGCTAAGTATTGCATGCAACATGTAGATAAAGTGAATAACACTTAAGTTGAACATCGTATAAACATAAGTAATGTTTAAAGCATTTAAAATGTTGAGTATTATGAAATATGGGTAGTGATGGGTAAAGCGCATAGTATCTAATGCCAACCAACATGTAAGATAAACTTTCAAAGACTAAATCAAATGAAAAGGAAAAAGTGAATACTCACGCATAGGAAGATTTGACTTGGTCATTAGAAAAATAATGACCAAAAGAATAGGACATGAAGGGTATAATGTGGCGCAACTTGTGAGTGATATGAACTAATTAGAAGTCTAATTTGCAATATGAATTTCAAATTTTCAAGCAATTTAAAATATGTGAAATGGTCAAATGTGAAGTTGGCCAAAGTAACTCAACCTGTAAAAGACAATAACCTTGAATTTATGATTATCATTCTTGTTGTCCATTTGAATAAGCAACTCATTCACTATGGTTGTGTATGTGTTTACTGTGCAACAATCTTAGTTGCCACCTTTTCTTATTCTTGTTGAGTCAAACCTTTTTGAATTGAGAAGTGTCATCTTTGATACCCTATTTCTAGCCTACATTTGCTCACCTTTGTGTATAAATAGAGGTGCTTTCTACCTCAATGGGGATGCATAATTGCATTCTTAATATGATTGTTTGAGTTATTATTTTTTGATTTTCTAAGATGTGATATTTTTTGAGAGTTGTGAGAGGATTTTGAGAGTGAGATTTTGGTGAAGAGGGAGAAGGATAATTGGGAATTGCTTACTGATTTGGGAAGGCTATGTTAGGAATATAGTTCGATCAATTGGAGCATTACATAAATAGGCATGTTGATTACTACTATTTTATGCTTTTTATCTATTTGAAAAGATTGTGTGACATCGTTTGTCTTGTTTGGGAAATCAGTTCAATTGCTTATTAGGAAAAGGTTATTTTATTCTTATTTGGAAGTGAAATAATCCTTGATGTACTTAGTGTAAGGACCTATATTTCTTGAAGTGTCTATACATATTCCATTAAGGAATGGGTGATTATAGTGGGATTAAATTCTATATTATGGTTAGAGCTTATATAGCTAATGTTTAACCTAGTTGATTCTTAGAGTTACTTTGATTTACATAGTAGATTTGTTTTAGATAACATAGAGGTTATAGGTTATTCTTGGGATTAAGGTTACTCCATGGTGTAAGGGGATGGCCTATGCATAGGTTATGAAGGGTCAATACAAATCGAGCTAGGAAGGTGGGTGAAGTTTCATGACATACACTCCTTAATTTCGGGTGATGAATGCTTTGGCCAAAGTAGTGTAAGTTTCCACTATTTACACTATCAGTTCACTGTGATCAAAATTTACATATTAGACAGGGAATGTCATATGAGTAGGTTGTAACCATTGTATGACAGATCTAGAAACATTTATGACACACCACCAAGCTCAAGGAAGGTCAATGTTATTATGAGGTTACCAAACCAATCTCTTCATCGAAGGGTAGGGAAATTTGTCAATTTGGTAGATGTGTGGGGGACTGCAATTAGTCCAAGGTTGGAAAAAAGTGCTTGAGTGATGCTTCTCCTCATCAGTTGGTGACCAATATTTGATGAAGGATACTTGTACCATTCGTACATCTATTTCCAATAAGCTCAATGGAGCCTTGTTTGTATTTTTTTATACATGTCTATGGAAATATTGTAAAAGATAAATGTTATCATGAATTATTACTATGAAGTCAATATATTGGAAAGTTGTAATGCTTTGATATAATGTAATGAGGAAAGTTTGGAAGGATGTTTTTTTCAAATGTGCATGCTATCTTTATATATGAAATTAAAATTTTTATTGCTCATAATGGTTAGATGCTTAAAATGATTTACTCGAGGTTAAAACATAGGATAGTTATTGTAAAGAACAATGGGCATGTTACACATGGTATCATAGCTACCAAGTTTAGCTTTGGAACCTATGTGCTTTCTATGTTTTCCCCTCCAACATTATGAGTCTAAAGTTTGAAAATTATTGTGCCAAGATGGTGCATCTTAGGTTAACTAGAAGAAAGTCAGTGATAAAAAATGAGTGCTACCTACAAGCCAATCAGGAAAGAGAAGCCCTTGTTCATACCATAGAGGGAACCAATCATGAAAACACCATTTGGCTAAGTGATATTGAGACTATCAGTCATGCCCTTTCATGAATGATTCAAGAGAGAAGAATGATGGGAGATTATGCTAATTTCAACTAACTAGGTCATATGTTTCTCCAGCCAAGTCAGACTCATTACCACTTTCTAAGGATATGCCCTCGAAATGTAGTGTCAGTCTAACATTTATATTTATGGATCCTTGAGTAATACCTATGGCTAAAGTTATTGTTATAGCCTCTAGTGGTGAAGTGGAGAGATATGTTCCTCGAAACTATGTATCAGAAGATAAATCTAAGGATTACTATCCTTTTTGGGATAGAGCTGAGAAAAAATCAAAGGGTTACATCCCACATAGTTATGTATCTAAGAGTTAATCTAATGGATACTCTCCTCTTGACTATTTAAATAGTCATTATATGTAAAAGTAAGGATATTGAAATCCTTATGAATAAATGAAAGATTGTGTTGTTTAATAAAACTTGTGTAAGAGAACCTCAATGAAATTTTGTATGTGATTATTTTATCTTTTGAAATGTTTTCTATTCATTTAGTAAACCATGATAGGATCTGATTAAAGATGAACCTCTAGGTATAACTTTACTTAAGATGATGGTTATGACAAGAACTAATCTTGGAGGGATTCAAGAAGTTGGACAAGATTCAGATAATGTTGAAGCTAAGTTGGACCTTCTTCTATCAATCATGGATGAAACTAATGCAAGGATATGAAACCTTGAACAAGAAGTGAGGGAAAAATAAAGAGAGGAAGAAGAAGTCCCACAAAACAAAGAAGAATTTCCCAACAATGTGGAAGAAGGAGAGGATTCCAAAAACCACACTAAATCTAGAGATCAAAAAAGTGATAGGACACAATCATATTTTGAGGGAACCAAGAGAAAGCATTTGGAAACTAAGTTATCTAGGGATATGAGAAAGATTACCCTTCCTAAATTTGAAGGAAGCACCAACAGAGAAGAAGTTGAGGCTTGGTTAATTCAAATAGAGAAGTACTTTGAAATAAGGAAATATTCATAGGTCACTAAAGTTGTGTGGGGAGCTTTCCAGTTAGCAGGAGAAGCCTCTAATTGGTGGATGAACAAGAAGATGGAACTTGGAATCAGTTCCTTAAAGCTGACCTAGAAGGAGTTTGTTGATATTTTTTGAAAGAGGTGGTTACCCCAAATCTTTTTCAATTAAAAGCTCGTTTATTTCCATAATCTTGAGCAAGGAGATATGTCAATGAATGAATACTGGGAGAATTTCACTCGTCTCTTGAGGTATGTACCAATGTACCAAAAAGATGAGCAATTTTGTATCAAAAAGTTCATTATGGGTCTACATGGCCATATAGGTGGAGAATTGGATGTACATTGTCCAACCACTATGGACCTAGTTTATGAGAAGGAAATCAAGCAATAAAAAAAGCTCAAAGCCATCTCAAACTACCGAGAGAGGAATCAAAAGAATTTTGGAGGGCCTCAATTTAATCAAGCTCCAAATAAGTTTAATGAGTGGAAGGAATTTCAGAGGCAAGGGGATAAGGGACCCCACAATAATTGGAATGAGGTGAGGAAGGATCATCGAGGAAACAACTTCAACAATTTCAACAGTGGTAACTATAACAAAGTTGGAGGGAATGGTGGTAATTCTAAAAGGCTAGCGAAAAGGAGAGGAATAATAAGAGGATGGTTTACATGTGGTGGGGATCATTTTTGTAATTAGTGTACCCAAAAACCATCAAGTTCGCAACCACATGGTAATTCATTACCTCCTCAACAGGCTGCATTTTAGCAAAGGAACCATGCAGTAGTGGACAATCGGCAAGCTGAATACTAGATCACCCCCATGGAAACACCGGGTACTTTGTTTGGTTTACCTATTTCCATACTTATTGATACTAGAGTTACAAAAAAAATTGTTTCACCTAGAGTAGCTAATCAAGTTTCTAGGAAGGTTGGTTTTATGGAAAAATCTTGGGTTGTAGAATATGCAAACCAGGTAAGAGAAACGGTGAACCAATGTTTGTTTGAGGCAAGGGTTGCACTTCCAAGTTTCTTGACAAAATTAAACTTGTACATAGCACCCTTAGGTTCTTAAGATGTCATCTTAGGAATGAATTGGCTATGGAAGCATAGAGCTAAATTGGATTGCCATGATAAAACTTTAGAATGCCTAGATGATCTAGGTAATCCAATGTATTTGCAAGGAACACCTGGAGAAGTGAAACCGTGACAAATTTTGGATGTGCAAATGCCAGGGAAAAAAAGAAAGGTTGTCAACTCTTTGTAGTTAAAATGGATAAAATAGAATAATTCAAGGAAGTCGCTCCTCAAGATGATGTCATGTATTATGAATCGCAAGATTCTCAAGAGGTTGAAGAAGGAGAAGAGGTGGAATTTGGAGAAATGGATATGGAGAAGTACGCTATCTTACGAAAATTTGTGGATTTCTTTCCAAAAGAACTACCTTGATTGCCTCCCAAGAGAGTATTTGATTTCTCCATTGACCTAGTACCAAGGTCAGAACCCATATCCAAAGTACCCTATAGGATTACTACAATAGAATTAATGGACCTTAAGGCATGGTTGGAAGAGTTGTTGTCCAAGGGATTGATAAGACCCAGTGTTTCACCCTAGGGAGCGCCAGTTATCTTTGTGAAGAAGGATGGTACACTGTGTTTATGTATAGACTATCAGATGCTTAACAAAGCTACGATAAAGAATAAGTACCCTTTGCCACGTATTGGTGATCTTTTCAATTAGATGTGAGGAGTGACAATGTTTTCAAAGATTGATTTGTGATCTGGTTATCATCAAACAAGGATCAAAGATGATAGTTTCAAAACTACTTTAAGGACTAGATACAAACATTACGAGTTCACAGTCCTACCCTTTGGACTTACGAATGCACCTGTAGCATTTGTGAACTTGATGAATAATGTATTTAGAGACTTCTTGGATAGGTTTGTATTAGTATTCCTTGATGATATCTTAATCTTTTGCAAGAATGAAGAGGAGCATTGTAAACATTTAGAGATAGTTCTCCAATGATTAAGAGAGCACAAGCTATATGGAAAACTCTCCAAGTGTACCTTATTTTAGAAGGAAGTACAATACCTAGGTCACATAATTTTAGCTAAAGGGATTGCAGTTGATCCATCTAAGATAAAGGTAGTGCTTGAGTGGCCAGTGCCCAAAAGTGTATCAGAGGTTAGAAGTTTTATGGGTTTGGCTAGTTACTATAGGAATTTTGTTGCAAACTTTTCTAGGATAGGTTTTTCCTATTACTTCATTACAGAGGAAGGGTAAGATGTTTGAGTTGTCAAAAAAGTGTCAAGAAACATTTGACCTACTTAAGGAGAAGTTGAATACCACACCAATATTGAAGGTACCTAATCCAGAAGGAAACTTTACTATCATAACAGATGCATCGGGTGAAGGATTAGGAGGAGTTATAATGCAAGAAGAGAAATTCATAGCTTATGAATCTAGGAAGATGAAGCCCTACAAACAAAATTATGCATCACATGATTTGGATTTAGCGATAGTTGTTCATGCATTGAAGATGTGGAGACACTATCTAATAGGAAATCCTTTTGAATTGAAGATTGATTACCATGGTCTAAAGTATTTATTCACCCAACCCAATCTAAATGCATGACAAAGAAGGTGGTTGGAGTTGATATATGATTATGACTTCAACATCAGCTACATCAAGGGAAAAGAGAATCAGGTAGCCAATGCCCTAAGTCGTCGAAGGCATATCGCCTCAATGGTAACAATTCAAACCAAATTTAAGGGATAGTTGTTGCAAGAATCCATGGGTGACAAATTCTACAAGAAAGTAAAGAAAGAACTCATGGACAATCCACAAGATGCAAGGTACGAAGGTTTTCACTTTGAACCAAATGGATTGCTAAGGTTTAAAGGGAGAGTTTATGTACCTAATTCAGAGGAGTTAAGGAACCTGGTGTAGAAAGAAGTTCACAATACACCATACTTTGGACATCCTGGTGTGATGAAGATGTTGGCGGATGTGAAGCCATTATATTTTTGGAAGGGTATGAATGGGGATGCTGCAAGATTTGTTGTAATATGCTTAGAATGTCAAAGAGTAAAAGTAGAACATCATTACCCTGTAGGTCTTTTGTATCCTCATGATGTACCCAAAAGTAAGTGGAAATTCATTAGCATGGACTTTGTGCAAGGTCTATCTATGTCAAGGAATAAGCACAATGTCATTCTAGTGGTGGTGGATAAGTTAACTAAGGTGGTGCATTTTATTTTGGGGAATTTAATCGACGGAACTCCAGTAATAGCTCAAAAATTCATTCAAGAGGTGTTTAGATTGCATGGGATTCCTGAGAAGATCATTTTGGACAAGTAAACTCGTGTGAAACCTAGGGGTTTTGGAAAACCTTGTTCTCCTCACTTGGAACTAAGTTGAACATAAGTTCAACTTATCATCTAGAAACAAATGGACAAATGGAAAGAGTGAACCAAGTGCTTGAAGATCTACTAAGGATGTATTACATGGATCAACAATACAAGTGGGAATATTACCTACCATTGATTGAGTTTTCATACAATAATTCTTATCATTCAACAATCAAGATGGCCCCATTTGAAGCATTGTATGGTAGAAAATGTTGAACTCCTATAAGCTAGGATAAGCTAGAGGATAGGATAAGTCTTGGGCTAGAGATGCTATCAAAAATAGAGGATCAAGTAGGAATTATTAAGCAAAGGCTAGTAGAATCCAATGATAAGCAAAAAATCTATGCAAATTCTAAGCGGGTACCCAAAAATTTTGTATTAGGGGAAAAGGTGTTGTTAAGGGTTAAACCTCATAAGAGTTCCATCAATTTTGGAAAGTTATCCAAACTAGATCCGCACTACATAGGTCCTTTCGAGGTTCTTGAGGAAATAAAACTTTTTGCTTATCAAATTGTGTTTCCACCAACTCTTGCTAGGATGCACAATGTCTTTCATGTCTCATACCTTTAAAAGTATATACAAGGTGATAACCATCTTATTGATTGGAATGCTTTACAGGTACAGGACCCAAGAGTGGTAAAAATCAAGCCTCTCAAGGTGCTCGAAACACATAAGCTTCACTTACAAAACAAAGAGGTTTTGTAATGCAAAGTCCAATGGGACCAGTATGCAAAAGATTCTGCCACTTAGGAAGACTATGCTAAAATTAAGCAAAATTTTCCTCATGTCTTACATGATTTTGAGAGTTCTTGAAAATCAATTTTGATATGTTTATGATTATAGTTTATGTCTATGTTTGCTACTTAAAATCATCAGAGACAATGGTTCACAAAGGAGGGATATGTTACACCCTGTTGTGTTACTGTGCGTGTGTCGAAATGTGTAGAGTGAGTTAGTTATTTTAATGTCAACACAAACCTTAATGAAACGGTTTACATTCAAAGTTTGAAGCAAGTAAAACTAATCTATTTCGTAATACAATCAAACTTTTCAAATACGTATCATTGTTCTCTAATTCTAGGGATTTATTAAACCGTTTGGCCCTCATATTTCTATGAGCACAAAGGTTGTTAAAATGACTACCTAGAAAACAATATTTTATGCTTAATATGCAAGATAAGATGATTTCTATGTGCAAATGTGTGGTGGAAGGATTAATGGTATGATCTTAAATGAAACAAGATGATGGAATTGATGATGAATGCAACGATAAACGAAGGATGATGTTGGTGATGGATGAACAAGGGGAGATGAGTGAGATGATATACAACTATAATGAGCTATCTATGATTATTCATATGCTCAAATGCAAACATAAAACAAACTAACCTAAAATGTAACTATGATGCAATGGAGATGATAAAATGTAACTATGAAGCAACTAATTAATCTAAGATGAGAATGCAAAGTAACATATGATATGCAAGCTAAGTATAAGACTCCATGAAAGCTCCAAGCTCCTACAAAAAACCTACATGGTAACAATACTCAAAGTGTGGATGGAAAATGGCATTATAACACTATTCCAATTTGTATTTCAAAATAGCATTATAACATTACTCAAAAGGTGGATGATAATGCAAAGGATGAGGGGTGTATTTATAGAGTTTTGCAAGCATTTTGTGAGGTGGCACCTATCAACGGTTCAGATTCAAAGGAGATAAGTTAGACGGTGGAGATGAAAGGAATTAGGATGTTGTCCCCTTGACCAAGGACAACATGCCATGTGTGTGAAGAGAATCCCCTTGACCATTTGGAAGCATGCCAAATGTATGAGATTCCAAGTGTGTGAAACAAAGACCCATGTGCTCCAAATTTGTTGGAAGTGTGGGGGAATAAAGCCATGTGCTTTTTCTTATTGGTGGAAGTGTGTGAGGATAATTCTAATTAATAATTAGGCTTATTTATTTTCATGTGACCTTTATGAGGTGGAACATAAAAAATTTGTAGAAATGTGCTCTAATTCTTAATAAGGATTGGGGAAGATTAATTAAATAAACACGTTTAGGGTTTTTTGTTTATTTAATTTAGAAGAATGTGAATTAGGAGAATTAAAAGGAAAGTGAACAATATAAATAAAGACCTTATTTATATGTAGTCGAAGCATTAATCAAATAGGTTGTATTTAATTAATCGAATGTGATGACCATTTTCAGGTGTATACAATTACTACTTATTTACTTTTACGTAGTTGGGTGAAAATGCTTTAGATGAGTGTATTTATGCTTTATGTGTTTTGGAAATATGAAGAATAAATGTAGATTTAATTTGATGTTATGAAATGTTTTGATTATAAAAATATATGGTGTAAGTGAATGTATTGTTTGTGGCTAACTACTATTGCAATGTACTAAGTTGGATGTAGGAATACAATCAAGCCTTCTGAAGAGAGGGGAAGTATCACTCAGGGAGAAGAAATTGGTCTAGTAAACCTTTGATAAAGGCCTAAACTGAGCTTTCACACACACACACTTCTATTTTGGTCAAGTTGGGATAATAGTTTGGAAAATAGTAAGTTACCTTTAGTCTTGCTTGTGGTTTTATTTGTCAATGTTCTTGCTTAGGGGTTTATAGTGTTGAGTCTCTTTGAGATGTGTGAGTTCTTCTTTATGTGTTTATATTTAATCGATGAGATATATACATAAAATGTATATATATGTATATATGTATGTGTCAACGATAAAATCATACACATGAGTAAATATGTGCATGAGTATACATAGATAAACATATCTACGCATGCTCATGGATGGATTACCCATATGCATGGGAATATCGATAAGACAAGGTGGCATATGTATACACACGCACACACACACACACACACACATATATATATACATTCTATGTATATAAGTCGATTAATATGATTGTGAATATATTTGTTTAAATATCATAGTGTGATATATATAGTATATGAGTATATACATATATATTTACATGTGCATATGTATTGACAAAAAGGATACACCCATACTAGTATAATAATATATATATGCATATATATATATATGTATATATGTGCATGCATCAATATGTGAAATGTGAGAATATGTGAATGTGTATTTGTATATCAAAATAATATATTCTATAAACTTGTGAATTGAGATATATATATATATATATATATATATATATATATATATATATATATATACATATAAACGTATTACGTTATGTATATATATATAATATATGATAATGATTTCTATAGTGCTGAATTATTTATCAAGCACATGGTATATTAAACATAGCATATGCTAAGTATTGCGCACAACATATAGATAAAGGGAATAGCACCAAAGTTGAAACAACGCATAAACATAAGTAATGTTTAAAGAATTTAAAATGTTGAGTATTATGAAATATGAGCAGTATTGGGCAAAGCGCATAGTATCTAATGTCAACCAACGTTTAAGATAGACTGCCAAAGACTAAGTCAAATGCAAAGGAAAAAGTGAATACTCATGCACCAGAAGCTTTGACCTAGTCATTAACAAAACATCGACCAAAAGAATAGGGTGTGAAGGGTATAATGTGGCACAACTTGTGAATAGTATGAATTGATTAGAAGTCTAATTTACAATATGAATTTCAGATTGTGAAGAAATTTAAAATATGTGAAATGGTCAAATGTGAAGTTGGCCAAAGTAAGTTGACCTATAGAACACAATAACCTTGCATTTTTTATTATCATTCTTGTTGTCCATTTGAATAAGTGACTCATTCACTATGGTTGTGTATGTGTTTATTGTTCAACAATCTTAGCTACCACCTTTTTGAATTGAGAAGTGTCATGTCTTTGATACCCTGTATCTAGCCTGCAGTTGCTCACCTTTGTGTATAAATAGAGGTGCTTTCTACCTTAATGGGGACACATATTTGCATTCTTGCTATAATTTTTTGAGTTATTATTTTTTGATTTTTTGAGTTGTGAGAGTTTTTGTGAGTTGTGAGAGGAATTTGAGAGTGTTATTTTGGTGAAGAGGGAGAAGGATAATTGGGAATTGCTTACTAATTTGGGAAGGTTGTTTTATAAATCCAATTCGATCAATTGGAGCATTGCATAAATAGGTATGTTGATTTCTACTCTTTTATACTTTTTTTTGGGAAATTAGTTCAATTGCTTATTAGGGAAAGGTTATTTTATTCTTATGTGGAAGTGAAATAATGCTTGATGTACTTAGTGTAAGGACCTATATTTCTTGAAGTGTTTGTACATATTCCATATTAAGGAATGGGTGGTTATAGTGGGATTAAATACTCTATTATGGGTACAACTTATATAGCTAATTTTTAACCTAGTTAAGTCTTAGAGTTACTTTGATTTACTTAGTAGATGTGTTTTAGATAACATAGAGGTTATAGGTTAAACCCGGGGTTAAGGTTACTCCATGGTGTAAGGGGATAGCCTATGCATAGGTTATGAATGGTCAATACAAATTGAGCTAGGAAGGTGGGTGAAGTTTTATGATGTCCACTCCATAATTTAGGGTGATGAATACTTTGGCCAAAGTAGTGTAAGTTGCCACTGTTTACACTATCAATTCATTGTGATCCAAATTTACATACTAGACAGGGAATGTCATATGAGTAGGTTGTAGCCATTATATGACAGATCTAGAAACGTTTAGGACACACCACCAAGCTCGAGGAAGGTCAATGTTATTATGAGGTTACCAAACCAATCTCTTCATTGAAAGGTAGGGAAATCTATCAGTTTGGTAGATGTGGGGGGGACCATAGTTAGTCCAAGGTTGGTAGAAAATCACTTGAGTGATGCTTCTACTCATCAGTTGGAAATCAATATTTTATGGAGGATACCTGGACCATTCATACATCTATTACCAGTAAGCTCACATTTGTATTTTTGTATCCATGTCTATGGAAAGATTATAAAAGAGAAATGTTATCATGAATTGTTTACTATGAAATCAATATATTATAAAGTTGCAATACTTTGATATAATGCAATGGGAAAAGTTTGGAAAGATGTTTATTTCAAATGTGCATGCTATCTTTATATATAAAAGGAAAAAATTTATTGCTCATAATGGTTAGATGCTTAAAACGATTTACTCGAGGTTAAAACATAGGATAGTCAATGTGTAGAACAATATGAATGTTACATGAGAAGTATAATCAATTGCCTAAGATTTGAATCAATTTTTGTCAACCAATTCCAAGTTGTAAAAGGTCTAGTCCATATGGTGACTAGGCATTCATATATCTACATGTATCCTTGTAGTTTTGACAATTTTTTGTCCTTTTGTGATTAATTTAGCATCAGCTCCAATAGTTCCTAAAGGGAATATTCTCTTAGTTCAGAGAAAGAAGCCTTAATGAATAATCATTCGCATTTTCATCATTGCTACAATAGAAGATATCTCCTTCAGTGGCCCAAACAACTATTTTTTCTTCTAGTGGAAGGTTCTTTTTGTCTTTTACAAAGTAGTTGTTTGTCTTTTGTATATTTCTAAGACAATATATTCAAAGTAAAATGTGACATATGTCCATGGCATGAAGCTTATTGCTCCCTTGTTTCTATAAAAGGGAATTTAGGGTCATTTTTTAAGGATCTTGGAAAATTTTGAAATAGAGCATCTATAATTTAGGTTTGTATATGTCTAGTTTAGGTTTTCTTGGAGAAGAATGTCAATGTAGTTTATAATTTTGTATGACAATGCTAGTTCAATTCATGAATATATTGTAATAATTTTACAATCAATTTTCTCCCAAATTGTACACATCTTTACTACTTATAAATACAAATTGATCAAGGATCATTTTAATCATCTTTGTAGGCTTTCTACAATTGTGTATTTCTTTTATGGCTTCTATTCGAGTAGATTAATTTTCTATGTAAGGAATATTTAGTGTTTTGAACATATATATAGGGATTGTTAAGAAGAATTGATTTTAGATTCTATGTGGTGTCAATGTAAGGCATTGATACTAAGCTTTCACATAACTAGGTTAAATCACAACAACACAACAGGAAATTAGCACTGACTTTTACACCGGATTTTAGTGTATTTGAGTCCATCAATCAGACTCATCTCACGACGCAAAAGTTGACAAAATAAGGTTTCTTCTTTTCATCGCCAGTTTTTGTACCAGATTTTGTGTTGGATTTAGCACCCACTTTAGCGTCGGATATTGCGCCGAAAATTTGGTGCTAGCAATAGCATCTCCTTTAGCACTGGGAAATAACATCTAAATTAGTGCCCAATTTGGCTTCCTGTTTTGCTTCCAATTTTGCTTCTAGTTTTGCTTCCAATTTTTCTTCCAGTTTTGCTTCCAGGTTTTCTTCCAAGTTTGCTTCCAGTTTTGCTTCCGATTTTGCTTCCAGGTTTACTTCTGGTTGTGCTTCCAATTTTTCTTCCAATTTTGCTTCTAGTTTTGCTTCTAGTTTTGCTTTTAATTTTGCTTCCAAATTTGCTTCCAATTTTGCTTCCAATTTTTCTTCCAAGTTTGCTTCCACTTTTGCTTCCGATTTTGCTTCCACTTTCTCTTCCAGTTTTGCTTCTAGGATTGCTTTTGATTTTGCTTCCAATTTTGCTTCCAATTTTTCTTTTAGTTTTGCTTCTAGTTTTGCTTCTAATTTTTCTTCCAAGTTTGCTTCCACTTTTGCTTTTGGTTTTGCTTCCACTTTTGCTTCTAGTTTTTCTTCCAAGATTGCTTTCGAATTTGCTTCAAATTTTGCTTCCAATTTTGCTTCCAGTTTTTCTTCCAGTTTTTCTTCTAGTTTTGCTTCTAGTTTTGCTTTTGGTTTTGCTTCTAGGTTTCTTCCCATTTTGCTTCCAAATTTTCTTCTCATTTTTCTTCCCGTTTTGCTTCCAGTTTTGCTTCCAATTTTGCTTTCAAGTTTTCTTTCAAGTTTGCTTCCGGTTTTGCTTCCAATTTTGTTTCCAAGATTGCTTCTGGTTTGCTTCTAGTTTGGCTTCCATTGTTGCTTCCTTTTTTTCTTCTAAAAATTCTTCTTGTTTTGCTTCCTTTTTTACTTCTAAAAATTCTTCTTGTTTTACTTCCTTTTTTGCTTCTAAAAATGCTTCTTGTTTTGCTTCTGATTTTGCTTCCAATTTTGCTTCCAATTTTGCTTCCGATTTTGCTACCAATTTTGCTTCCAAGATTGCTTTTGGTTTGATTCTAGTTTGGCTTCCATTGTTGCTTCCTTTTTTGCTTCTAAAAATTCTTCTTGTTTTGCTTCCGTTTATTAATTTAATATGTTTTATTTTAATTTAATTAGTTAAATATATGATGCCTCTTAAATAACTCAAATGATCATAGAGTAAGTAATTTAATTATTTAACTCATATGATTAAATAACAAGATAATTATTAAAAAATGATCATCATCTATAATTAAAACAAGTGAGTCAAATATCTATAATTTTTAATTGAATTTGACAATAGCCATCCTGAGCAGTAAATTAAAATCATCATACATAATAAACATCCATCCAAAAATCATCAACCACTTTTAATATATATAAATTGACAAGTCAATACTGATAAGATCATCATCATATATAACTAAAACAAGTGAGTCAAATATACCTGTAGATCAATAACATGTCAAAATGATACATGTACAAATGATATAAGTAAAAATGATAAATTATTTAACTCAAATTGATACAAGTCAAGATGATACATTCCCAAAAGATATAAGTGAAAATGATAAATGTCAATATGATACAACTCAATAATATGGTATTGTAGGCCGTGAAAATGATACATGACAGTAACCATGAAAAGAGGCATCATAACGATATATCAACAATGATCCATGATGCATTCTATATGATCACGAATGTCACTGGGTACTACCAGCCACTGCCTCATCATCATCACCACCATCGTGATCATCATCATTATGATCATTGTCATCGTTGTTGTCATCATCATTGTCATTGGCCTCAGTGTCTTCTGTATTTGTGTCATCATCATCCTCTGTCATGTGATCTATATCAGCAGAACCAATATTTTCTAGATCTATATCATGATGAGGATCATCTTGATCTTCTAGAAGACTCGCGTTCTGTAAAAAAAACATTTAAAATGAAAAGTTATTATTTATTTCATGTAATAATTTATTTTTTTGTTATATATCTAATATTACAACATATGAGACGAAACCATAATCATATTACATCATATCAAAGTGCACATACCATAATAAAATTTCAAAAAATTTATAGCTAGTATGTGATTCCAATTATGTAAAACATGCAACAATTCTAAAAAATGTTAGTAAAGATCATAAAAAAAATTGTTATACAATTTAACTATCAACTGTAAATTCTATTACATAGCCTTAAGTTCCAACCCTCTACAAAAGAATGAAGAGACTACAAGAAGATTGGTTGCAGGGGGCATTGGTACAGGAGATGTACATGGCTCTTCCAAGTCATCTACTGAGATGGTTTCATACAAAAATGTGGATGATATCCTCGTTTCTAGAGAGCTCATGATTTAGGTTGATACAAAAAAAATGATGTTCTAGTACCCATATATGGCATCATGGTTCCATTTCATGTAGCCACCATCAAGAGTGTTACAAGCCAACAAGATGGAGCGAATTATTATATAAGGATAATTTTCAATGTTCTAGGTACACTGGTGACTCAGGAGAAACTTCAACTTTCAAAAACAAAGGCTATTAGGTTGGAAAACTTGTGGATCGGGCCAACATTTGGTGGAAGAGGAAGAAAGATGATTGGAAATCTGGAGGCCAACCATAATGGATTTCAGTATTCAACCATGAGAACAAAAGAGAGAGCTAATATCATGTATCAAAACATTAAGTATGCATTCTTCCAACCAACAGAGAAGGAGATGATTACTTTGCTTCATTTTCATTTGCATAACCATATCATGGTGGGGGAACCAAGAAAACCAAGGATGTCTAGTTTTATGTGGAGGTAATGGATGTGGTCCAAACTTTAGGAAGGGAAAGAAGGTCAATGTATGATCCTAATGAAATTGAGGAAGAACATCAAGAGAGGGATAGGAAAAATAATATCAATGTAGAATTTCAAGGATCTATCAAGCCAGTAAAAGAGCTATGGGAACAGCCTCATCTAAAATATTTTGAACTAGAGTTTGATGTACCATTTAGAGAGCTTGGTTTTCATGGAGTTTCTTTCAAAGCCTCTGCTTTTATTGTTCCTACGGTAAACTATTTAGTAGAGTTTTTGGAATTACTTTTCTTAGTAATCACTATTAGTGAGATTGAGATTATTAATCAATTAGGTGCTAATTTCCTATAGCAATGAAAGAGACTAAAAAGGCAAAGAGAGCTACACTGGTGACTCAGGAGAAACTTCAACTTTCAAAAAAAAAGGCAATTAGGCTGGCAGACTTGTGGATTAGGCCAGCATTTGGTAGAAGAGGAAGAAAGATGACTGGAACTCTGGAGGTTCACCATAATGGATTTCGGTATTCAACCATGAGAGTAGAAGAGAGAGATGATATCATGTATCAAAACATTAAGCATGCATTCTTCCAGCCAACAAAGAAGGAGATGATTACTTTGCTTCATTTTCATTTTCATAACCATATCATGGCATGGGAACCAAGAAGACCAAGGATGTCCAGTTTTATGTGGAGGTAATGGATGTGGTCCAAACTTTAGGAGGGGAAAGAAGGTCAATGTATGATCCTGATGAAATTGAGGAAGAACAGCAAGAGAGGGACAAGAAAAATAATATCAATGCAGAGTTTCAAGGATTTTTCAAGCGAGCAAGAGAGCTATGGGAGCAGTCTCATCTAAAAGATTTTGAACTAGAGTTTGATGTACCATTTAGAGAGCTTGGTTTTCATGGAGTTCCTTTCAAAGCCTCTGCTTTTATTGTTCCTACGGTAAACTGTTTGGTAGAGTTGGTGGAATTACCTTTCTTAGTAATCACTATTTGTGAGATTGATATTGTTAATCAATTAGGTGCTAATTGCCTATAGCAATGTGTGAATGCTTTAGCCTAGACCTATTCAAACATGGACAAACAAACAAGTATTAGTCCTCAAACAAGTTTAAACCAAACATTCCCTATGAAATTCATTCAAGCATAAGAATAAGAAAACAACATAAAATATCAAATAAAAGCTAATGAAATCTCATTCGAATGCTCAAACCAGCATCCCATAGGGGAACTAGTGCTTCTTTGATGTGGAAAGAATCCCTTTCCCTATTCCTTGATAATATTGATGATGATTGATTGATCTTTGATGAAAAATGCCAATAACCTAGCTATGGATGATGAATTCTATGATGACTTGGATGAAAATGTGAATGAACTTGCATAAACTTGTGGATGATAACCTTGCATCAAAATTTGGTTGATTGTGGATCCCAAATCAATAGAGAAGGCCTCTATTTATAATGAAGAAGGATGGAGGATGAAGAATAGGATGAATGTGGGATTAAAACTTGAACCAATGGCATTGTGCCACTTGTCAACATGCTAATGAAGGAGAGTGGAGCACATTTTGAACAATGTGCATGTTAAATGCATATAGGTGGAATTTGAATTTGAAGAAGTGACTTGTGTAAGGAGGGATGTAAGATGAATTAATGCCAAGTTGGCTCAAGGAGAGGACATGTAAGAGCTTTTAATGCCAAGTTGGAGGAAAAAATTCCTTTGGGAGGGAGAATTCAAATAAGTGGAATATTCCAAGAATATGCCATATTTAAATGAAAAGAGAATAATTAGTAAATCAAATAAATTGATTTACATGTGCAACTTGCAAAAGCTAGAGGAATGGAGGATTTATGAGTTGATTAATTTGTGATTAATTAACTTAGATGGAATTAGTTGATTTGACATTTGATTTTGATATTTCGATTTATTTAAATCAAATGCGAGGATAGTTGGGAAATTAGTAATTTAATTAAATAAATTTGATTTATTCAATTAAATGAAGAACATTAAATAAAGTTAATTTATTTAATCAAAGAGAGAACATTATGATTTAATTAAATGAAGAACATTATGATTTAATTAAATAAAGTTAGTTTATTTAATTAAAGGAAGAAAATGATGAAATTATTTGATAAAGTGTATTATCTTATTTTAGGAGGAATTTATTAAAGAAAGATTATTCAATTAATTGGTTAGTGTGGATGTGATCAAGGAAGAATCGGTGTTAGTTAATCAGGATCGAATGCATGATATCAATCAGGATAATTTGAGTGTCTACATTTTACCCCTCTTTGAAGCAATGTACCTGATACTTTGGTTCAAATAATAACACTTGCTAAGATCAAAAAAGTCAAAAAAATTCTGATTTTTTCGGATGCCCCACTATTGCCCCAGCGGAAAGAAGTATATTGGTACACTGCCCCCTTGAGAGATCGAGCGAAAATTTTGATTTGAGGGTCGATCTCATGACAAAGAGGTTCAAGATGGATGTATGTATGGTTATGATGATGATGCAAATGAGATGGATTAAGATGCTTAAAATAACAAATTATATTATCCTAAACAACTTAAATGATAATGCAATGCATGTGAGATGGATGATGTGATATGCTATGATTATGAGATTTATGTATGCTAATGATTTGTGGATGCAGGATGGATGCGTTGGTGACATTTGGTTGACTGTCATGATAGCATGTTAGCGCAAAGAGAAGAAAGAAGAAATGAGATGATGACAAGAGGATCCAACAAGTCCATGATCTACTGAGAATTTATTAGAAATAATGATGAGAGATGATGATGTTTTTCTTATCAAGGATTGGTGATGTAAAGAGATTACCTTATGTTTGATAACACACATAGGCATGATGCATCGAGGTATAAAGAACCAGGATGGCATTGTACCTAGTGCGATGGACTTTGACTCCACATTCAGATAGGAGTATCCTTGTTCACACCTAACATATGGAAACCTTACTAGGATGTACTTCATATATTTCAAAAATATTGAACCAAAACATGGAAAGGAAAAACCTAACAATGTAATAGTCAAGTTGTCCAAAACACCTTTAATCCACGCCTAACAAAGCAAGTATTCGCCAAGGTTATATTACAAGAATATCCAACAAGCATAGCAAATGAAAGATAAAGATCAATGCCCCATTCCTTTCTCTCTAAATCATTTTGATAGACATCCTTGAGAGGTCATTGGAATGAGCACAATAAGATAAATCAAAAGAAAAGATCAAGTACACAAACAAGTCAATGTTCTTCATACCGCTAGCCAAGACTAAACAACGGTGATGCCTGATGTTGATGTCCATTGCAGGAAGGATGCATCTTAGGACATGATGTTATCAAATGATTGTTGGATTAACTAGATGATAGGATATTGATATGAAGAGGTTACCAACTTGTTTACCTATTGACCTAGACTTGAGACCCTTGACATTTGAGTTCTCACTTTTAATCTGCTAGACTTGCTTCTGATTGTCGTACCAAAGGTTGAGGATGACAATGATTTATGATGAGTGGATGTTTATTTTGGGTGATCGTGAAATGGGATGGATGGTTTTTGGTTTTTTGAATGTTATTGGGTTTTTTTAGATGTTTTGAGGTTGCTTTTGGTATTTTGATATGTTTTGGATATTTTTGGATTTTGCGATGTTATGATTGTTTTTGAATATTTGATATGTTTTGGATTTTTTTGGATTTTCTGAAATTTTTGGATTTTGGATATGTGTGATGATATTAGTGCTTTGTTTTGGGATTTTGTTGAAAACCAAGCTAAGGTTGATTGATCGGATTGATGGATTGATGATGATAACATTGTTGAGGATACACAACAATGCAAGGATTGGGATGGATATCCCAAGATGATGAGGGATTGATTGGATTTTATTGATCAGAATTGATGATGATAACATTGTTGAGGATACACAACAATGCAAGGAAAGTGTTAAGCAACACAAGGATTGGGAAGGATATCCCGAGATGATGATGGATTGATTGGATTTGATTGATTAGGATTGTGAAGCTTGGTTTGGAACAAATTTTTTTTGAATGATTTGATGTGATGTTGAAGGATAAGTTAGATGCAACTGATATTGATTGTTTGGATTGATGTTTGATGAAAGATAAAGCTTGATAAGGAACATTGTCTCGTCAAAATATGCCATGGGCTAGTAATTTGGATTTTGGCTCACAAATACTTTGACCAATTTGATTTTACATTTGCCAATGTTCGGATCACCACATAAGTTGGAAGATATAGATCAATATTTATTCCTAAAGCAAGATGTAAATATTTTCCCCCAGTGTCTAGCAATGTATGGAATGCCATGGATGGATTCTTGGATAGGCGCATGGATGGAGGGATATGGTAAGCATGCAAAGGATGCCAAGGATTATCTTGTGATAAGATAAGGTGTTCAAATAAAGAATACTCATTTGGATAATGCTTCATGGCTTAGATAATGTTGGGTAGGATGGGATCAATGAAAATGACCCATGTAAAGATGTTTTCCATAAGCAAGTGTAAAGTGTGCACCAAACTTTGTCAAGATCAAGATAATTTGGACTATGGATGTAGATGGATGAAAATGGATTGGATAAATGGTTCATGGATGAATGGATTTATTATGGATGAGATGGATGGAATGTTGGATTTATCATGGATGGGATGAGATGCTTCCACCTAAACTAGCGCACGTAGATGCTCAATTCTACACATGATGCATGTTTGCCAGGTTTTCATCATGGTACCTTTTCAAAGTGCCACCTTAGTGGTTTTCACTAGAGGATGATTTTTTTCTTTACTATTTTCATGATTTTTTAATTTTGATTTTAACTTCATGTTGAACCACCTAGTGGTTTCAATGTAGATGCTTCTATCATAATGTGCCATCGATATCCTACTTGAAGAAGTTGCTTTGCCAAGACACGTGCACTTGAATGCAACTTTTGAGATTCCTGATCTCCTTTGTTGATATTGGAGTTAACTCTGTCTTTGTGCACACATTGCAATAGAGTGCCTTTTGAATCCTTATGATGAAGGGTTGTTGCTAACACATGGTCAATTTGAGAATTGTATATCATGCGTGGAGGCATGGATGGTGTTATGTGTTTAGGAATAGATGGATTGGTTGACAGCTTGGAACCTTTGACTCTCCAAACTTGGGAAGATGAGAAATGATGGATGGATACAAAAGTGTGCATGGAATTAGGACCAACTGCTTGGTATACTTTGTACATTGCTTGAGAAGCCTGCTTTTGCTTTTGTGGATGTCTTTGATGGATACATTTCCCTTTTTTATTTTTCCCCATATTTTCTTTGACTAATGGAGTTTGATAGGGATAATCTTTCTTTATTATTTTTGGTATCCATGTGTATTTGATTTGTTCATTATGCTTCCCAACTTCTTTTGCTTTGATAACATTCTTTGTGCTTTGATTCAAATCTTTCTTTTGATGTTGGTCCCAATTCATGGATGGGGTGATGGGTGGATGAAGATTCATGACGTGGCTGGTTGTAGTATTGGCATTGGTTTCACCATAAGGACTCTTCATGCTCCCTATGTTTATTCTTGCACTAGATAAAGTTGCCCCAAGTGTTATAGAGGTATCACTGATATGTTTAGCTCCCTTAATTGTCAAATAACCAAGACCTTGATGCTTAGGATTACCAGTAATCTGCACTGGTTCTAGGATACCCTGTTCATGTAGGCCTAATCCTCTACCTTGATAGTTCATCTGCTGAAACATTTTATTTGCAATAGGATATAATTTACCTTGGAAACAAGGTGTTAATCCTTCTTTGCTCTATTGTGGATCTTCAAAGGTGATATCTTCTTCATTGATAAGATATATTTCCCTAAAAAAGGTAAGTGATCCAATTTTATAAGTGATATGATCCTCCATAAGTGGGATAACTTCTTGATTCATATCTTTGGCTTGATCTTGTGAAATATCATATTTTAATGCTTCTTCAAGAGGTGTTAATGATTCACTATCCACGTAAAAGTCTCCCTCATGATTCATTTTTTATATGCCTTCATAGGATGTTTTTGATTCACAACTTCTACAAAAGCCTTCTTCATGACCCATTTCTAATATGTCTCTATATTTTTCTATATCTTGATCATGTGTATAAATGTTAAGAGTAGGAGACTCTTGTTTCTTGGTAATGATATCAAGAGTATGAGACTCTTTTTTTGAATGAAGATCACCTACATGTCCATTAGGAGTAAGCATCTCATGGGTAGATGGAGGAATATGTGCTATATGGACATGATCATCATTTGCAACATCTTGTATATATTGGAGAGTGTCCATTAGATCATTGTAGTATCATGGAGATATAAATTCTTGATCTTCTTTAATGTTGGAATTGCTTTCGACGTACTTTGGATCAAGTTTTTGAAATGGGTCAATTTCAAAGGATGTATTTCTTATAAAGGGTTCTTAGATATCTTCATTAGGAATAGGAAGTGACTCACTATCCTCTTGATCTTTGAGTGAATTTGGATCAAGTGTTGAGTTGAGGATTTCTTAAACATCTATAACCATGAGGTTAAAGAATGTCAATATGTCTTGGAAAGGACCATTGCTAGACTTTGGTAAAAAATGTTGATCATTCTTGGAATAAATTCTTGAGATATGTGCTCTAACTCATTAGGTGATGTAGAGAAATTTTTAACATGATCATTGGTCGATGGATCATGGAATATGTCAATAGGATCAAATAATTCTAACACTCATTGAAATAGATTATTGTCGAATATTGTTGAGGGGTTTTGATCATGACTAAAAATTGACTCTTGATGTATGTTGATTTGATCATTGGATGAGGTAGACACAGCTTCAAGGTGCTCATTGATGGATTGATCTTGATCATTGTTCTCAACAGTTGTGGTTGAGAGATTGTCATTGTTATTAGTAGTGGTTGAATCTTGATCATTGTCCTCAATAGTTATTATTTCTTGATCAATAAAGTTTTGGATGATTTTTTTGAATTGAATACAATTTGATGTTTTATGAATATTTTCTCTATGGTACTCACAATGAGATCCACCCCTATTCCAAGGGAAGTCTAGGACAGAGTTGAAAGAACTTTCTTTTTGAAAAGTGATGAGTTTTGCATTAACTAGCTTTCTTAACACTATTTTGATTGTCACTCCAAAAGGAGTGTATTTGCATTTGTGATCTTGTGAGATTTATGCTTGTTGAGGGGGTTCTTGTTGTGATTGATCTTCAAGATGTGGTGATTGATCTTCAATATGTGGTGATTGGGTTTGTTGTTGATGTTGTTGATCTTGATATCCAACCTCTTGACATTGGGGATATTCTTCTTGATGAGGTTGTGGAGACAACTCAATGTTTTGATGACATGGTTTAACCCAAGGGGGAGTGTGTATATGTGGGGGTGGAGATGTGTCTTGGCGCAATGACTCAACTATTTTGGTAAGTGTAGCAATTTTATCTAGCAAAATTTGATCTTGATTTTGATCTTAACACCCTTGATATAGTTGATTTGGTTTTTGTTCAAGTAGATTTGGAATGTATACCTGCGTTGTTTGTATGGCATCATGGAAAAATTGATTTTGGACAATGTTATGATTTGGGATGATGTTTAGATTTGGCATTATAGGTTGAAATTGAACATTGTTGTGGTTGGGAATCACATTACCTTGATTTAGGTAACTTTGATTTTGCATGGTGTTACCTTGACTTGGTTTCATACATGGAGTCATTAGCATGTTGTTTGGACTTTGAACAACATTTGTATGATTCGTAAACATATCTATCTCAAAGTTTACCAAGTGTGGATTTGAAATGTTCATGTTTGGTAAACTTGTACTTGGTATATTCACATTTGGCATGTATGGATTTGGTGGGATAATGTTGTTTTGTTGAAGGCTCATGCATTGATTGTTTGGTTGATAGATTTGTAGGTTTGGAATTTGATTTAAATCTACCATAGGGAAATGTGTTCCAAAATTTAGATTGGGCATACTCACATTTGTTGTACCATTGAGGTTTGTAGGAGATAATGATCCCATGTATGGATTGTATAAATGTGAGTTTTGATAATCCATTGGTTTTGTAAGGCTTTGATAGTTTGGTTGACTTAGATCACTCATAATGTATGGATAAAGTTTATATTCCATGCTCTTCTTGTGTTTTAGCCTTGTTGACCTCTAAGGGATTTAGGACCAATGATGAGATGAAGGATGAAAGGGGTGAATGATATGGGTGTTGAAATTTTAGGAACTTTGGATCAATGCTAGACTTTAGGATTTGATTTTGATTCTTTTGATTATATAATGAACTTGTGAACCCCAAGATGTTAGATGTTATCTTAGGATGTACTTGTTCAAAGGGGTGATAATTTAACTAAGTGTGCGAGGAAGGATTCATCCACACACACCTAACTAAATAGATCATTTTGATTTGGTTTAAGGATGTACCCAAGTCTAGATAATGATGTTTCCAAAGCTCTAAAGTTTTTTGTGGGATGAGATGATAAATGTTTGGGATAGATGAAGTGTTTGATTTGATCCTAAATGAACCTAACAGGGACCTTGTTTACAAGACCAAGATAGTGAAGAACATGCTTTTCCCTAAGAGTGGTTCAAACCAAAAGACCAGTGTTTGCATGGAAAACCATATGACCAAAAGAGACCAAGCACATGTGTGGGGTTCAATTTGATTTAATCTTGATTAATGAATTTCTTTTTACCACATCAACACTTCTTGTTTAACTTTCAAACTGAATGTCTATGTCTTGATTTCTTTCCATCCCACAAGGTCCATATTGTGGAAATCAAGAGAATCAAGGCAATAGTTCCCTAATGTTGACTTTAGAGAGCTAAAATTGAAATATGGACCCAAGTGTTTAGAAGCCTCAAGGATAGAATCCCTAGGGACAAGCAGTAATATTTGGACTTTTCAAAGGTATTTGCTCCTCCAAAGGGTTTGAATTTTGATGTCCTTGTTGAATGTTTGTTTTCAAGATTTTGGATCTAGGCAATGTGTTTAACTGACTCAAAGATTGCATAATCCTAGGATGGAAAAGAAAATATTTTTTGAATTCCCACTTGGATAAATCCAACTGCGCTTATTCAAAGTGGATGATTAGAAGCTTGACCACACTGGCTCCCCTCCACGGAACTCACTTCTATGGGTCAGCCAAGCTTTAGTTCTCATGAATCTCCCATGACTAACTTTTCATCTCTACAAAGAACCACAAATATGTGGGATGGCTTTGGAGGCCCAACCTCCTGACACCAACAAATATTGGGATTTTGGATTCTAAACAAAGGTTCATAGTAAGGGCATCCAGTTTAGGGGGTGCAATGATAAACTCCTTGTGAGAGATCTCCCAACCCTTAGAACAAGGGCTTTATGCATCATAAAGATACTGGGGGAGAGTTATCATGCACCACTTCCCATTGTTTATGATTTTCATCACAACCACAAATTTATATAGCGGTTTGGAAGAGCTTGACTTATGCTCATTACTGCTTGGGTCGTTCCCTTGGGGTGAGTACTTTTTCCCACCAAGGAAAGCCCTCTAAAGGTAAACAAAAGAGAGTAGGTGCGTCTGTAGTTTGATCAATCTTTGTTTGCATGAACAAAGAGAGAACACATGCAATGCCCTTTCTCACACTAGCAAGATTTTGTTCAATTTTAAGAGCCCAAATTTGAAATGTGGAGGCAATCTTTTAGACAACCTAATATCACTAAAATGCTTTTGATTCTCAAGATCATCGTGAAGTGCAAGAGAATTGCATACGCATTCCAATGGTATTAGTTTGTAAAAAGGATTACAAAACAAGATAAGCACATGTTCATTTTAGACCTCAAAAGCAATAAATGGGTTATTTTTATAGCACCAAATTTGAGTGTTTGAAGTTGTTTGTTCAATTCTTAAGACCCAAAATCAAATCTAGTGAGTTTCTAATGTTCTTTTTAACCCTTCGTGAAAAAGAAAGCTTTTGTATGTTCTTTCTAAAACCCAAAAAGAAGTGAGTTGTCCTAAAACAGAAAACAACCACAGGAATGAAAGCCCTAGACTATTATGATAAGCATTTAAAAATGTTTTTTTCAAGTTCAATGTCCACTTTTCCAACTTAAAATCTGCCTTTTATTTGATTCCCATGTGAGAGCAACCATTGTTGATGCCAACCTACAAACATTGTTAGTAGTTTTAGATATGTATTTGATAGCGTATAAAGTATCTACAAAATAGAAAGATACAAATCAGTCCCCCTGAATTTTAAATTTCTACAAATAAAGGTGTATGTGCTAAAACAAAGAGAATATGCACTAAAATATCCTATATATGCACTGAAATAGGAGGTAAATGTGTTGGTTTGGGTTGTGGATGCGCTATGATAGGGCTTTGATGCACCAAAACTCACCACCAAGATGCTGAAACAAACAGTGGGTGTGCTACATTGCAATTCACAAACGGACCTGTTGACGAAACTTGCAAGAAAAAAAATTAAAAACGGGGCTAGGCCCCATGGTGGGCGCCAAAATGTGAATGCTTCAGCCTAGACCTATTCAAACATGGACAAACAAACAAGTATTAGTCCTCAAACAAGTTTAAACCAAACATTCCCTATGAAATTCATTCAAGCATAAGAATAAGAAAACAACATAAAATATCAAATAAAAACTAATAAAATCTCATTTGAATGCTCAAACCAGCATCCCATAGGGGAATTGGTGCTTCTTTGATGTGGAAAGAATCCCTTTCCCAATTCATTGATAATCTTGATGATGATTGATTGATCCTTGATGAAAAATGCCAATAACCTAGCTATGGATGATGAATTCTATGATGACTTGGATGAAAATGTGAATAAACTTGCATAAAATTGTGGATAATAACCTTGCATCAAAATTTGGATGATTGTGGATCCCAAATCAATAGAGAAGGCCTCTATTTATAATGAAGAAGGATGGAGGATGAAGAATAGGATGAATGTGGGATTAAAATTTGAACCAATGGCATTGTGCCACTTGTCAACATGCTAATGAAGGAGAGTGGAGCACATTTTGACCAATGTGCATGTTAAATGCATGTAGGTGGAATTTGAATTTGAAGAAGTGACTTGTGTAAGGAGGGATGTAAGAGGAATTAATGCCAAGTTGGCTCAAGGAGAGGACATGTAAGAGCTTTTAATGCCAAGTTGGAGGACAAAAGTCCTTTGGGAGGGAGAATTCAAATAAATGGAATATTCCAAGAATATGCCATATTTGAATGAAAAGAGAATAATTAGTAAATCAAATAAATGGATTTACATGTACAACTTGCAAAAGCTAGAGGAATGGAGGATTTATGAGTTAATTAATTTGTGATTAATTAACTTAGATGGAATTAGTTGATGACATTTGATTTTGATATTTAAATTTATTTAAATCAAATGCGAGGATAGTTGGGAAATTAGTAATTTAATTAAATAAATTTGATTTATTCAATTAAATGAAGAACATTAAATAAAGTTAATTTATTTAATCAAAGAGAGAACATTAGGATTTAATTAAATAAAGTTGATTTATTTAATTAAATGAAGAACATTATGATTTAATTAAATAAAGTTGATTTATTTAATTAAAGGAAGAAAATGATGAAATTATCTAATAACGTGCATTATCTGATTTTAGGAGGGATTTGTTAAATAAAGATTATCCAATTAATTGGTTAGTGTGGACGTGATCAAGGAAGAATTGGTGTTAGTTTGATATCAATTAGGATAATTTGAGCATCTACACAATGAAAGAGTCTGAAAAGGCAGAGAGAGCTACATTGGTGACTTAGGAGAAACTTCAGCTTTCAAAAACAAAGGCAATTAGGTTGGCAGACTTGTGGATCAGGCCAACATTTGGTGGAAGAGGAAGAAAGATGACTAGAACTCTAGAGGTCCATCATAATGGATTTCAGTATTCAACCATAAGAGCAAAAGAGAGAGTTGATATCATGTATCAAAACATTAACCATGCCTTCTTCCAGCTAGCGGAGAAGGAGATGATTACTTTGCTTCATTTTCATTTGCATAACCATATAATGGTGTGGGAACCAAGAAGACTAAGGATGTCCATTTTTGTGTGGAGGAAATGGATGTGGTCCAAACTTTAGGAGGGGAAAGAAGGTCAATTGATGATCTTGATGAAATTGAGGAAGAATAGCAAGAGAGGGATAGGAAAAATAATATCAATGTAGAGTTTCAAGGATTTGTCAAGCCAATAAGAAATCTATGGGAGCAGCTTCATCTAAAAGATTTTGAACTAGAGTTTGATGTACCATTTAGAGAGCTTGGTTTTCATGGGGTTCCTTTCAAAGCCTCTGCTTTTATTGTTCCTACGGTAAATTGTTTGGTAGAGTTGGTGGAATTACCTTTCGTAGTAACCACTATTAGTGAGATTGAGATTGTTAACCTTGAGAGAGTAGGACTTGGGAAAAAGGCATTTGATATGGCTATTGTTTTCAAAGACTTCAAGTGGTATGTACTCTACATTGACACCATTCCTCAATATTTTCTTGATGGCATCAAGGAATGGCTGAACTCCATGGATATAAAGTATTATGAAAGCAGAATAAACTTGAACTAGCGGCCAATTTTGAAGACTATTATTGATGATCCAGATAAATTTATTGAAGATGGTGGTTGGGAATTTTTGAATATGGAAGCTAGTGATTTTGATTCTTATAATTCAGAGGAGTTAGATCAAGGATATGAACCCTCTGATGTAGAAGAGGAATCAAAATCAGATGAGGAAGGTTCAGAAGATGAATCTCTTATGGAGTTAGATGAGGACAAAGAAGAAAAAGAAGATTCTTAAGGGGAGGAAGGTAAAAAATGGGATGAATTAGAAGTTGAAGCCAGAAATGCAGATAAGGAAAAAGGAGACAAGTCTAATAGTGAAGAGGAAAGGTGGCGACGAAAGGTAAAAGCTACAGGGAAGTCTCGGGCACCTAATATTAGAGATTCAAGAGGAATGCCTGCCAAGAGGCATAAAGTCAGATGAATTGAGTTCATCTACATCCTTCTACTATTTTTTCATGCACATAAATGGTTTAGCTATTTATGCAAATGATGCATATATGTTAACTTGATCAGTGTTGTTACTTTGGTAGTTTGACTTCTATGGCAACCACCCATTAGGCCATTTTGTGTGGGAGCACGTTTGTGTTTTTTGTTAGCTTTTTTGGATAGCTCTACTTGGCGTTAAATACATTCCATTTATCTTTTGAATGTTAAGAAGTATAGTATTACATGCTTCTCTATGTTGATCAGATCAAGTTGCAGATTTTTTACTACTTATTTTTTTATTTATGGAGTTTTTTTAACTTGGAAGATAGAAATTTACTGCCTTTTTTTTAATTAGATAGAAAAATAAGTGGTTGGTTAGCTACGCCAAGTGATGTAGACTACAAGGATGTGTTAGATCTACAAGATGCCTACCAAGATGCATCAAAACATTCTTACATGTTAAAAGAATGGAAACATCGTGAGGAAGGATGGAAAAGATGCATGTGGATCACTTAGTAGAATGGCAACATGAATTCAAGGAAGCACTCCTTGAGATACCATGTTTGAGAGAAAAGAAGATAAATCAAATCAACATGGGACTAAGTTACTCAAATGATACAACTCATAACTTAAATGAGGACACTTAAGAGATATTAAAAGACAATGGTCATTAATTAAAAGATGCGATGAAAATAAGGCATGAATGTCACCCACTACCCTTTAAGGCAAACAATATTTTTTTCCTCAACATGAAATAATGGGACAATTGAGTGAGATCTAGGGCCAACAGAGAAGCACTTTAGAACTCATCCTATGCATCAATAAACAAATCAACACAAGAAATGCAAATTGACATATTAACACAACAATATCCAACTAATTTATTGAAAGTCAACTATTGATACCTCGTTCTCCATCCAAATTAAAAAATTGGCCCACTTTTTGCTTTGTAACTTTTCCTTTTCAAATTGCTTTGGATGTCGGCCATATTTCTCCTCACGTCAAAACATGGCACATGGACTAGTTAAAATAATTAATATGCAATCATTTACTTTTTCCTAGGAAATTAAAAAAAATATCATTTAACATATTAAATATACTTACAAATTTACAGATCAAGGCATGTAAACCTTTCTAGCCACTGTGATGTGTGGAACAAAGCTTTTGAAGCCTAGCCTTGGAGGCCTTGTCCTGAAACGTATACTAATTCAATTTAACTATGCACAAATAAAATTTAAAAATCGTTTAATAAATTTGATATAATCTTATGAGCAAACTCAAATACCTGTGTACTCTCCTCGTCGGACTTCCTTCATGCATCGTATTTCTCATATGCTTTTACAAGATCTTTCCATACTTTGACACTTACATCAATTGGCCTTTTTTTGAGCCTAAGCTCAGGAGGGATTTTTTTATCTTCTTTGTTTGGTTGCACTGAAATCTCTTGCAATTTTGAGACATTCATAGCTTTACCTTCTTCATAGACCAACCTGTGTCAAATTCAGTCTCCATGTCATTGATAACTTCTTTTTTGCAGGTGTATGGGTATCTTTGAGAATGGAAAATGTTGATGGTCTTTGAACCGTTGAAGGCATGATTCCTTCAACCTATTCACAAACCCTTTTCTAGCATTTGTCATTCAGACTTCCCCTAAAACCACATTGTATTCTATCTTGGTATTGTAGCTACTAATGCAAGATTTAAAACTTGGCGTGGTGGAAGAATTTTGTGTCCCGAGAGTGGGTGGGATAGTGAAAGCCTTTGTTCCATGTTCTACACTCCTAGAGTTTACTGCTACTGATTTCCTCCTGGATCTTTTTCTTGATCTAGGACTGCTTGGGGAATCAATTGCTTCCCTTTGACACAGTTGATTTGGTTGCAATGTTTGAGGGGCTTCACTAGATCGATTTTCTATGTGTCTGGAAAGCATTGTCCAATGTACATCATCCAAATTGTTCACTACCTTTTCCCCCAATATCAAATCCAATGCCTCTTTATCTTTTTCAGTCACATGTCCCTATATATAAATAAATTTCTTCTTTTAAATTTAAAAATAAAAAAACTAAAAACTAAAAATGAAAGAAACAATGGAAACATTTACAAATTTATAAATTGACAATGAATTACCTCATTGTGGCTAGAGTCTGCTCCCTTTGTTCTCTTCCCCCTATTGCTTGAAATTTTGTGGTGACCTAGGGAAAATTATTTTCATCTAGTATGTGGAGGAAAATGAAGTACACACTATCAGGTATGAAAGTTTTCATCCAGTTTGTGGTATGAAAGTTTTACCTTGAATGACTCTCTTTCTGGATTTAAATGCCTATGAATCAATTGCTTGCGCACTTGTATAGAATATAAATATATTTGAAAGGATATAAATATATGCAAAATGAAACAAATGTATTGTAAAAAAATTGACTCTTGCGTACCTGTATAGAATGGTAATCTTTGGGGGATAAAAAGGGTGTTGAGTGTGGTTTTATTGAGAGTTAACACAGATAGGTCCCATGCTCGAGTTGCATCTGTTGATTAGAAATAAAATGAATGTGTGCACACAATTAATTCAAAACCACGAGCTCATTGTTCTGTAAAAGAATAAGTGAAAATTAGTAATAGCTAATTTAAGCCCGAAGGTCTAACAAATTTGAGGAAATGATCTATTATTCAACTGTCATCTCAAAATCCCTATCTCCCTGTATTGTCTCGACCAACCTCTATTCCTATGGGACTTGTCTTGAAAGAACTCAACTACTTTTTTAGGAAGGGCAAGAAAGTTGTCTTCAAAGAAAGTTATGGAAGGAAGATCCGAGAAATTGAACCAGAAACTGAAAGCTTGGGATGGGAATGATAAGTGAACCAGGGCATTGGGGTTTCAAAAATGTGTTCACTACTCTTGGATGCAGAGGAAATAATGCAATGTCTACAATTTTACCCTCCTCCTTTGCAACCACATGAGACTTGAACGATTCGCGTGTAAACAAAACAATATTCACAACCCTTTCTTCACAATCCTCTCCATTTAATCCAAAAAAAAATATTTGTGGGAATGAAAAAAACAAATTGTAACCTTACCTATGGTGTCGCAAACTAAATTGAATTTTTGATCTACTTGCTTGTAGCCCTCCTTCCCGCCATTTTTCCCTTTTTTCTCCTCTCTTCCTTGGCACAAATTTTTTCTCCTGACATCTCTTCCTTGATGTGGGAAGTTTTAAATTTTTGTTCTTGATTCTGTAGTCGGTGCTATAGTCAGTGTGGTTAATACTAACTTTAGCGCTGCCTTTCATCCCTAAATGTAATTTGTTTGGGATGCAAAAGGTGGTACAAAGTGCGCCTAATTTAGCACCTAGCAGTGCAAAATGATGTATTTTGCTTGGAAGTTGATAAATAAATTGATCCTAAATTGACTTCATCTTCATATGTTCCAAGGGAGCAATCATGGTTTGCTATTTTATCTATTCCTTATCCCATGTTAATTTTGTGGGTGCAAAACTAATAGAGGTTAGATTTATGAACTCAGAAATGACCCCTATACAACTAGATGAGTCATCTATAGTGTGAAATATATGTCAAATATATGTCTAAAGTGAGGTTTTGTGTTGGATAGTATATTCATTGAAATAATATAATTGGTGTACTAAACATTATTTACTATGTTGTGTATTATAGGGGTGAGACGAGGCCATGGCAACAGATCGTATCTTGTCAAATGAGGACACAACCGCTGAAGCAGGACATCAGGTACTCAATTTTGACTTAAATTAGGAAAAAATGATTTGATGACATTTTGTGATACATCCATCTTTTTTCACAGTATTATTGAAATTTATAATGTATTATACAATCTTGACATAAATTAATGCATGTTGTTGATTATTTTAGATGTAGATTGGAGCAAATGCAGAGCCTGAGTGTTCAACTAGAAAAAGAGGAAGATATGTACATGGACGTGGACCTAAAACTATTAAATTACATAGATGATAGTGGGTGTTCAAGGATATGACAATGGATCTTGCAAACACAAAAAATGATTGCACTGAACAAGAGGTTGGTCAGGACTATAATGCATGGGATGAATACTTTGAGAAAATATATGACTAAAGTGAGTTTTTGTGTTGGATAGCATATTCGTTGAAATGATATAATTGGTGTACTAAACATTATTTACTATTTTGTGTATTATAGGGGTGAGATGAGGCCATGGCAATAGATCGTGTCATATCAAATGAGGACAGAACGAATGAAGTGGGACATCAGGTACTTAAATTTTGACTTAACTTAGGAAAAAATGATCTGATGACATTTTGTGATATGTCCATCTTTTTTCATAATATTATTGAAAATTTATAATGTATTATCCAATCTTGGCATAAATTAATGCATGTTGCTAATTATTTTAGATGGAGAATGGAGCAAATGCAGAGCCTAAGCGTTCAACTAGCAAAAGAAGAAGATATGTACGTCGACGTGGACCTAAAACTGTTAAATCACGTAGACAATAGTGGGTGGAAGAGGATATGACAATGGATCTTCCAAACACAACAAATGATTGCACTGAACAAGAGGTTGGTCGGGACTATAGTACATGGGATGAATACTTTGAGAAAATTGTTGTTTGTGGATTTTTTGTATGTCGTGGAAAGAAACAATTCAAATGAGAAATTGCACAAAGACATTACATATATGATGAGCTTCCAGTCAGTAGTATGCCTCCTACAATCGATTCAAATTCAATAGGAATTGTGGTAAGGAATTTTCCAATTTGATATAAATACCATGTATGCTTCATTTAAACATTGTTTTATATTATTTAAATAACTAATTTTTTTCTCAATGGATACTTGCAAGATAAAGTTCTTGGTTTAAAGTTTCCTGGATCATCGACCTCCAACCTAAAGGGAAATGATCATTTATCAGATGATACATCTAACAAAAATATGTGCTAATATACTAGCTCTGAAGATGAGGAATTGATGAAAACAAGTCACAGAACAAGAACCAGTTTAAAGATGCATAATTTGCTTAAAGACAGGGAGAAGGTGGACTACATACCCTATGAGAATGAATGTAATGGAGATGATGACTTTCCCCTGAGTTTGAGATCAATTTACAAAGAGACATTTGATCATCAACTACATTGTGCTTGGCCTAGTGATCAAAAACTACCTAGAGTGTACGAGGTGTTTCAATTTTGGGGATACAGCTACATGATATGACCCTCCAATATTCATGGAGAAAATATAGGCCTCTTTATTTTCCAAAATGTACATGTGGGATCTAAACATAGAAACAATTCAGAACAAACCACTAGGAGATTAATGCCATATTATGGTCCATCATATTACAATGGTGAATGAAGAAGGCTAGTAGAATATAAGCCTAGCATGTCAGCATATGGTCTAAATTTTAATATGTATACACATTGTCTCCAATTGGAAAGTGGAAAATAAATTAATAGAGGTCATCTTATGTATATAGATGGACGTGCATACACACAAAAATATTGCAGGATTTATAAATAGTAGTAAGGGAAGGGACCCTAATGTAAGACTGAATTCTCAATTTGTTGAGGTTATAAATGATAAAGATGGAGATATGGAAAGAGAGGTTGATAGATTGATAATGGTTGAGGCTATTAAGGACCTTACCATTGGGGATGAGTTATTGATTGATTACCCCTTCTTAAAATGTGCTCCTATGCGAATAAAAGGGAAGAACAAGGTCTCCCTAAAGATGTTCTTAAGGGCAGAAAACCAAAGAATAATAAATGAGTGTGGATTGATGTTTTATAAACTATGTTGTCAAAATTGTGTTTTATTTAAATTATTGTATAAAAAAGGTAGTCTATAAAATAATGTTCCATTATTCAATTGATGTATATATGTTCATACAATTTTTATTTTTATTTTTTAAGCCATATTTGATTATATTTCTTTGAAATTGATACATTTATGATTTATCCAATTGTTGGAAAACATGAAATAATGCTTACATTTGTTGATAGGTAGAAGATGTTGATGAAACACATACTAATACCCATGATCCAACTGGGTTGTTAAGATTTGGACGGGATGATCCAAACCGTCCTTTAAACAATACTAGGGCGAAAAGAGCAAGTTTGAAGAGATTACTACCACCTGAGAAATTTGAAGAGCTAATGAGATCCGCATATGCTGATGACATGCCACCTAGCCTTAATAATGATGATCATGATAGTGAAAATGTAGTGCATGAAGAAGGATTGAATGAAATGCTTATAGGTTTCTTTGGGGATGGAAACAATGATGACAATAATGATCATATGGTTGAGAGTAACGATGATAGCAGGGGTAATTACCACCAACGTAATGTTGATGATAACAACCTGAAAGACTCCATCAAGCAAGCAGCGAAGACACCCATGTTCAAATCGGGTACAAGTAGAACCTCAAAACTGGCATGCACATTAATATTATTAGAAATCAAGTCACTATTTGGTTGGTCAGACAAAGGATTCATTGCCCTACTGAAGTGAGTTGAAATCTATTTCTTACTTTGCAATGTCAATTGGTGTACACAATTTGTAAACATTCATCAACTTCATTTATATTTCTTTAAGGGGATTTTAAAACCATATATTGTATATAAATATTCCTAGTATAGATTGACATATCAAACATGTTCACCATAAGTCAAACAGTCAATTGATTTAATCTCTAGCAATCTTACAGGGCACTAAAAAATAAAATATTCCCTGAAGAGAATGTGTTGCCATCAACTTGCAGAGAGGCGTGTCTATTTTTTGTTGAGTTTGGGATTGAATATAAGCAAATTCATTCATGTAAAAATGATTGCATTTTATACAGAGATGAATATCAAAACAAGGTAGAATGCCCTATATGCAAAGAGAAGAGATATCGTACAAATGTACAAGGTCCTACAGTTCCAAAGAAGGTTTTACGTCACATGCCAATTACACCTAGACTTCAACGAATGTTTTGTTGCAAGTCACTTGCACAATTGATGGACTGACATGCAAAGAATAGGAGTAAATATGGATTCATGTGAATTCCAGCCGACTCCAAAGCAATGAAACACATAGAGGAAAAATGGCCAAGAAAATTCAAAGATGAACCCCATAGTATCAGGTTTGGTCTTGCAATTGATGGAGTGTGCCCATTCCCTTTCCTGAGCTCAAATTATAGTGTTTGGCTAGTCGGATTAGTAGTATACAATATTCCCCCATGGATGAGTGTTAGAAAGGAGCACCTTCTGCTAACTCTCACTATTCCAAGAAAACATCAAGTTAAAAACATGGATGTTTATCATGTGCCTTTTATTGATGAGATGCAACTACCATGGAAAGGCATAAGAATGTATGAAATATCACTTCCTCCATCAAATAAGTCCTTCATGATGTATGGTGTGCTATGCTAGACTATTCATGATTTCCCAAGACTTGGTGTTTGTTCTAGTAAGATAAAATATTTACGTATTTACACTCATAATTTATTTTCATCCCAACTTTCATACTTAGTTTTATACTATTTTTTTGATGTTATTAACATTACTTACTGAATTGCAAGGCTTCAAACAAAGGGTATATTTGCATGTCCAAGATGTGTAGAAAAATTTCAAGGGTGATATTTTAAAGATCTATATAAATTTATTTACACAAACAACAGGGTTTTTCTACCACTAGATCATAAGTTTAGAAATCACCTGAAGAATCAATTTTATGGAAAAGTTGAAAATAGAGGCCCTCCCATGATTATGGGTCCAGGTGATTGGCTTAAGAAGTATGAAGATGCTGAATTGAAAGCTTGGGAGGATTTTTTTGATCGGGGTGATTCAATTGAAGAACCAGAACAAGTTGTAGTTAATATGCCAGAAGGAATGAAAAGGAAATCCATATTTTATGAGCTCCCTTACTAGAAGGATCTATTAATATATCACCTATTATATCCTATGAACATCTTCAAAAATTTCCCAAATTCTATATTTCGACATATATCAAGCAAAGAGGACACCTTGCCTTCGAGGAGAGATATCGCTCTTTCGTGTACCAAATTTGATAGAAAACATTTGTGGCCAAACAGGGAAAATGAAACATATGCAGAAGCTCCATGGATTTTGAAAAAAAAAAGAGCTAGAGCAACTAAAAAATGTCATCTATTCAATAAGCACACCTACTAGCTATGGGTCATCATTGACTAAAGCTTTTATAGTTGATGGACATATCATAGGATTTAAAACACATGATTTTCATAATTTTATGAAGGTATTATAATCATCATTTAACATTTACTGGTGACATTGATTAAGTACTAAATATATTTTAATATTTTTTTGTGTGAGAAAAAATTACTAATGACGTTTTCATAAATGTGTTTGATAGCATATCATGTCATTATCAATTAGGGGGGATTCTTGTCTTATAGTTGACTTAAGGAATTCCATAGGTCAATTGTCAGCATTTACAAGGTATTTGGTTATATGAAATGTTCATGTGTGAGAGACATAGAGATATTATATTGCATTTTAATTTTTGACTAAAGGTTCATACTAATTTACTATTCTTATATTAGGTGGGTGACCTCCAAGGAGATCCATGAATGTGAAGTGGCAAAGTGGAAGAAGAAAATTGCAAATATTGTATGTGTATTTGAGAAGGAGCTCCCTACAAGTTTCATTGACCTACAAGTCCATTTACTTATACACCTAGTCAATGACATTGAATTGGCGGGTTTTGTATCAATGAGGTGGATGTTTCTCTTTGAGAGGTGTATGAAAACTCTAAAAAGATATGTTTGACAAAAGGCACATCCAAAGGGTTGCATGGCTAAAGGGTATGTATTGAATGAAGCATTTTTCTTCCTGTGTGAATTCCTTGGTAAGGATTTTGAAGATGGGCCACACGTTTGGGATGAAGAACGAGCATCAGATATTATTGATGGAGAAAAACCACAATCTAATGGTGTTCAATTAGAAACTAGTAAGTAAATTCATGATCAATATGGTTGTTTTTCTTGCAACCATTAATTTACTCTGTAATTTATTTGTCAAATTAACAGCATGTCATTTGGAGTTGAAATAAACATGTTGACATGTAATAGGTGTAGACGAAAGTGAAATACTCGACAAGTTCATTTTGTACCACATGGACTTTATGAAAAAATGGATTGATGTGTATGATAAAAAGAGAGGAGTGTTAGAAGCAAGGAGACAGTTTAGGAGATTGAACCTAAGGAATACTCCACTTCCCACTAATCTGCTTGGGGAATGGGGCAAAGATTGCACATTAGAATGGGTTACTGAACAAGTTCAAAATCAAATAGAAGATGCAGGTATAGATTCAAACATAATAGAAGATGAAATCAACATGTCTAGAGGATGTGAAAGAAAGGTAAAGTTGGAGTTTTACAAAATGTCATTTCCTTACAGTTTTGACACTATTAACTATTTTAATATTCGTCATTATATTTGTTTTCACTGAAATAAATGGTCTTTCACAGGTAAGAAAATATCTAGCAATGTGGGCATATGGTTGACATTATCTTGTAGAAAGTGTAGATGTAAAGAGACGATCCTTTGATTGTGGCATCATGGTTGACTTCAAGAAATCTAGTCGATCAAGCTCAAAAGATAAGAATATAATTGAAGGGAATCTACAATATGTTGGGAAAATACAAGAAATTATTAAGTTGGATTACTGCTCTTTTAAATGTTGTATTTTTAAGTGTAGATGATATGAAGCATTTGAGAGGACATGAAGACATGATACCCATAGTGGATTTTTTTCTATATATTCCTCATGCTTCCTACCAGAGGATAAGGAGCCTTATGTTCTACCAATTCATTGTGAGAAAATATTTCTTTAAATCAAACAAGAAGCGGTAGTGATCATTAATCTATTACTTCATAGTTTATTACGAATATATACATGTTTTTATTAATCAATAAAATTGTTATATTATACATCTAATATATGTATGTCGTTCATGTGCAGGTATTTTTCTATGAAGATATTTTGGACCCGAAATGGATGTTTGTCATACATTATGATCCAATATTAAGGCATGTATTTAATGAAACATTAGTGGATACTGAGCAAAACAATGATGGCAAAAGAAATGAGAGAGAGGGATTAGAGAACATCAAAGAAATTGACATCCATGATGATGTTGAAGATGGTTATGTTCAGGCACAAGAAGACAACAATCTAGAGTTAGATGATGGTATGGAAGACAACAATATGGATGGTATAGAAAATGATGACCCAAATACATCTGGGAACAATATAGATGGTCTACAGTCAAATTTCAATGATGAGAAAGATGATGCAGGTCAAGATGAGGATGATGATAATATGAAATACTTGAAAGAACATATGAACATTGACAATGATACACTGGATGACATTGTAGTAGACAATAATGCTAATGACTAAGACTTCTAAATTTTCATAATTATTTGAAATCCATGTTTAAAAAAGGATGATTCTTATGGCCTAAACTTTGAAATGCTTCAGTAATATTAATTCAAGTGTTAAACTATAGAACTGCATAAAATTGCCACTCTCCATTTTGATGGTATATAACTTGTTTATTAGAAATATTTTATTAACTATAGATTTAGCTTGATATGTATCTCCTAATTTCTTTAAAATAAGTGCTATAATGGTCCCTTCATGTACATTCAACAATATTGAATTAGCCAAATAGAGTCTAATGAGACTCTTATCTTCTTTTTTTCCATTTTTTCTGCCTTATTATGACATTCCAATAGGTTTTCATCTAGCTACTATAAAATTAAATCTCAAGCATCATATTAATATAAGTAGTGATTACAAAACCATGATCTAAAACCACCAAAAAAAGTGGCAGCCAAAAACCTAGTTAGAAAATAAACACCCAAATCCCCAAATGGACTCATTGGATAAAAATGGAAAATTAATTACATATGTCATAATTGCATCATAAAATAATCATCAAATTAGGAATTCCATTATGGATTCATGACACATTCACCATTCTTGTGGGTCTATATGTGATAATGGGTCTAATAATTTTATGATGAAGTATGTACAAAAAAATATACATGGTCATAAAATAACCTCTTTAAAAGGATTTTAACCCTAGGCATGGACCAATTAAAGTAAACTATTTGATAGGATTTTTAATTCACATCAACCAAAAACCAATCAAAGCATACACAAAGTAACAGAAAATATGTTCTGATAAATCTTGAAGATTTAAATAACTTGAAAAGACCACTTTGGAGACAACAAAGTAATAGATAAGCAATGAAAATTGGCATAGTAATTGAACACTGAAAATGGATTACGAATTATAAGTAGTTTGCTCCATTGTATTACTTGAAAATATAAGCATTTGTAACAGAAGTCTTTTAATATGATATGGATGGGTGGATTATACAACCTATCTTCTTACTAATGCCTACTATAATGGAATATGATATGATGATGATGATTTCAAAATCAGGACTTCTAACATATTCACTTTGTGTTTTTCAATTGCACCATTCGATTCCAGAATTCAACAAGAGACTTGCACTAATGGCCTTGAATTCCATTTTATGGAAACAAGGGAGCAAACAAGCTTCGGGCCAAGAGTACACATGTCACATCCCAATTGGACCGCTACAAGACACATTCCCATTGCAGTTATATTTACATTTTCCATTGGAGGGAATACATATGAGACAAATATATATTTCCATTGCAATTATATTTATAGTTATATTTACATTTTCCATTGGAGGGAATATATATGAGACCAATCATATGTGTTTCCCTTTCTGCACTTACAGACCCAATCAATCAATAAATATTATCTTCCATTGTTCATATTCAACATCAGATGGCCAATTTAAATCAATGATTTCATCCATCTTCTTCTTGTACAGAGAATATTTTGTCATTACTAAATTGGATTCCTTATCAAAATCCTCCAAAAAGCTAATGATAAAATACAATTTCTCCAAAGTGTTATTTAGAATATTAATATCAACTTTTTCACAAATAAGCTTTGCTTGAGAGATAATGTTGTTGTCCATCTGGTTCTTCCACATCTGCAGGGGTTTCACTTCATCATAAGTTTGTTGAATGCCTGGAAACAATGACAAATCTTCCTGGTCATAATTAGTTTTCAATTCCCTTATTTTTTGTTCCAGTGGAGCAATATACCCTTGAAACCCTTGTTCATTAATTTCATTGAAAAATCTATAAGTTGGGATAACCTTTGGGTATCTATCTTCCTGTTGATTGGCCCCAACTACCATGAGCTTCAAATTCTTAGCTCTAGGAATCCATTTATCAAGGATTGGGGTGTCCAACTCCTTATCCCTCTGAGATAACCTTATTTCTCTCAGCATCAATGAGTAATTGGCATGAACGCTATTCAATTTACTTTGAATCTTTCTATTCAGGTGTTTTAAGACAGTATGAACAATCCTTGAATTGTTCTCATACATTGTGTCTTGTGTCTGCTCAAGTAATTTCTTATACACTTCAATTTGTGTGAGGATTTTTTCCCTTGTAGGATCATCTGATGGGATGGTACCTGATGTGCTTGGCCTCTCAATTATGAGTGGCTCCTACCCCAAATTATATGGCACTGTTGCCAAAGATTGATATGCTAAGGGGCATTGAGAATGTGCAGCTGGAGAAGTTAATGATGCATGACTTGAACTAGTTTGACCTTGATTTCGTAATACTTCTACCTGATGCTTATACAATGCTAGCTCAGTTTCTAACATGGCCACCTTTTGCTAACTCTTATCATATTCACCTATGAGACTATTATATTTGTTCCTATACTCATCTCTTTCAAGAGTGAGGTCTTCCACTGTTTCCTTAGCAAACTTTGCAACATTCACAGCCATATCAGCTACCTCTAAAGTTGGGGTGTTAGTGACTTTGTTTATCAACAATTGTCTACTAAAATCTGATGGTTCAGCCACTACCAGCTTCCTGGATCCTATAGATAATGACCAGATTGCTAATGCATCCCATTCTTCACTAAATTTTGATCGTTGAAGTGTCATCTCTACTTCTTCAGTTTGCAGCAAGGTCCTTTCAAACCTCCTTATAGTATCAAGCACTATAGCGTCAACAATATCCCATTCAATTAACAACAATATACCACTCTTCTTCACAAGCTCTTTTCCCTCTTTAGCAGTCATATTCTAGAATTCATCCCTCATAGCCTTCCTTACATTTTCCTAAATGATAGCTTCAAGGATTTTTGGATGTAAGCTCCTCTCAGTAGCAACCTTCTCTGCATATTGTGGAGCTTTAGCTCTCCATACAAAATCTTTGAATGCACTTGTTTCAACAAAGGAGTCATCTTCCATAAATGATTTGTAGGCCTCAATCCTTAAATCATTTGCACTATTTAGACCTTTAAGGTCAGCCTTTCCCAGTCTAAGGCTATCCTCCCTTGAGCTTGAAGCAACTTCCCTTATGGGAGAGGGCATTCCTTGTTGTATCTCCTCATAAGTGACAAGGATATCATCTTCCTCTGTATCAGAATAATCCACTACTTCTCTTGCCTCAGTCTTTTTCCTTTTGAGGGGTGGATACTCCAGTGGAGTAGTACTTCTTGGAGGTGATTCAACATCAATCACAATAGTAGGGACCCATTTTGGAGGTGATGGCACTGATCTCTCAGGAGAAACTGCCCTCATTTCCCCAGAAGTGGCAGGGGATGGCAATGTTTGCTCCTTATCTGTTGTCTTCTTCTTCCTGGAGTAAATTCTTATTTGCTTGGGTGGCTGATAAGTAGGCCTCTCTTCCAGTACCACAGTAGTGTCTTCTTCAGTTTCCATTGCTTTCCCTTTATCTATGACCACTTGTTGTCTTCTCATTATACCCACTATATCCTCAAAATTATTCAAAACATGCATAATCATGTCAAACGTACTCTATATATTAGGCATAGGGTCATACTTAGGATCTCTACTTTGAGCCCTCTCCATCATCTTATTGAAAGCAAGATATTTAGACTTCCTTTCATCTTGATCTGGGAAGTCAAAAATGTTCCTGATTACATCCTCAGAGTAGTAGAAATTATGCACAAAAGTACCAAGCCTTTTGTCCATCTTCAATGCATTAATGAAACCTTATGGATCATGATTCCTTGGGTGCATACGATCCAATTTGTATGGTGCTAGCAGATGTAACAACTCTTTCCATGCTCCCTTTACTATAACAAATTCATAAAACACAGTCCATTATGGGAAAAATGATCCCTTCTTTGCTATATCAGGCAGGTGTGCTGCTTGGGAGGTTCCCAATTGCCTTATGACTTCAAGAAACCCAATCCTTAATGGCACATCTCTTGGCAAGACAAATGTTTCTATGTTAGTGCCATAAACTCTGAAGATTGTGGAATCTAGGTATAAGATTACATCTCCCCAATAATGACCCAAATTCAAATCAGTTCTCTTCTCCATAGGCCTCAAGAACTCATGTATTTCCTTGGGAATCCTGGGTGGGTCATAAACCAAATATCTTCTCAATTTTGATGCAAAAGAATTTTGGAACACCACAGTTATATTTGTGGTCATCCTTATCAAGAATCTGAATCCAACATTGGACAGGAAAATCAATACCATCCTCCTTCTTTCTCAATGTCATATCCCCTCAAAATTATTTTCCCCTTTAAATAAAAACATATGCATCAACAAGGAATACCACCAGAATTTCACCCAATTCTTTCCTCCTTTCAACTCAACTAGGCCTTTATGGATATTCTCTACCAAACATGTGGCGTAGTCATAGACAATGTTGAAGGTTGGATGTTGTATATGTGTTGCCAAGTAACTATATTCCCTTTGCAATGTGTCAGGTAGAGAGAAACCAATAATTTGGTAGAAGGAATATACAGTCTTCTTGAAGTAACTTGTAAAATGCCTCATTGGGAAAGGTTCTAACTCATCTTTACCAATCCTTATTTGTTTTCTATTTTTCCCAGTGCCTATGCTAGCAGTATGTGTAGGTAACATTCTCATCCTGAACAACACTTTGGTGTTCTCATACTCCTTTCTAATGACATCCATATCAGTGTTCCATTGCTGCAACTGGAAAACTCCTACAATTTCTTCTTTGGTTATCCTCACCATATCCTTCCCATCAAATTTTATGATTACCCTTTAAACCAGGTCATACCTTGAAGCAATGTCCTTCAACAAATCAACATCCATATACACATTGGGGACAACTATTCTTTCCCATGTCTAGTCTCCAAGGGTTGCAAAGAGGAATCCCAAGATTTCTATTCCCGAACCAATGTTGAAATAACTACCATCCACTATAAGGTACTTTGACATCTTTGATAAAACATTGTCTGTCAAGTACCCCCTCCCTAACTATTGGGACATGAAACAACATTCTACCCTTGGCCTTTTTATTTGTGGAGGGTTTCAGTAAATCTATTACATCCTCATATAGTATTCTAGATTGAGTTGTAGAGGTGGCAGTTTGTGCTATGGGTGTCATTGGCAGCGGGGCAAACTTAGGCCAAGTTAGGGTTTTCAACACAAAAGGTTTCAATAACTGGATTCACAATTCAAACCTAGGGCTCAACTCAAACACAAATTCTAAAAGGTCCAGTAGAATTACAAAGCATGGAAGCTCATTTGACAAGAAACGCAGTGAGAACCAACTCCAGTATAGAGAATTTGAATAAAGCATAAAAACTATGTTTACTTTACTTATGACTTTTACCCACGAGAAACCCCAATGCTGACTGTGCCAAACTCTACAAATAGCCTCTCTCAATTTCTCGTACACTCTAGATGTGTTTGCAACTCTTAATTATGCGAGACTTGATCATCTACATCCATTTTGGGAAAAATTGAAGTAGTTTTAGAAGTTACTTCCGCCATTATTGCTCACTCGCGTGAAGCAAGAATGGCTGCAACGGTTGAACTTCTCAGTTTTGAATATTCGTTGTTGATCTCTCGTCAAGATGGCCTTTTGGATGACTCAAATTGAGTCAATTAAGTTTGCATTCCAATGATTTTCACACATCATTCCACTATCCAATGAAACCTTTCCAACTGGGTACTCATTCGTCTATTCACCGGAAACACCTTTCCTTGTTTGCCTGTGACCGAAGAAAACACGTGGCAGCTTCTTGTAGACCTCACAACTTTTAACCAGCCCACAACTTAATCCTGTGAAATGGTGGGGAAAGGCAGCGATTGACCCTACTGTCACATCATAATCGTTGATTATGATGTCAGATGGATGAAGTGGATACCAAGCCCCACACTCATGACTGTACACGCATCAACATCTCATAGACCATGTGATGTTTAACGAGCCGCCCTTTGAAACTTGTGAGCTAGTGAGGAACAACCCAGATCAATTCTCATTCGGAGGATCTCCCAACCTACACACGCGATAAAATTAGTCCAAACGAGGCTATAACTAGGCTAATGACAATTTGACCCTCAGGAAGATGACTTAAATGTAAGTCAATTGAAAAATGTTATGGCCCAACTATAGGGAGCATTTAAACGATTAACCATACACGATGATTGACTAACTTAGGACTCGGGGCTGATACAAAGAATGATTTTAAATGCTCAACTCATGACTTAAACGATTGATAACCGGGTGCAGTAGTTCAACATGAAATTATAAGGATGGAGGTTTAAGATTGATTACTATGAAGCGAGGGTTTTTGAAGTAAAACCTTAAACTCTACTCATGGACGTAGAAGGCAGAAATCCTCAAGAGGAAAAAAATTTCTAGTATTTTTTCAAAATTTCAGCAGCACTACCATATGGGACATGTTAGATTTTCTCCTTGACATCTCTAAGTCTCTTAGACATATCATTCTTTAGGCTGGTGAGAACACATTTGAATATGTCTCTTAGGCATTCAAGAGTCTCATCTACATTTCACAACAACCCTTTTTGTTTGCGTTGAAGAGACAATGGTGAGACTCTCTTCGATAGAGCATTGTCTTGGCGACATGCCGTGTGCTACTATGGGAACACTTCAGACAAGGAAATCACTTTAGTGTTATGACCAAGGGCCTTATTTGGTGGTTTATATTAGTGTCAGCCATTATGAAATGGAGATGGGACATATGGTGAGTGTGGGAAGATGGGTGAAAATGGAAGTATGCAAAATAACCAAGGTGGATTTTTGGCTTATTGACAACATTCAGTTCTGAATTTAAGCAAACACTATAGTTGTTGCGAACATAGAGAGTCTTTTTCATGAAGCTGAAGCAATTGATACTTTACCTCATCCAAGTGGTTGTTTATTTTCACCTATTCTTTGGGCACCCCCTGCAATTGAGAGCACAACACAACAATTTGGAATATAACATGTCTTGAGCTTATGGTTGCCAATTGTATGAGGTGTATTTGGTTGTTTTCTATGTAATTCTTCTTTTGGAAACCTTTGTGTTGCCTTATTCTTATTGTACTCTTTTTGCATTGTTTTAATACAAAAAAAGGTGGAGTTTTTGGCTCCAACAGGACCTTTAATATTATGATACATTAGTGGTACTTAGTTATCAAATTTCATTAAAGGATAAGTTTTATTAATTTTAATCATTATATATGTAAATAATGTTATGAATATTTTGGTCAAATAATGTTGTTCCTATTGTTCAGTTTAACTCAAATTATTGGGCACTTGAGATGTCTGCACCTTGTGCAAACGTGCAAGTATGTTTATCATAGTGTTCTTATTTAATAATCCCAGTGATATCTCCTTAAGCTACTGTGAAAGTATGAAAGGATTTTTAATTCTTAAGTTAATGGAAACTAATCAAAACAACTTCTTTAAAAGGATTTTAACCCTAGTCAGAGACTAATTAAAGTAAACTGTCAAAAAGGATTTTAATTCACATCAACTTAGAAACCAATCAACTCTTTCACACAGTAACATCAAATGTGCTCTGATAAATTAGATAGATTTAAATAACTTGAACAGACCACTTTGGAGACAACAAAGTAATAAATGAGCATTAAAATCAACATAGTAATTGAACATTGAAAATGAATTATGATTTATGAATAGTCTAATCCATTGTATTACTTCAAAATATAAGCATTATAACAGAAGTCTTTGAAATATGGTATGGATGGGAGAATTATGCAATCTATTTTCTTACTAATGCTTACTCTAATGGAATGGAATGTGATGATGATGATATGATATCTCAAAATCAGGCCTTGGTTTCCCTATTTTGTATGGGAAGCAACAAGCTTCAGGCCTGTTACAAAAATTCACATTGTTTCATAACTAAAACATAAATAGAATAAATATAAAAATATTAAGAGTTTGCTAGTGGATGCACTATAGTGCATTAATCTCTAGCAAGTGCTTGTGGTCATCTAAGACCTATTCAAGGCTCTTGCACCATGATTGTGTATCCAAAACTATCAAACTCTATCCCCTATCACTCCTCTCTTACTTGACTCGTGAAATGAACAAGTTGACCTTTGACAAATGCTCCACGTACCCACTTTTAGCATGAGTTTTTGTATTATATATGATGTCTTTCATAGCATACTCCAATTAAAAGATTCTCCCAAGTTGCTGCAGCATTCTCTTAAGCACTTCCTCTTCATCATTAATCGCAATCAAGAATAGGTGGTAGATAGTTGGCAATTTCGTACTTCCATGTATCCTGATCTTTCAATTTTGTTTCTTCAAAGAAATTGGGTAAGGCCATACTCAGTGGCTGACTGAAGTCACTCAACTCCTATGTTAGGGTATTGTGGAAGTCCCTATGAGCTTCCATGAGTTCTTGGTATTCTTGTAGCATAGTAGAGTTATCTTCTTTCTTTGCAATGATCTGAGACTCTACCTCCCTCATCCTATCACTCAATCTGGTGTTTTCCAATAATGTTGCATATGTTTCGTCATGAATTTTCCAAACTTGTTCAACATGTTTGTGCATGTCTTGGAATCTCATGCAGACTATTTTTTATGCCATCTCAAAGGTAGTGGTTTTGATTTTCCCCTTTAACTCTTCCTATTCCTTCTACACTTTCTCATGCCTTATTTTCCAATATGTTGTTTCTGACATTGCCTCAAGCACTTTCCTTTCATGTTCAACCAATGGAGAATAGATCCCTGAAGAAGAAGAAGGTAGTCTATCCTTATAGATGAACAACTCTTGTTTCAACCTTTCATTTTCTTCGATCAACCCTTGGTTATCCCTTACCAGTTTTTGAATATGAGCCTTTGTGAATTTGGCCACATTCACATTCAAATTGGAAGTTTCCATGGGATCTGTTTCTCCTACTCTCTACACCAAAAGATGTCCAAAAATTTGATCATGATCAACTAGGGAAGGCTTTTTCCCTAGTGGATAGAGTATTCATATCTGCAAGGTAGTATTTTTAGGATTAAATATTGATCCAGCGTAGATCTTGTCACTAGCTTTGTTTGTTAAGTGCAAGGTTTTATTTTTTCTTTTCAGAAAACTATCAAATACAATGTTCGAGTTGATATCCCATCTTGGAAGGAGCATAACCCTAGCCTCTTTCAACAATTCCCTTCCTCTCTTAGTAGTCATATGTTTCATTTCTCTATCAATTTCATGTTGAATTTCTTTTAAAGCATATGCTTCCTTCTTAGGGTCAATTTCCTTCAACCTTTCCCTTACCACCTTTCCTTTATATTCATATATGAAAGCTTTAAATTCAAGAGTCTAGAAAAAGGCATCATCTGTAATGAACTCTTGACTAGCTCGATGCCTCACATCATTAGATAGCTCATCAGAAGCTTCAAATTTTACTACACTCCTTTCCAGTGGCATTTCATATGGAGGAATGACAGGAGTATTGATCTGTGTGACTTCATCCTCCTCTTCAACATCATCTTCTACCATGATTGGTGTATTAACTGAAAAGCTTACCTCTGGAGTAGGCTGAGGTGACAAATGGTCTAATGGTGTTACATTTTTTGTTTACCTCAAAGATCCAACATTTCTTCTTCTCTCAAATGCCACCAGAGGTACATCCTTTATTATCTCTTCTTCATGCAGAAGCAACTGTTCAACTCTCTCCATGGGGTCCTAAATTTCATAAAAATCTTGTACATAAGATGGGTTCGTTTTCAATCTCCAAGCCTCAACCATAACAATCTTATTGTATGTATTTCCTCTCATGATCGCCTAACTATCCTCATAATTCCTGTCAACATCATCAACATCAAACTTATGCTCATATCCTTTCAGTTAATTTTGACATCACTTATAAGGTGCTCAGGGTCAAAATTCTTCCTCTTATTTCCAACCAGAAAGCCATAATAATTTAACTTGCTTCCAACCAATTCATACCCTAATTCAGCAATAATGGTGAAATCACCAAAGCACGGAGTAGAAGGAATGATTGTCTACCTTCCAAATATTTTCAAATGCATAAAGGTTGAATAAGACAATGTCTTATAATCTCAAGATAAGCAACTCTATTTGGCACAGTCTTAGGCAACAAATATGGTTTTTCCTCAAATCCATACACCCTAATGATAGTACAATCTGAAAAAGTGTGCCAATCTCCCTAATTGTGGTTTATCTTTCCATCATGGCCTTTCTCCTTTGGTTAGAGAAACCTTTGTACTTTGGGAGATATATTATAATCACATTTATGGCCAAGCAATTTATACAAGGGTTTGAAAAAATGCTCCTCAAAGTACAAGTAGTGGAATCTCCCACATCTACTATCCCAGACTGATGTCCATATTTGCACTAGTCTTGAATTACCATCGCTATCCAGATCTTTTACTCTTAATTCTTCTCCATAGATTCCCATCACCTAGCCCTCGTACAATATCATATGCATAAGAAGTGAATAGTGCTTGAAATTGATAGCTTCATTGTTATTCTTAATAGCATTAAGAGCACTATTAATGGCCTCCAACAGATACTCTGCATAATCATAGGGCTTGACATCTTCACTCTGAATGTTCGTGGCCAGAACCATGGGAGCTATACTCATGTTAACAAGGGCCTCAATTCCCAACACTTGGCCAGTTGAATAGTATGTGTACTGATAATATTCTTCAAACAATTCTACAAAAAATAGGGGCTTTTCATTACTAGCAAACCTCATAGGTTGATTTTCTAGACCCTTTGGTCTATGCAGAGGCAACTTCCACGTCTTGTAACTCGTATCCATAGAGAAATACTCCTCCAACAAGTCTCTCAACCACAATTTCCTTTCCAAAGAAGTGTCTAATTAGAAAACCATGCAAATATAATCCCTCGTTATGATCATAAACTGTGACCCATCATGCAAATGAATTGCCCTTGTTTTGGGATTATAATTTTTTTTCAATGCTCTAATTAACTCTACATTCACAAAAACATTTGGAATTACTAGCTTCCCTAAATTCAAATTCCATAGGTTCGAGACCGGGCTATATCTATATTTCTTCCTATAATGATATATGAACAAATCGTAGCCTCTATGTGGAGTCCATACATCTCCCAAATACTTATGCTCTTCTACTAGGGTCTCACATGATGGGTTTAACTGAGCAATTCTTCGTGCTTTAGGCCTAGACCTGGGACACTGATCTATTAAGTCTTGACTGAGAGGTCTAGTTTCAGTTTCTTGTCTTTTCTGGGGTTTTATCCATTCTAACCCTAGCAATGCTATACTTCAAGCTATATTCAAAAAATTACATTCAGCTAAGCCAAGGTGTACTTACTTGAGTGAATGCCCAAATTTTAGAGCTACTTGCTTTCATCCAACTCCATCCTCTAGATGCTTAGCCACAACGTGCAATGAATTTTTGTGTCTCAAAGGCTGCTTCTCTCAAATTTTAGCACGCTTGAACTAGCTCTAGTTCATAAATGGTGCTCGTGCCACCTTCCTATAAAATTTGTGTATTAATGGCAATTGTCTCTTCGATGACTTAATGTGTCAAATCAATTTGGTGACAATTATTTCATATTTTGTCGATGAGACTCTAATCATGTTTGTATCTCTCTTTGATATCCTTGGACATCTTTTGAGAAATGTCTAAGAGACATTCAGGCTTCTCTCATCGATATCGCAATGTCTCTTCGATATTTACTTCTTAGTTTGCTCCCTGATGATTTTCTTTTTTTTCAATAAGACCGGTGGATTTCTCTTACCGACAAGCTTATGTCTCCTTGACATGTCTTTATTTTTTTCCTCAGTGGTAATAGTTGTTGATGATGTCTATGTGACTTTTTTTATGTCGGGGAGACCCGAGGTCACCTCTCTCTGACATCCCTTAGTCTCATTAATATTTTGTGCCAGAATGTCAAGGAGAATTTTGATAATGTCTTCTCAATATCTTTGTGCCTCCTCGACACATCATTTTTAGGATGTCAATGAGAACTCATCCAATGTCTATTCGATATTTTTGTGTCTTTCTGATACTTTACTCCTTGAGTGTCAAAGAGACTTCTTTGATATTCTCTCCTCGACATGTCAATGTCTCTTCAACATTTTTGTTTCATTAGTGCTTGTTATGCCAGTGATTTATTATTTATTTTTTGATAACCTCTCAAAGTCCGAGAGATTTTTTTTTTTTTCCTGAATGTTGACACTCGTATTATTTGTGAGTGAGACATGTTAGATTCTCTCCTCAACATGCCCAAGTCTCTTAGACATGTCACTCTTTAGGATGTCCACAAGACATTTGAATATGCCTCTTAGACATTCAAGAGTCTCATCTACATTTCTTATCAGCCCTTTCTACTTGTTTCAAAGAGACTATGGTGAGACTCTCTATGATAAGGAATTATCTTGGTGACATTCCTTGAGATGCTAGGAGAACATTTCAAGAAGGGACTTCACTTTATTGTAATGATCAAGGGCCTTATTTTGGTACTTTATACTAATGTCAATTATTGTGAAATGGAAATGGAGTTGTTATCAATCTGAAGTTGCACCCTTGCTGAACTTGATGTTCAACACCTCAGTGTATCATGGGAAGACCTCTAAAGTTGTGGGTCACTTGTGGACAGAGGTCAACCTCCGGAGAAGGCCGACTTCCTTTGGTGTCACCTAAACTATCAATATGGGAAGGAAAAGGGAAAAGGAATGCATAAAATAAAGCTAAATTCTAAGGTGATGCACCGAAATGACATGAACAATGAGATACTCAATTTACACTTGAATACTGACGATGAGCATAAGATTACACATAAAATTTTGTAAGCTTGCACTAACGTTTCACAAACAGGTTCGATTCACACACTTTTTCCAGAGAGGAAAGAAATATTTTCACAGACTAGAATCCCTATGTGACTAGGTGAACACAATTTGTAAATTGTATAATGATACTTTTGCAAAGGAAGGCATGAAACACAAGATAAAGTTATGAAGGAATAAAAGAAATTCACAAAAATAACTTGATCATGAACCTAAAATGCACAACACTCTGCAAGAACAAGATGGAAATCTGAACATCAATAGTCACCAAGGAAAACTTTATACATCATGCTCCAAAATGAGTTACAGAATTCTGCTAATCCGAGCGAGGACTGTAGAAGTCACAGACTTCAGAAAAGCATCCGCCGAACTCCTTTACAAGAAGGCAAAAAAGCCTTATATACAAGAGATTTCGGCCCCTTAGGGCTCACAAAATATCAAGCGTTGGTATAGATCTCCCTAGATCTTTTGATGAATTTAATGCCGCACCCTGCGTGTCCTGTTGCCTATGTCGGTGAAGAAACATCCTGGAGAATCCCTCAGATCTTTCACAGCTACCACATTCATTCTGAGCCTCATGTCCATCTTTGAATCTTCTGCCGAAGAGCTGCATTGAATGTCCCCGAGTTCATAACAGATACACATTGCTTTTCATTCGGTTGATCTTCTTCCTCCTGGTTAGACTGCCACGGCTTGCTTTCAGGTCTCTCTGATTGGTCAAGTAAACTCCACACAGATTCCACTATGGCCAAGAGTTCTTTCAGTCAGAATCGCATCTCGATGAGACACTGGAAGTGTCTCACCGATGCGATTATGTCTCTCTGCAACTATCGGAAAGACATGGAAATATCAATGAGAGTCTTTATCGAGCTTCAAAACTCATACCGATGTTGCCTCTGTGGTCGCCAAGACAAACACCATTGGAAGACCCTTTACCATGCGCATTCTGCTCTGTCGGGGAGACATCCTACCAGTAAGTCGGGGTGTCACAGCGAAGCTTCTTCCTTTTCTTTGTTGACATTGCACTTCGTTGAGACATCCTCATTTGCCGTGACAACATGGTGAACTCAAACCTCTTGGTGAACTCTATTTCCACTTCAGCAGGAGCTTACTCAGTCGGTGAGACCTTTATCGATCTTCGTATCCTTTTCTGAGTCCATTTTGACATCTCCCTGAGCTCCTCTTCATTCGGCAAGACACTCGAGTGTCGATGAGACGTTTTACCGAAACTATGACCATTCACCGAGCTCTCATCTTGTCGCTGAAACTTTGGTCTGTCGGCCAGACCCTTTTTCGAGCATACTATGGTCTTCCCGAATGCACTCCATCCTTTAGCGAGCTCCATATTCCTTTTGCCGATACATTCGTGTATCGATGAGACCTCTTATGGAATTCACAAGATTATGTCGAAGCCACCCCACTTCAGCGAGACCTCAGATAGTCGCCAGGACCCCATGGCGAAAGCCCCAACTCCTGGAAAGCCCTCATCATTTTTCGGCAAGAGTCTATTAGTGTCTCCCCGAATGCACTACAATTTACCGAGCTCCACATTCCTTTCGTTTAGATATCATCAAGTTGGGAAGACTCCATAGCGAGGATCAAATGTTACACTGATACCCGCTTCTATCGCTAAGACCATACCACGTCGGCGAGACATCACACCGACGGTCGGGCGCTACACCGATGTAAAAGTTGGGGAGACCTCCTGCATCGGCGAGACATCTTGACGAAGGCACCCACCCTATGCCGAGAACCCATCCTCCACCGAGTTGTTCACTTGTCGGCAAGACATCACCAAGTCGGGGAGACCTTTCTACGACTTGGAATGCTATATCGAAGGCCTTCTTATTAGTGAGACTTTAACGGGTCGCTGAGCATTCCTTTTCCTATCGGGGAGACATCTTCACTTCGGCATGACCTTATGCCGATGACAAACGTTCTCGGCGAAGTATTTCATTGTCGGCGAGACTCCTGTCGAAGGAAAACATATCGAGGCCCCCTTTTATCCTTCGGCAAGACCACCTCCATTCGCTGAGACCTCTTGGCGAGCCCCTCGCTTTTGCTGAGCTCTTCATTTCGGGGAGACTTTTTACAATCGCCGAGACATCTCAGTGAGGTCCCTTAGTCGTACCAAAGGTCCTCATTCATTTGTGTCGGGGAGACATCTTACTATCGGCCAGACCTTGTTCTAAAGCTCGCTTCCTTTTGCCGACACCACTTCAAGAATAATTGTCGAGGAGACCTTTTGTCTTCGGTAAGACCTCTTAGCGAAGTCTATTGACATATGTCGAAGGTATCCCTTCGGTGATACCTCCCATAGATCGACATGACATTCTAGCGAAGGCATCATCCTATGCCGAGAGCCCATCCTTTCAGGAAGACATCTTGCCAAAGGGAAACTTCAAGCCGAGAGCTCCCCGGTGTCTACCGTCGGCGTGACCTCTTGCATTCGGCCAGACCTTTTGCCGAAGATGCCTCCCTTCGCCGAGACTTCATTCTTCTTTTCGGGGATACATGACCATATCGGTAAGACCATTTTTCGAGGGCACAACCCTATACCAAACGCGGCATCCCCTCGGCAAGACACTAGTTATCGGGGAGACTCCTGTCGAACCTCATTACTGTCGCCGAGACCCTGTTGCTTTTGGTGAGACATTACTCTAACGCTGGCCGCTTTGGCGAGACTGCCAATGGTTGTTGAGACATCACAGCGAATGTGAAACCTTCTCCCCGATGGCAACCCTTTGAATAACTGTCGGTGTGACTTCCTTCTAGCGGAGAGATACATAAAAACTCCTAGCGACCTGAATGTCCTGGTGACCGGTGTATTCAAACGCAAAGAACACACTTCCAATTGGCAAGACAGCAGGAAGGTCTTGCCAACTTTCCTCTCTGATGAGTTTATGCCAAATTTGACTGAGTGATACCTTCCAATAGACCTCCCTTGTGAAATATCCTCAGGTGCATGATCAAAATCTTGATTGAAATGTCCCATTTGGCCTTCAAGAGCACCTGAAACATAGATTGCCTTGCCCAATTGAGCCCGTAGGTGAAAATTGGGTAACAGGAGCATATGGTGGATATGGGAGGATAAGTGAAAATGGAGGTGTGCGGGACAACCAAAGTGGATTTTTTAGCTCCAACAACATCAATGCATACTCTTCTAGGATATGGGAATTGGTATGGAAATTTTATCTCCTAAGGCTCTCACATTATGAGCTAGTAATATATATAACATTATGTAATTTTTATTTTATCTAACACCACTTAGTGTAAATATATGATATTTACTTTTAGTTTGATTTGTTTCTTCATTCTTTTGATAAGAGGAAGCAACTCCATGTTGTGAACCTAGCCCATCTAGGTAAATGAAGAGACGCAGAGGATCATTAATTTATGGCAAGTGATTGAGGGGTCATTTTTAAGTTTTTTCTTGTTGAAATTGTCTTCATCAAATTCAACTTAAATTAGAAACTCAACAATTGAGGGATCATTTTTTCCTTTGATTATTGTCAACCAAGATTGTTGTTTTATCGTTTGTTTCTCTAGTAGTGCTTGCTTTTCCATTATGACATATTGTTTCATTAAATGAACATCAAACAAGATGATATCATCTTTAAATTATTTTTAATTCTTTATTTTACATTTAATTAATTATGTTTTAATTATAAAATCTCATATTTGAATGTATCTATGATAACTTTGTCTTCTTAAAAAAAACACCTAAAAAAAATTCTCTACACATTTAATTGTTTCTCAAAAATTTGTTTGATTGATACTATCCACTTTTTTATATAACTAAAAAAAAAATGTTTAATTGTTTTTCAAAGATTTGTTTGATTGATACTATCCACTTTTTTATATTATATAATATATTGAAAATTTGTAAGTTGCAGATGGAAATATCTTCATATAATTTATAAATTAAGATATTAAAAAATATAAGGATGATATTTATAAGGATGATTCCAATATATATCTGATCCTTTTGTAAAAGCAACTCTTCTTAAATGAAAGGGAATTTTATAAAATAAAATAAAAATAAAAGAGACAACTCATGTTCCACTAAAATGATTCAAGATTTCTATACTATTGTATATATGGTTTAATTGCATTAATAGGTGAAGCTAAAAAAATTATTGAGAGCTACGAATTATGATATTGAATTTTTGATACGTAAGATTTTTTTTTATTAATTAAAAAAGGAAACATACAGTTCGTTTGCTATGCAAGAAATTTCAGTATTTCGACACAAAACTAAAAGCTACCATAATGCCTCCATCTAGAACAGAGAATTTAACCATAGAAAAACTTTCAAAATTGGCAAAGCCACAAACTAACCCAAAAAACCCAAATTTGAGATATCCATTACAAGACTAGAGAAATTACTGACAAAAGATTTAAACCGGCCAAATTACATAAACCCATTTAACTTTGCGAACAACTCAAAATCTGTAACCTAGTCAACACCATTGGCCACCATCAACCCTAGCAGCTTCTTTAAATATTCCACTATAACGGCCACTATCATTTGGTGGTGCATGAGATTCCTCACTCAAGTCCAAGAGGAAGAGGTAAAACCTTATTGCCTTGTCGGTGCTCCACAAAAGCTCCAGATCACTTGGTCGCAGGATCTTGGTACCTATAATCATCGCCTTCAAGATCTCCTCCACGTCGTTAACCAAATCCTTCCTAAACAATTTCACCAACAGTTCCTTTTCCTCCATCTTGGGGACTTGACTATCAAGTAGAGAAGCCAAGAAGCGCAAGGAAATGTGTGCATTGTCCCTCCCATACTCCTTGCGCTCAATGTGACTAGATACCATAACCATCTTTATCACCACAACTACGAGGGGATCAATATTCAGCAAAATCTGCCTCAGCCTTTGGTTTGTTATCTCTCTAAATACAGTTTTCCTCGACATTGCCAGTAGGGAGATTGGACTATCTACTCCAAACCATGACAATCCCTCCACCAACATTGGAATGACAAATTTTGAACACCCAACCATTGTCATCTGCAGACAACACTAAAGGTTGAGCACACTCCGCCAACCAAAGCACCACCATAAACTAAACACCAACACCCAAAACCTTTACTACGCTACACAAACCGACGCCACCTCCCAATAAATAAATTTGCATTCATCAAGTATTTCAATCTACACACGAGTGAAAGGTTAATTATTGGCAAGGCTAGTTGTCCTTGCTCTAGTGATGTCATCCTGCATACCCGGCTTCATATGCTAGGCCATCGTTAAATTTCGAGCTCAAACTACCCTTCATTAATGCTCGTACTTATGAAAAAGCTCTTATTTTATTTTATTTTATTTTATTCATTTGTAATTTGTAAAAAATAATTTCAAATAATCTCATATATATTATTTTCAAATAAAATTATAATGTAAAATAAATAATGTACATTACAATTCCCAATTACGGGAAAAATAATTCTCATAATTAAATAGTTTAAAAATAAAATTAAAAAATCAACTAATATAATAAAAATAAAAATTATACTTACTAATTCTAAAGTTTAAAATGGAAAAGAAAATAAAAATAATACAAATCCTTATAATTAATTAAATACTAAACAAAAACACGATCGAACGTCACCCTCATTTATACCAGGGGGTACGGCATTCCTAGCTGGTGGTCTCGACATGACTTTTCGGCAACTCAAAGGGTGGCACGTATGCATGGTACAACGCATCATGAGAGGGTGGCATTCATTTTAATCCAGTGAAGGTGGTGATCTTTGCATTATGTATTTGCTAGAGTTTTTGTTCCAGAGGCTTCACTTGGGTGAGAAAGAATAATGGAGGAGGACACGAAGTATGCAGTGTTTAAATCGACTGAGGTGCTATCCGCCTTTGGGCACGAAACTCTAATTTTCTTGGATTGCGGTGTGAGGCAGGAAAGTTTCAAAAAGCTCATGGACCAGAGGCTCAAACAGATTCTTCTGGAGTTTGATGGTGGTTGTGGTGAAAATGGTTTTGGGCCGAGAGCATGTGGCCTACAGTGAAAAAGTTCAAGTTAATTCCCACATAGTCTCTCATTTTTTGGCATCTTTGCTTGATCAAAGCACCCCCAAAAACTTGGTTCGAGCAATGATGAGAAAGCTATTCAAGCCTAATCTCCTGGGTGGCATGGATGAGGTTATTTTAACCTCTATTCTCAGCTCTAGGGTGTCGCATCTAAAAGACTTGGAAATGCTCAAAACTCCTAGTGCAATGGTCCAATTTTTTCTACTTCTATTGGAGTCGAAAGGACCGGCGTTGGTCAGGCATCAGATGGTGGCTACATTTGGGGTGGAGTATCTAAAAAAAACTCTTAAGGTGGTGGAGACTGAGGATCTAGAGTGGGTGGAGGAATTCAATGACTTTTCCCATCTCAATGGCTTCCTGTGACCTCAGGCTCGTGGTGGGATGGTGTTGGTTGTTTGGCTTATACGATCATCAGTGGCTCTTGGTGGTGGTTTGGTTATTTTTTTGGTGATGTTTTGGTGGTTGTATTGGCCTCTGGTGAGGCTCAAAATGGGTGGTTTTGGTAGCCTTAAAATTATGAAGCATAGTTCTAGCTTGTCCGCTTGGGTTTTTGGTTGGTTGAGAAATCTATTGCTAGGGTTTCATGAATATTCCTGCAATGGCAAACGATCTATAATTTTTTGAATTTTGATTAATACAATCTCCTACTTACATACCAAAAAAAAACTATACTAAACAAAACAATATGTATATGCAAAAATAATGTACATTATAATTCCCATTCTCATTATTTAAACAGTTTTAAAATTTTAAAAAAACTCAAGTAATATTATCTAAAAAAATTATAATTACTAAATGTTTAGTTTACCTGTTCAAAATTTTAAAATGTAAAAGAAAATAAAAAGAAGAAAAATCCTTATAATTAAATACCAAAAAAATAGTACAATCCTTATAATTAAATACTTTAAAAAAGTAATATGTATATGCATAGAGTATTTTGTTAACCAAGTGGTTTGCAAATTAACAAGCAAGGAGTAAAATGATAGAATAGTCAATTTAGTAGAATAAAAAGTAATTTTGTCTAGTGCTTGGTAATTTAGGGTCGCAAAATAAATAATATTTACATACTTGTAAAAAAGTAGAATTAAAAATACTTTAACCACACATGGTAGCAGATATTATGCAGCACGCGCAAAAATAAATTATATGCAATCCGTATAAGATATTATGGAGTGCAAGGCAGACTTTTGTAGGTAAAGTATTATTACAATGTGATAAAATCAAGAAAAGGGTATCAATGGACCAAACAGTTTCAAGGGTCAGCAGTTTGATATCAACCATTGATTGGCAGTTTCATGTTTGTCTTCTTCAAATAGGATACGCCTTTGGCATAAAATATATAGCGCCATCCTGATAAATAGAGCCAACTTTTTCAAAAAATTAGAGAAAAATACATTAAACCCTTAATTAACCCTCAACCCTCTACCCTCTACCCTCTAACCTAGTTAAACCCTAATCCCTCATAACCCCTATACCCTCTACCCTATACATTGAACCCTCAACCCTAATCCCTCAACCATATATGTACCCTCAACCCCTATACCCTCTACCGGCCTATACAATATTGGACCCTCAACCCTAATCCCTCAACCATATACCCTCAACCCTCTACCCTCAACCTTAAACCCTTAAGCCTCAACCCTTAAACACTCTACCCTCTACCGTCTAATCTACTTTATACATTAAACTCTCAACCCTCAATTATCAACCCTTAACCCTTAATCCCTCAACCCTCAACCCTTAAACCCTAAACCCTCAACCCCTATACCCTCTACCCTCTACATTAGAACCTCAACCCTAATTGACCTTCAACCATATTATACCCTCAAATGTCCTAGTTATACCCTAGACCCTCTACCATCAACCCTTAATAATTCCCCTCAACCCTAAACCAGCCTTAAACCTTCTACACTCTTATACCCTAAACCCTAAACCAATGTTAAACCCTCTACGTCCCTCTACCCTCAACCGACCAATACCCTCTTATACCCTTGACCCTAATCCCTCAACCCTAGTAATCCCTCAACCCTTAAACCCTTAAACCCAAGTAAATTACTCTCTACCCTAATCCCTCAACCCTCAACCCTTAATCCCTCAACCCTTAAACCCTCGACCCTCTACAAGTACCCTTAAACCCTAGTCCCTCAACCCCTATACCCTCTACCCTATACATTAATGGACCCTCAACCCTAATCCTTGAACCATATACCCTCAACCCTTAACGCTTAAACCCTAAAGTATCCTTACACCCTCTACCCTCTACCCTCTACCTATATATACATTGGACCCTAATTCTTGAACCATATTATACCCTCTACCCTCGACCCTAATCCCTCAACCCTAGTTAAACCCTTAAACCCAATTAGTAAACTCTCTACCCTAATCCCTCAACCCTCAACCCTTAATCCCTCAACCCTTAATTAACCCTCAACCCTCTACCCTCTACCCTCTACCCTAGTTAAACCCTAATTTGGCCTCAACCCCTATACCCTCTACCCTATACATTGGACCCTCAACCCTAATCCCTTAACCCTTAAACCCTTAAACCCAAGTAAATTACTACTCTCTACCCTAATCCCTCAACCCTCAACCCTTAATCCCTCAACCCTTGAACCCTTGACCCTCTACCCTCTACCCTCTACCCTCTACCCTCTACCCTCTGCAAGTACCCTTAATTAACCCTAATCCCTCAACCCCTATACCCTCTACCCTATACATTGGACCCTCAACCCTAATCCTTGAACCATATACCCTCAACCCTCTACTCTCAACCTTAAACCCTCAACCCTCAACCCTTAAACCCTAAAGTACCCTTACACCCTCTACCCTCTACTCTCCACCCTATATATACTTTGGAACCTAAACCCTAATCCTTGAACCATATACCCTCTAGTACCCTTGACCCTAATCCCTCAACCCTAGTTAAACCCTTAAACCCAATTACTAAACAATCTACCCTAATCCCTCAACCCTCAACCCTTAATCCCTCAACTCTTAATTAACCCTCAACCCTCTACCCTCTACCTTAGTCAAACCCTAATCCCTCAACCCTATACAATATTAGACCCTCAACCCTAATCCCTCAATGTACATACCATATACATACCCTCAACCCCAATAGTTGCACCCTCTACCCTATACATGATTGGACCCTCAACCCTAATCTCTCAACCATATACCCTCAACCTTAAACCCTCTACCTTCTGATCTACCCTATACATTCAACCCTCAACCCTCAATTCTACACCCTCAACCCTTAATCCCTCAATCATCAACCCTTAAACCCTAAACCCTAAACCCCTATACCCTCTACCCTCTACATTGGAACCTCAACCCTAATTTACCTTCAACTATATACACTCAAACATCCTAGCTATACCCTAAACCCTCTACCCTCAACCTTTAATGTCCCTCAACCCTAAACTGGCCTTAAACCTTCTACCCTCTACCCTCAACCCTAATCCCTCAACCGGCCTATACCCTCAACCCAATACCCTAAACCCTAAACCATTAAACCCTCTACTATATCCCTCTACCCTCAACTGGCCAATACCCTCTTATACCCTCAACCTTAATCCCTCAACCCTTAAACCCATGTAAATTACTCTCTACCCTAATCCCTCAACCCTTAAACCCTCGACCCTCTACCCCCTACCCTCAACCCTCAAATACCCCTAATTAACCCTAATCCCTCAATCCCTATACCCTCTACCCTATACATTGGACCCTCAACCCTCTAGCCTCAACCCTAAACCCTTACACCCTCTACCAGTTCTACCCTCTACCCTAGTATACATTAAACTACCCTCAACCCTAAATTCTCAACCCTCAACCCTTAATACCTCAACCCTTAATCCATCCCTCCCTCTCTACCGTAATCCCTCAACCCTATACCCTCAACCCAATACCCTAAACCCTAAACCGTTAAACCCTCTACGTCCCTCTACCCTAGTCGACCCTAGTAATCCCTCAACCCTAATCCCTCAAACCTTAAACCCAAGTAAACTCTCTACCCTAATCCCTCAACCCTCTACCCTATACATTAAACAACCCTTAATCTGCACAAAGTACTGCACAGTAAAGGAAAAATTTGCTATGTTTATGATTATTTGGAGGAATAAATGGGTATATACAAAGGGAATGTTAGTGACAGTATGGATCTTGTCACACAAATTGTTGCATTTCATGTTAAATACAATGAAAAATCAAAGGCAGTAAATCTTTTGATGCAAGTGAAATGTAGGCAAGCAATTGAAGGCTAGTGAATATTAGGGAAGGATTTTTTGTTCTAACACCCTTAATCCTTGCTAGATCAGAACAATTAGGCGCTAAATTACATGCTAAATTAGGCACCAAAATAGGCTCGAAAGCAGGTGCTAAAATAGGCGTTACATCAGGCGCTAATATGGGCGCTAATGTAGACACTAATCTAGTTGCTAATTTAGGTGCTAATCTGGGTGTTACTGTAGGCGTAGTTTTTGGCGCTAATCTTGGCATTAATATGGGCATTAATATGGGCGCTACACTAGGCGTTAATATCGGCGCTAATTTCAGCGCTAATTTCGATGCCAATTTGCACCTGAATTAGCGTCAACTTGTTCTGGTTGGCGCAAAAAATGCCAAAAATAGTGCCATCCCAAAAAAAAGTGTCGAATCTTCCCAAAAAATGGAGAAAAATACATTAAAACAATGGGTGGAAGCAAAAAAAGGAGCTAATCATAGGGATTTGTTGTAGTGAATACTTTTGTGTAGGGTTTAATTACGTTTTCTCTAACTCCATTTGCATAGGTTTAAGGCACCAACCTAATTAAATGTTCTGATTATGCTTCCATGGTCATCAATTTTCCCTTTCAGTCATAAGTTATCTCATAATGTTGTTCACATGTTCTTAGACATAGAATGTATAAGAACTCCAATAATTTAGCCCACTAATTATGTTTTATTTATAATTCTTGGTCAAATAAAGAGAACATATCTATTTAAAATTAATATCCTACATGAATTTTATGAAACCCTATCAGATATTGCATCAAGATCACCCTCCTAGGTTTTGTAGAGCTTGAAGTGTAGAGGATAAAATTGTCAAACCTTTCTCCTATTTTTTGGCCAACCCCCTAAAATAATTGAGCATAAGAATTGGATATTCCTTTAGATAGTTCTAGGAACTAGTTGTAATTACTCAAAAAAAAACCAACAGATTGGCGACTTTGTTGGGGATCATCTCAATTACATTTCAAAGATCTTTGGTTGTTTGAAGTATATTTGTGAGAAGTGCCTTCTTTTGTTTAAATATTGATAGTTGTTTCTCCTCTCACAATTTTTGAAAAGTTATATATCTTAATTCCCCTTGTGGGTGGCAACTTTGAAAGTCTTATATCTAGTGCAAGTATAAGAAGAAAGTTTACCAAGAAGATATGGATGAAAGAAGATCTTTACTTAAAGAAAATCATACAAAGAAACTTGAAACAGAGCTGCTAGGTAAAAGGTAATCATGGAAAGCTAAGGATGTAAGTAATTCAGTTCCTCCTCTTGGTAATCATTTTCCTTATGAATGTAGTGATGATAATTTGGATCATATCCCTGATATGAATGAGAAAAGTACATTGGAATCACCTACATTAGGTAGTGGCCTCACAAGACTTGAAATGATGGCAGAGCAAATAATACTGAGAGAAGAATTCTAGAAAGATTATGATGCAAAACATGGTATCCATAATCACTAATCCTAACATGAAATATGAAAAGGTAAGATTTAAATTTGGGGTTTACAACCAAAGGTAACAAAAATAAAGACCTATGGATCAAAGAATCTAATTGCACAATAGACTATCTTGCTAATTGGGGGTGTGGATCAGACAAAGGACACTATCTTGGTAGAATGTGCCACTTGATGGAATGGGTTTTAGAAAATCTTAAAATTAGATATGGAAAGTTCTCAGGGGTAAATGAAGATGTAGGTATGTTGCTATATTCAGTTGTCAATCCAAACTTTAGAGATACATAGTTTCATGACTATATAGTTATATATGTGTGTATATATATGTATATGTATGTATGTATGTATGTATATGTATGTATATATACATTTATGTGTACATATACATTTTTTGTATGTACATAATATAAATACACACACACACACATATTTTAAGCTTATGGTGTTCAGTTGACACTCAAAAATACACAAATACATACAATGTCATGAAAGTAAATAGTGGGTTTTAAATGAAACAATTTTAAAAAAAACCTTGGATTTCAAACATTTGTTAGAATTGGAAAACCATGAAAAAAAGGTGGCTACATACAAATTAAAAATAACCTATCGACAAAGAAAAGATACACACACACACACACACATATATATATATAATGAAATTGCAAGCTGATGTGTACACTTTAGTTGCAAGTGAGATGTTAGAAATATATACATAGATTCATGAATATAAAGGAGACTTCTATGACTTAATTGAAAAATATATACATAGTTTCATGAATATAAAGGAGGCTTCTATGAATTAATTGAGAAATATGTACACAGTTTCATGAATATAAAGGAGGATTCTATGAATTAACTTATAAATATATACACATTTTTATCAATATAAAGGAGGCTTCTATGAATTGACCATGAAATATATACACAATTTCTTGAATTTGTAAATGGGGTTTTTGAAGGAATAACCCATGAGAAAAAGAGACCCTTATTTATTTATAACATTTAAATAGAAACTTCATGAATATAACTTTTAAACACACACTTATTGAAAAAAACTTTGAAAGACTATACCAACTTGAAGATGCCTAGATATTTGAGAAATGTGTAGAGGATGCCTATCAATGCTCTATAGTATGCAAAGGATATTAGCAGATGAGAATAATTGAGATTGATGTTGGCAATTTTCCCTCTTATAAAATAATTCAAATTTGATAATTGAATGCATTGATTTTGGTTCTTGTGTTTCAATTTTATTTTTTTTGGGGGATGATCCAATCATTTAAATTTGCAGTCACCATTTACATATGATTTTTATGTTGAGATGAATGAATTTTGCATTATATTTGGATTTGATGTTTATTAGGGGAGCCTTCAACCATTAACTATTTGTGTAGGTACCTACACTGAATGAAGTTAATACATGTACATGTGAGAGGAAGGGTGGGAGATTATGCATTTGATAACCCATAAAGTTGATATGAGCTTCTCATAATGGTAAATGAAGAAAAAATAAATATGTATATGTATTTGTGAACACAATATTTAACGAGTTTGGTACCCTTTGCAAGTGGGGGTATTTGTAAACATAAAATATTATTATAAATTTTAAAAGTGGGTATTTAGGAGAAACTTGTCTTATATTGTAAATGCAATTGTATGTGGAGTTGACTACATACATTGGTCAACTACACATTGACACATGTGAACATGTATTATTGTTTTTGCAATATGTTAGGGGAGAGGATCCATTAGTTGAGCACCTTAACTTTACACTTCTCAAAATTCTACGTGCAAATTTCAAATCACTCCCAATTTTTTACAACAATTTACTTGGAAAGTCCCCTGCTTATAACTAAGGTTTCAAGGCCACATCAACATGCTTTTTGTCTAGGTGTCCAAAAAGACCAAAAGAAAAGTGTGATCGATAGTTGTGCACTAAGTCATGTTTTACTAGTGCATTGATGTGGCATCACATGATTTGTTGCTTTTTAGATCTAGGGAATACATTTCATTCAATTATGGGTAGTCATCATCAACACTAACAACTTTAAAGTCACAACTATTGGTCCAATATTCTTAAAACTAGCAATCACACCTTTGTGTGCAATAGGTATGCCAAAAGTGTGGAAGGTCAATTACGAAAAAAAATGATCTATTTTTTTGCATACATTTGCACAAAAAATGAGGTCACTTGGTAGGCCATTTAGAAAATTGTGTTGTTTGTGCAACAAAGGTTTCAATGAAGAAGTGATAACTTCAAATCAAGTATGCATCCACTTATATGGATCTATACACAATTGAAACAAAACCTCTAAATCGGGAAGATAATTAGGGTTCATTACCAAGAGAATCATGCTATGTTTGCAATAGGGAGAAATAGGGAGATATAGAGATGGGAAGAGTGAGAGAGAGAGAGGGGGTAAGGAGATAAAGATAGAGAAAAAATATAGAGATAGAGATGGAGAAGGATATGTATATGGAGAAAGAGAGGGGTGTAGAGAGAAGGAGAGGGAGAGGGAGAGATAAAGAGAGAGGATAGAGGGATAAATAGAGATGGAAGAGATACATATATAGAGATGGAGAGATAGAAAGATAAAAATAGAAACAAGAAGTGATATATAGAGAGTAGAGAGAGGGAGAGGTATAGGGGTGGGAAGAAATGGAGAAATAATGAGATATGTATAGAGAGAGATATAAAAGAAGAAATATGGAGAGATAGAGTGATGCAGGGGCATCGTGCATTTTTGGGTTGCTATTTTCAGTTTTAGTTTTTGAAATTTTGGTTTTGGTTTCTTTGGTCGAGTATTGCTTACTTCCTTGTTTCAATGATATGTAGCGAATGCTTATGGGGAAGCAAGATTGGTAATTCTCCTTCTGATTGCATAATAGACAGTTAGTTAGCTCAATCAAAGAAGGACAAAAAGAACGGCTCTTGAAAAACAAAAAGGAGGATGATCGATTCTTTTGGGTGAGTTTCTGCTTGTGATAGGAGGAAGAATAATAGTACGAAGATTGATTGGGAATTGGTGAGAGAACTAAACCATTGGGTAACAAGAAGGAAACAATTTTAATTTGGGAGTTCTTGCTAGTGATCAGAAGAAAAACGGTTCTTGAAAGAGGTTGCTCGGCTATGGAAGGGAGACAACGAAGGTTGTGATTAGGGTTGTGGCTAGTTTAGTGTGGGAGGCCAAACTATTTTGTGTAGGAGAACAGAGTGAACTCTATTTCCTCATCGTTAGAGTTGGGAAACTTTGACATTGCTATTATTAACATTTAAGAATATAATTGTGGTTTATTTCCATTGTTGTTCATTATAGATGGTGTGTGTTGAGGAACTGCCTTTGGTGCTTGAAAGACTTATTTAAATATTCCTTTCCTGTTTTGACTTTGCTATGATATAAGAAAACTTGATTTTCTTGTGTCTGGGAATAAGGAGAGGGTATGTGTATGCTTAGACTCAATTCATTTAAAAGCTAAAACTCTATTTTACCATAGGCATTCCTTTTTGTTTTGTTTCTTTATATAGGGAAAGACTATGTTGGAATTTTTGTCGCCTTTATTATGAATCATTCAAATTTGAAATACCATCAATCAAAGGGTGGTAGATCTATTGACCAGTTTTATTTGTTGTCAATGTTGTTTCTAGTCATCACTATGAGCAGTTTGTCTCTATTGGAATAGTCAGTCATCATTTTTGTATCAGATCAAAGAAATATTTGAGAGAGTCTAAAGAAAAGGTCTGGTGGGATTTTTGACAAGTGTGTGGGGACGTTTTGATAGATTAAAAGGAAGAACCTGGGTACCAAAAGACTAGGAAAGGAAAATAAAAGAGAAGCCCTAGGTGAGCTATCAGGCAGACAAAAGAGGAAAGTTTAAAAGATGCAATAGCATACCAAGAAGGAAAGCATCAAGAAGAAATGCAATATGAAGAAAAAAATTCTAGAGTTTGAAAGAGAAATGGCAGAGTTGAAAAGAGATTTAGAGAGGTGTAAGTTATTGATGAAACAAAGCGTAGACACTAAAAAATGTCTTGAATGATATCATACGCTTGAATCAGACATACTGAAGTACCCAAAATCTGCAATGTAAGACCACTTCAAATACTCATTAGAAATGTTAGTCTAAACACACAAATCTGCAAATACCTCCATGAAATAGAATATCTATGCTAAAGAAATGCCACAAGTAACAAAAACAGCATCAAGAAGACATTTTAAAAGCAAGATAAACACTTATTCCATGTTGGATTGGTGTCACATGTGCTAGTGACCCTTTCCCAACCCTTGATCGATAAGCTTAAGATGATGAAATTGCTATTGATATGGAGATGCTAAGTAGACAAGATCAAATCTCAAATGAAGAGAGTGACCTTGCAAGAGATTGTGGAGGATTTGCTCAAAGATGAAGCATGTATTTAAAGATTTTCAAATGCTGAGAGTTGAAGAGGGACCAATGTGGGACTAAAGATTCTACCAATGATAGGAGGACACTTGTCATCATGTGATTAGTTGATGTATGTGCAAGATTTGGGAAGAGTGCCCAAGAGGGGGAAATTTTGAATTCAAATTTGCAATAAATTTTGAGAGGGGGACAAGAAAGAAGAGCAATAAATGCCCTGTTTGACTTGTCATGTTGAGGGAAAATGAGGTTTTAATAAATCAATAAAATTGATTTATTGTGCAAGTGGCTAGATCTAGATAATGCAAGTGGGATGGGATTAGCATTAGATCGGATTAGATGATGATTATGCTGATTTAATGCTGATTAGATGATTTGACTTTCAAGACTTTGATAATTGATTTATTTAAATCAGAAAATGATGGAATATGATTTAGAATTTGATTTAAATGAAGTCCTGATTTATTTAATTAAATGGATGATGCAAGATGAAGGTTGAATGATAATGTTTATTTGATAAATGAGATTATTTAATGAATGGTTTAAAGTGATGAATTTGCCTAATGTGAGACCTAATTTGACTGAATCCGATCGAATGCATAATGTGAATTTTGCATGTCTACACATACTAACATCATTTCCTCTTGAAACCCATCTTATTTTTGCTTAATTAATTAAATTAGCCTAGCTATCTAATTAACTGCATCATTGTCGTATATTAAACTATTGTGCCTATAGCACACACACCCCATTCGAAATGGGGACCCTATCTTTTTTGCCTTCATCGGGTCATTTTTGCCTCCATCTCATTTCACATGCCCCCTATTTTGATTTCTAGATGATCAAGGAATCCTAAAGTCATCATTTGAAGTTGACTAGGGTCACCACCCCAAGAAAATTCTAATTCTTTTTGCCTTTGCAGGTCTCTGTTGGCAGTTTTCCCTTTGCCTTTGAAAATTGTCATCCTTTGCTCAATGCGGGTCTGCCCATGCAGGTTTCCCTTAGTGGGATTCCATCCTAGTTTCACCATTCATCAGCAATTGAGCTGGGGCATCCACCTGTATGGCAGGTCCTACATCCTTCGTTGTTGTTTACTTCGCTGACCTGTTAAACGATGAATGCCTGACTGCCACCCGCACCATGAACCCCGCCATTCTCGTCACCAGTTATTTTGAAAAGCATGTTCACCAACCTCGTCGGTTGTCTTACATGCATTTAATGTGAGTAATTAATGTTGGGTTTCCTATAAATATTAAGGATCTACCTATCATTTTCATCGACACTCAGTTAGACTTGTCAATGTGCCTCCTACCTTCGTCGCCTTCGCACCTCCATTGCTTCGAGGAAAAATTTGAGTGCCTTCTTCATTGCAGTTCATCAGGTTTTCTAGGTGAGTTTGCAGCAACCCTAGCCATGTTTGCTCAAGTTTGTTTTCTTTGTGAATTTGAAATTTTTTTAAGAAAACTATAAAATCCCCAACCAACTGGTTAAGAGTAAAATCTCGCACAAAACCCATCTTTTGAAAACATGAAAATCCTTCAAAATCAGCCATTTAAGGCCATGTAGAACTTAACCCTCTGGTTGTCATTCTTGACCAAAGCACTCATGTCCCTGTGGCTCACAAGATTACCTTCGTTGATTGAGTTAGTAAACTAAACGTCAAATTTCCAAACCTCGAACGTTGCCCTTGGCAAGCCCACATATGCAAGTAGACACCATCTCTTTGTTGTCGCTGTTGACCCAATGAAAAGCTTAAGTTTAAGTCGAGGGTCTTTCAGCCATTGCGGGCACACTCTTGTGGACCTTTGTCCATGGGCCACTCCTTCCTACAAGTCATGTCTCAACAGCTTCCTCCTTCTGACCCTTCGTATCGCAGGTCCTACATGACTCACGCCCAAGTATAAATTTAAAGCCTTGAGTAGTGTGGGTCATTCTTCGTGGGTTTCTACTACTTCTTTTTCATTGGTTTAATGCCCAACATACACGGTAAAACCCTTGCATTCTTTCGCATCACGAAACCCGTACATCCTAATGTTGTCCTAAGTTTGTCCAAAGAAAACATAAGTTTGAATCATATTGTGGGCCAAGCTTTGCGGACTTCCGTTCACGGGGTGCCTCTCCCTTCTCGACCATCGAGGACCTCCATCCCTCCCTTTTGCAGATCCCATAGTTCCCATCTCTGCTTGGCCCCTTCATGCGCAAAATGGCTAAGTAAATGTTGGTACAGGCATTACGTTGTGGGTCACCGCCTGCGGCTCATCGCCATGTGGTTGTCATGTCCAAACGGCCATGCTAAGACTACCTACCACCTTGCAGGGCCCGATCACTCTGTCATCATCCCATCTCCATCGTCTTCACATGGCCGTCACCTAACGGCATCTCATAGGTTCCTACCTGCATCACTCTGAACAACTTAAACTTAAAAGCTTTACCAAGTCGTCCTTTCTTCCTATGGGTCCCGCAATATGGGACTCTGTTTGCACGCTTTCGCCATGCCAGGGCCGTTCCAAATCGTGGAGCTCTAAATGGCCTTACCATCCCCAGCTTTCACACCCTTTTGACCCGCATGAGAAATGATTGAACTACAACCTCCAAAATTTCATGAATGGTGGACCTGCGCCCAAAATGCCTTAATGCCTTGATGGGGCCCCTGAATTAGATGGGTGAAGATCTTGATGTGGGTGACCGCATGTAGGCCGCCATGCCCTCTACGCCACCTCCCTACTACTTTATCCAAAACAACTACCAACCCAGGGAAACCCACACCCCTGGACCACATTGCTCTATCTTCCCCAAATGAGAGTCGAACGATGAATTTTAAAGGATTTTATGATCTCTAATGATAATGTGCTTGATTTAACATATGTTTTGTCGGATTTCACTAACGCTCCTCTTGCTTTTCATGTGAATGTGCTTACTACATCTCTATTTGCAGGATTTATGGAATCAGCAACAGGACCATCGAGAGCATTCGTGGAGAAAGATAAAGGGAAGAATCCTACCAAAGTTCCAAGAGGGAAAGAGGATAAAGATCAGATGAAGTATCAATTCTAGGGACTAGAAGTCACCTCCAAGGTCATTACCGCCTGGGACTCAATCACAGATACCAACCTCATACAAGTTGACAAAGATGAATTCATACAGAGGGTCATCGTCAACCCAACCACAGAAAATGCTAAGAAAATAAAAAAGAGTGGTTTAGCTAAGGCAGCTGGCTTCCCACCCTCTCTGGTAGCCCCATAACTAGTAATGGCTTGGAGGGAAGCCTATCAGGAAAAAAGCAGAAGGATCATGGATCATGAGGGTAGGGTGTTGGCCAACTTGTCTGTCGAGTCCATAGGAGAAACATTCCACATCCCTACATTTGACCCTATGGAGGACATGACGAAGGAAATTCTGAGAACACATGGAAGGTTGACCCTTTGAAATGAAAAAAGATAATTAATCAGTACTGGTTAAAGGAGAAGAGGGGCAACGCTAACAAGGTGCCCCAAGAATTGTTCAAAAGTAACTTTTATGAAGATTATCATGACTTGGTAAACTTGTTGAGCAGAGTCATGGACATTGCCATTGCTACTTACTTTCAAGATTGGATGTTTCATTTCACTAAGGAGATTATGAGAGGGAAAAGTAAGTTTCATTGGGCCAAAATGATCAACGACAACTTACATCAGTAGTTCCTAGCAATCAAGAAGACCTCTCAATTCTATATGACTTCTTACTTGGTATATCTTCTGGCCAATCCATTTCCCTACAAAGGTTTATTTGTTGCACAAAGCCCAACTCCAGGAAGGGAATTAAAAGTATATGACAGGCACTTGCAGCTACAATATCAAAATTTCAAGAAGGATTATTGCAGGGTGAATGATGCCTTCATTGGGCATATTATCAAACTCCTTGGAGGGGACTTTGAGAGGAGATTCATGCACAGTGCTTGTGCGTTCATTCACAGGTTTGGGTTTTTGTTTATACAATTCCCAAAATTTACATACATCAAAATGGAGGGCTTATCCGAAAGGCCATACAAGTTACCTCGGTACCTAAATGACCCGTTGATCTTGTTGAAAGTCTCCAGGCAATTGCAAAATGCACACACTCTCCTCAACGGCAAGCATCAGGAAGGGATATCCTATCCCCTCACATTTGGGTAGGGAATGTATGCCCTTAGAGCTGCCCAATGTGTAGAACATTTAGAAAAGGAAATCGTGGAATATAATTTGGATCTCCACACGGCCAGACCAAGAATGGACCCCTACGGAAAAATTAAAGAAGTTTTTCAAAAGGGAATACACCCACTTGCACCACATTGAATATTTTTGGGCTAACTGTCGGGATGACAAAGAGGTGCACTTGAGGAATTATATGTGTATGACTGCTTACTTTGTCAAGAAAATCAATCTATTCCCAATGCTAGACTAGATTGTAGAAGATGAAAACATCATTGTGGATCCAAGATATGATGTTGTCACCAACATGCCATTACCCTTAATAGATTGGAATGAAGAAGAGGTAAACAACCTCAACATTAAAAAGGAAATGGAGCATAGAACAAGGCAATGGATTGATGCTCAGATCGCTTAATTCAAGCTCCAGGGGGCCACCTTGACATACGGCGAGCTCGAAGATGAGCTCGAGAGTGAGACATATAGCAAGACCGCTGCTACCCCAAATGAGGAAGCCCCCAAATCTCCTCTAGCCACAAGGTCAAGAAAGAGAAAAGAGGTAATTGAACACTAGCCCAAGCATAAGGTTTATTCACGGAAGGCCTCAGACGGTGAGACCTTGAAAAAGGAAAAGAAGTCGAGCGGATTCTCTAAGATGCTGACAATCCAAGAAGACCCACTACATGAAAGAGAAGAAGAAGCTGAGAAACCAAAGTCACCACCTATCGCGTTTTCTCTTTCCATCACCACCACTGCCACTGCTACTACTCCTCCCACATTTCAGGCACTGCCTGTTTCCTCTCCGCCCATGGTGGAAATCTTGGTACACCTTGCCTCCACCTCACCAACTATTCTGATTATGGTGTGGGACTCCTCCTCTGCTACAACCTCTCCACTCTCATCCTCCTCGATGTCTCCCTCAACAGCAATCCCTTCAGTAGCCACAACTACAATGCCTACTCTCACCCTGCCAGAAGATTTTGTGAGGCATATGCGAAGCATACCCATTGAACTCTCTAGGGTGTTGATGAATCTTGTTTTCCAAGCTACTATAGCTTAGGTTGTAGCTGGCCTCCTCATCCCTCCTCTGGCGGAACCACCAAATATGGAAGCGACCATGCAAATCTCAGAAGAAATGGAGAGACAATAGAGGGAGGCTACTAAAGGAATAGTTGAGGAACTCAAGGATCCCTTTAATGTGACTACCATGAGCACCTAGAGCATCAGAATGTGACCATAGATGAGGTAGCATATGAAGAAGGGTCATAGTCCTCAAAATAAGATGTTGAAAACCCTAGTGCCAAGTATATAGTAGAGTCCTTTGATCGAGAGCTTGAGGAGGAGTTGACCAAACAACTTAAGGATGTTAGAGAGGAATTTGAGAGGCAGCCTTCTGGAGAAAAGGAAGAAACTGATGAGGACATGGAAATATCTACAGAGCATCTAGTAGACAAAGGCCTTGATTGATAGAAAGAAATACCTCCCGAGAAGGAGGGAAAGAAAGAAGTTGAAGAAGAGGAAGATGATTGTAGGAGTTAATGGTGACAATGATAAGCCTAAAGAAGAGACTGAAATGAAAAAAGATCCTTGAGCCAAAGCACCATGCAGAGCTCAAGTGAGAGGAAGAAAGGGTACCTAAAGGGGAGAAAAACCCAAAAGAAAACATAGCTACTACCAAGACAAAGGAGGAAAAGCCCATATTGATCCAAGACTCAGATGAAGAAGAAGAAGAGAAAATAGAACAAGAAGCCTCAAGCCACGAGGAAAGGGGATCCAACGCATTCAAAGAGAAGAAGGTGATCATGAATCACTAAAGGAGGGATCTAAAATGCCTAATTGGTTGGAAAAATAGCTACAAAAGAAGGCCCCTATTCTCATGGATCCTAAGGAAAGACTGGAGGCTATCTTGGCATGAGTTCAATTAGGAATGAAGAAGGAAAAGAAGTTGAGAGTTCGATCCCACATCACAATGGATGCATCTAGATCAAGGACAGTGCAAATTTCCACCCCAATAGTAGACAAAGGAGAAGGGGTTAGTTATAATATCTCTACCATTGACTTGGGTACTGCTGTGAGAGAGAAAAATATTGATCAGCTCTAGGGATCGGTTGTCATGATTGTCCATCAGATGAGCAAGGATCAATCCTCCAAGGAGGAATTGAAGGCACAAGTGGCGGACCTCACCACCTACATTCAACAGTGGTCATCCATTGAGGAGGCACCAATGACTTCATCGGCCCCACCCCTACTTCTCTCCAAAGATCACATAAGCAAGTTGGAAAAGAGAAAGAATTGGACCAAGGCTACTGTAGAGTGGTTCCAGTGAGTGATCTACAATGGTGATATGGGTTTCAACCATGTTGTTCGAAAGGCCAAAAAGTTTTGAGAAGTACAAAAATAGCTTGAGGGCACAGAAAGAATTTGTAATAACTTCCCTGATTTTCTTAAGATTACATATCCTAAACTTGAGGCCATCCTCAAGATGCCCAAGAAGGCCTGGGAGAAGGAGTTGGCCCTAGTGAAGGATGATCATTGGTTGGTCGAGACATGGAAGATGGGCATGGACCACAAAAGAGATGTCTTAGAAAGAGTATGCCACGAAGTAGAGCTTGACCTTGAATTGGTCAAGGAACATAGGATAGACTACAAGGAGTATTTAAAGCTCATGAAAGATTACGACATGCCCATTGTCAAGCTAGATCCAGAAAAGATCAGGTCATATTTCCACAAGAAAATGGAGAATGGGGCCACATATTCGTTAATGCCAAACTTTATGGATTTTGCTACCTGAGCCTTTTCCTAGTCAGAGCAAGTGATCAAGCACAAACCTAAGTGTACAAAGAATTGGGAGTTGATCACTGGCAGATCAAAGAAGCTATCCTTCCAAGTACTTCAATTAGAAATCATGGAATGGAATAAACTTCAGGCACTAATGGGAAAATTTGTGGAGTATGCGACTATCCAAAGGGATCAAGGAAAGCCTGTCATTGATGATGAGTTCCTAACAATGTAGATGCAGCCTAAAGGTCAAACCACTAAAGGACAAAAGTGTTATAGTGCCAAGCCACTAAAGGACAAAATAGGGAAAAAGACAAATGATGTATTTTTTAAATTGTAAAATATTGGGGGTAGATGAAACCCTAATTTGTAATGAATCTTGGTCACACAATGAGATTAAATCTTGTCCATTCATTTTGCTTTTGGAAAACTATAAATAGGGGGTCTCCTCTCATTTTCAAGAGAGAGTTGAGTTGTTGTAATAACATGCTGCTGAAATTTCAATAGAAATTCATTGCTTTTGGTGGATTCTTGAGTTTCTCTCATGTTTCATGATTCATCTCCTCATAGTTGATAGATTTTAGTATATTTAATTTGTTGTTCTATGTATTTTGCATGCTTTGAGTAGTTTAGTGAATGTTGTTCATTGATGTTGAAGAATACTGCTTTGTTGATGTCCTTCCTTGTTCATGCTTTTTGTTGTTTGTTAATGATGAACTGGAGTGTAAAGCTAGTCTGAACATAAATTCCATTGTTGCACTTAAAATTCATCTTTTATTCATGCTTAATGGTGAATGAATAGTTGAAAATATGTAAACCTTAGGAGATAGCACTAGTTTCATGATACTATTAGCTGATTTGGTTAAGTGGAACTTAGTTTCAGGAAGGTTGTCCACTGTAGTATCCTCCATTATCACTGTTCATTGGAAATTGTAGGTCTAGGAACTCTTACCTTTCCCTTACCTTTTGACCTTGCTTTGAAATAGTAGTTTAGGAAAAGTTCCAGCATCATTACAAAGCCAAATCTGATGATAAAAGTGGAGTTTTAGATTGCTATTTTGAACTTGCAGCAATTGCACATCATCTTCAAAATCTCAGGAACTCCAGTTAAAGATCTAATCTCCTTTCAGCTTAGCATACATAAGGTTTCCCTGTGATTATCAGCAAATCACATGAACCAACTGAGACATTCCAAGCAAGTCATGACCTAACACCTAAGAGACCTTGGGATAATTTTCTGCAATTTGTTTGTGGGAAATTGTCTTTCAAGAGAGGTGATGCACTTATGCATTACCTTTGTTGAGAAGTTTTAAAACATCCATCAGTAGAACTGGCGCTAGATGGAGGGCCTTCCTTGTGTTAAGCTAGATTGAATTGGTTCATTCTCCCCTAAAATATTCCAAAGAATATTGAGGTCCACACCAAATAAAGGGGAATTTCAAGAACTATAGCCCCCTACCAAGGCTAAAAGAGATAAAAGAGGGGAAGCAACTTTATTAGTCTCATCTGCTCCATCCACCTCTTCTCCATCCTCACCTCTCCCTTCCATCCCTTCACACCACACTCATCCTTCCTTTCCAACATCCACCTCTTCTTTTCAGCCACGTTAAGCTACCTTCCAGCTGCTCACTTCCCACGGCCAGGGCACTGCCCTTGCCCTATCCCTTTAAGTCTAAGGAGCTTCCTCAAGCACTGTTGCCCCTTTGTAGCCCCAAGTTACTGTTACGTAGCAAGCACAACCTTCGCCTCCCGTCATGGCCTGGCTAGGCAATAATCCTTCTCCATTGTCCTTTCATGTCTACCATGATATGCTAAGGAATTTGGAGAGATTTTGCATGAAATTCTATCCTCATGACCCACAGAGGACAACAAAAGAGCATATCAAAATCTTCCAAACAACATTGAAAGACATGCAAATAGATCAGGAAGATGAAGCTTGTCGACTCTTTCCTTATTCATTGGGAGAAGAGGCCTTTTATTAGTACATTAACTTTCCTACAGGGTTCATCACCACTTGGGATCTCTTGAAGAATGCCTTCCTACAGAAATACAAGATTTTAGTCAGCCCTTTCAAGTTGTATCAATAGTTCATGGCTGTTTAGAGAGAAGTCAACAAACCAATCAATTCCTTTAATGATAGATTTCATTATGCATATATGAGGCTGCAAGCTCCGTATGTGGTTGATGATCCCTCAGCTCATTTGGTCTACTATGCTACCCCAGATAACCTCACATCTACACTGGTAAAGAGGATGCGCCCATCGTCGGCTATTTTGGTGGAAGCTTATGCTGAGTCACAACAAGTACAAACTTGGGACAAAATGTTGTTGGTCCATTGCCATATTTGGGGCCAGCTGCTCACCCGATGCAAATCCAAGGACTCGCCCAAGCCTTGGCACACCACACGCCAATCATGAACCAAGTCCCACAGCTGCCCATGGTGCATCATCTGAGATAGCCCTTGAACTAGGTGCCTTCAATGCCTCACTACTTGTAGCCACAACAACAATAGGTCTATCCTCAACCGTCTCAAGTTTCTGCATATCTGCAAGGGTTCGACTTTCCACCCATCAACTAGTGGTGCAGTCGATCTTCCTCCAAACCCAAGCTCCACATTCGAGTAACACAAAGAAGGATCATATAGATGAATTGACAAAGATGATTAAGAAAATTTCAATGGAGATGACACACTTAAGAAATCAGAACAACCAACTACAAGCCTCTCAATGGAGTATCTAGGCCAACCTCAATAGGGATAATAGAGACAATCATGATGCGAGTGCCTCTTTTGGAAAAAACTACAAGAGGGGACAAAATTCCAATCAAAACTTCGAAAGGAGGTCTTCACAGAGACAAAACTAGACTTGCAACACAAATCCAAACAATGGAGGTGTTCCTACTCCTCTTGACCAGCTGGCTAACGTAGAAAAAACTACAAGTGGAGTGTACTTAGCTAAGGCAGCTTTGTCCAGATGGTGTTGGATCCATAAAACAAATAGGCACTTCGAATTGGATTACCCTGAGTTTCAGATAGCTGTAGAAATCTTTCAAGTGGAAGTCCAGAACGTTGTTGATGGGGCAATCTATAGAGACATAGTCCCATCTAAGCCCTATGACTCTTTAGTGCTTGTGGTCAATCAAGCCCCCTTCCCACGAAGTGAAAGCAATGTGTCTGAAAAGGAGATTACTGCCTCAAAGGACAAAGAAGCAAAAGAGGTAAGTAACAAAGACTCTATCTCAAATCTTTACTTTAGTAGATAATGGTCTAGTGGATGAGTCACATGAGGACGAGGTCCAGATGTTCCATCAAAGGTCGACCCTTTATAATTTAAGAAGTAGACAAGTAGGAGGACCTTTCACGACCTTTATTCCACCTAATAACTTTAGCACTCCACCTGATCCAAATACTAACAACAATCCAGGTTACCCTCATGTGCCCACTTAGTACTTTAACAACAAAAAGTAGCCAAATTAAATGCAAAACCAGTCCGCTAGCTCCTCCCAAAATAAATCCTTTGAGGCTAAAATTGAACAAATGGGCGAATATGTAGTTGAATAATTTAAGAAGGTCAAAATAAGCTTGTCTACCTTCGAGTTACTTAAATTCCCAGCAGTTAGGAATGCTTTCTCTAGAATGATTAATGGGACTCACTCCTCCAATTTAGCACAAGAGATACCTGCCAAGAGAGTCTCCTTTGATGAATCACAAAATGAGCTTGTAATCAAGGAAATTTTAGGCAAGACAACAGATGCGCCTTCAACTCGGCAAATGGGGAAGCAACCTGCTAAGGAGCAAAGCCAAGTGCCAACCAAGGACAAGACTAATGAGAAGGATAAAAATAAAATATCTCAGGTGGACACACCCATGGGCTTGTTCCAAGGGAAGTTAGAAATACCGCCCTTCCTCACTACTATAAGAATATTTGGGAAGAACCTACACAACTGCTTGCTTGATTTGGGAGCATCAACCAATGTCATGCCTTTGGTTGTATGTAAAGCATTGGGAATAGTCCCCACCCCTTTCCAATGAAAGGTGACCCAACTAGATAAAACCAAGGTGAATATAGTTGGTGAAATCAACCGGATCCCTATGCAGATCGTTCCTGACCCGAGGGTGCAACAAATCATCAACATTCAAGTTATAGATATCCCAAACACGTATGACATAATACTAGGAAGGGACTTCACCGAGGCATTGAATGGATATGTCGTGACTGACTTTTCTCACCTATGGCTGCCATGGAAGGGGCTACCAAACCAGATCCACATAGATTGGGAGCCATGCATGAAGTTTATGATTACAGAGTACAACAATACCAATGAGGTGTTGTTTACTAAAACAGAGTTGGGAAATTACTGCCCTGTGGCTTACTAAGAAGAATTAGAGTCCCAAGAAGAGGAGGAGACTGAAGAGGTCTTTCTTATGCTATGTAGCCTTCCCACTTATTTAGTCTATGCACCTCAAAGCACAGAAATGCTAGTTGAGTTTGATGACTACGAGTCCTACGACGATGGTAATTTAGGGTTATTAGATGGATTTGAGGACTTCATGGGAAAATTTATGCAAGATCAGCTCAGCTTAGGAGCGAGGATCGATTTCCAAGAGCTCTTGTTGCCCATTTGGTGTCGGGTGCATAATTTTTCCCACTCAGAATTTAACTGTTGCCTTTGTCAGACAACAGTTGCTCATATTAGTGGCCAAATTTCACCAAGGGAGGAACCCCAAATGGGACAGCTTGGCCATAGTGATGGTGAATTTGTGCCTTCCCAAGAAGTTGTGGATGCAAGTGTGCAACCAAAGAAAGATGAATGTATGATCAGCCCTAGAGTTAAAAAGTCCTCCAAGTTTTGGACATTGTGCTTTGACAAGTCTAAGTCCAAGCAAGGAGCGAGAGTTGGGTTCAAACTCATTAGTCCCATAGGTAAGACCTATTTTATTGCTCATAGGCTTCAATTTTATTGCACAAATAACGTAGCAGAGTATGAAGCATTGGTCCATGGTCTTTTAATGGCTCTAAGGAAAAAGGTCAAAATGTTGCAAGTCTTCGACAACTTAGAGTTAGTGGTAAAACAAGTCAAGAAGTTATATTCTTGCCATGATAGAAGACTAGCAAATTACAAACATAGGGTTTGGGATCTTTTAGAGAGTTTAGATGCATTTAATATTTAGTTGATCCCTTGAAGTAAGAATCATACCATTGATGCCTTGGCCCAAGCAGCCAATACTCTCCAACCTCTATCATTGTCTGGCCTCAAAAGGCTCACTATTGAACTTACTTCCACTCCGTCAGTACCAGATTCCAAGTATTCAATGATTATAAACATATCTTGAATTTCATTACCAGTTCCAATGTCTTTGCAACCCAAATAACTGTTGAGGTTGAGCCTGCAGAGGTTGAATTGGATATAGAAGGGGTCATCAACCTTAAGACCAACATGATTCCTAGGGGTATGGTTCAACTTGAATGAATATTTGACTTAGATCAAATCAGAGATCAAGATCAACAAGAAAAAAAGGCTTCTATTGATGATCAATGTGATCCCCATAATCTAGGAACTGATGAAGAAGTTAGGAATGTGTTCATCGGCAAAGTGTGTACGCCAGAAGAAAAGAAAGGGATTGTTGATGCATTGTGCAAGTATCATGACATGGTCACTTGGAGTTATGAAGATTTAAAGGCATATGACACCTCAGTCATTACACACACCATTACTCTCAAGCCGAATGTGAGGCCCTTTCAACAATGACAACGTCCTATCAATGCATTGCTAGAACCCATCATCTACAAGGAAGTTCAAAAATTGTTGTCTTCTCGAATCATATTCCTAGTCAGGCACTCCACGTGGGTGGCCAATTTGGTCCCAGTCAGGAAAAAGAACGAAGAAATTAGATTGTGCATAGACTTTTGCAACTTGAATAGAGCTTTAGGGAAAGATAATTATCCCGTGCCCTCATTGGACAAGGTGTTGTAGATTGTCAGTGGATCTCAGATGATGTCTTTCTTAGATGGATACTTTAGGTACAATCAGGTAATGGTACAATACGAGGATAGGCACAAGACAATGTTCACCACCAAGTGGGGAACCTTTGCATACAGGAGGATGCCATTCGGATTGATCAACATTGGCACCACTTTCCAATGTGCAATGGATATCGCCTTCAAGGATCTAATTGGTAAATGCATAATCATCTACATGGATGATTTGACCGTATTTTCAAATAAAAGAGGCAATCATGTCGCTGATCTATGCAAAAAAAAATAGAAGTGTAGGGAATTTGGGATTTCCCTAAATCCAAAGAAGTGCATCTTTGAGGTCACAAAGGGTAAGCTATTAGGCCATGTAATCTTAGAGAAGGGAATCTCAATTGACCCCGAACGCATTCAAGCTATTCTAAAAATTCAGCTGTCGGGCAATAAGAAAGAGCTAAAATATTTCTTTAGAAAGATAAATTTCATCAGAAAGTTCATCATTGGCTTTGTTGAGATATTCAAGCCACTCAATGCTATGTTGAAACAGGATGCCAAAGTTGAGTGGACTCCGGAGGTGAAGCAGACCTTCGAGGAAATCAAAAGGGCAATTGTTGATGCACCTATACTAGTCAGCCTGGACTATTTGAAGTTGTTTTACATCTACTCATTTGCCTCAAACCATTCATGTGCCAGCATATTGACTCAAAAGGACGACGAAGGAAACAAACACCCAATTGCTTTCATGAGTGCCCCACTGAAAGATACAGAATTGAGGTATCACAACATTGAGAAATAGGCATATGCCTTGGTCAGGGGAGTCAAGAAATTTAGACACTATAGATTGCGGAACAAGGTGTTTTCCATTGTGCCTAATTCGGCACTAAAGACTTTGCTAATGCAGAACGAGCTAGGAGAAATAAGAGAAAAATGGGTCACCTTTATGCAGGAATATGACATGGAAATTCAGCCCATGAAGTTAGTCAAAGGGTAGGCCCTCACCCGAACGATAGCTGAAACATTGGTTGAGGTTGGACTCGAGCTCACTGTTCAGCAATATCAACTTGAAGATGTCTCCCCCAGAGATTGGTATGACAAAATTGTCTACTACCTGTTGAATAACAAGTGCCCGCCTCACTTACACGGAGTCCAAAAATGTGCTCTCCAACTAAAAAGGAACATCTACATGCTGCAAGGGTCTATACTATACAAGAGGAATCATGAAGGGGTCTACCTTAGATGCCTTAGGAAAGAAGAAGTAGCACGAGTGTTGAAATATTTTCATGATAGATTTGGAACAAGCCATGGATCTAGCCCTTCCACCACTCATCAAATCTTGCAAGCCGGGTACTATTGGCTGATGATATTAGAGGATGCACACAATCATGTTCGGACCTATCACGTGTGTCAGATTGTTGCAACTCGAGAACGAAATGTTGTTGTCACACTACAACCAATCTTAGAGGTAAGACTGTTCGCTCACTGGGGTCTCGATTTCATCGGTCCGGTAAGCCCACCATCCTTTGCGGGTCATAGGTACATTCTAACCGCTTCCAATTACTGTGCTAGATGGACAGAAGCAATTGCATCTAGGCAATGCACTACTAAGGTGGTTATTAATTTTCTTGAAAGTTGTATTTTGAATCATTTTGGTTGCTCCTATGCTCTCTTCTATGATAATGGCCCCACATTTTCCTCACTCAAATTTGCTAGTTGGGCCTTTGATTATGGAATTACCCTCAATTTCTTTTCTAATTATTACCCTCAAGGCAATGGCCTAGCTGAATCCACAAACAAAAATTGGATAACCGTGATCAAGAAATTGCTTGATAAAAACCCCAAAGACTGGCACACCCAACTACATTTTTCCCTTTGGGCAGATCGTACACGCTGGAAGGCCTCCTTGGGTGATTCCCCATTCCATCTTGTTGATGGCTTGGAGCTTGTGTTTCCCGTCCATCTTAAGATCCCTACCCTCTAGTTTATCAACACCTTTTACGAAGAGAGAGACTGTCGAGAAGCTCGTTTAGCTAAACTGCTCCACTTAGAAGGAGTTTGTGACCAAGCTATTGAGAATTTTTCCAAACACCAGGGCGTGGTTAAAAGATGGTTCGATCGTTGATCCAAAGTTAAGGCCTTTGGAATTGTTGACTTAGTCCTTTGTTGTGACAAAGCCCATGAAAAGAAAGGGGGACATGACAAATTCGACAAGCTCTGGCTTGGCCCCTTTTAGATCTTTAAAATTTTAGGAGATAATGCTTTCCGCCTCAAGATGCTAACTGGTGAAGATGTCCCATTGCCCGTTAATGGGCAGCACCTCAAGCATTACTTCCTTGCTTGAGCTCATATGAGCTCGTCTTTGTAAATACCTATATATAGGTCAACTTAGGTTTCCTTTGTTTTGTTGTCACGCTTTGCTTATATTTTTCCTGTTGTCCCTACTGCTTTGTTTTATCGAGAGTGTTCTTCTATTTCTGATGTGGTGGTCGTGCTCTGTTTGATGGACGGTTCACTTTGCTGCCCACTCTCGTGTGTTCTCTGGATAAATCTTCACTCACGACTATTGATCTTTGATCACTTATGTGGAGTGGTATCCTTATTTGAACTCCGACTTGACCTAGAACACGACCCTTGGTTGAATCCTTTCACACTCATCTCAGATCATGCACAAAATGCACATTAATTTGGTTTCTAAAAAACTATACAGTGGCTATTACGAGGGCCTAGCAAGTGAAAATTCTTAAGCCTGCTCCAGTGACCACTGTGATTCCAAACCCATAGTAACCTTCGACGCTTACACGGTTGAGCAAGAGAAAGAGCACCAAAAGGGAAATATTTGAAAAGAAAGAAAAGAAAGAAAGTAATGAAAATAAAGCAACTGTGTGGGTGTGTGAACAACTCTATTGGGGCTATGGATGCCTAGCTGGAAATAAAGCAATGTTCGTGGGGTCACAACGACAACTCCGTTTGGGCTATGGATGCTTGACTAGTAGTGGAACAATGTCCAGGTTAATTTTGGGGTAAGATAATTTACGCAACTTGCTTTGCTTGATTAATGGTCATTTGTTATGGTTTATAAAGAAATGGAATGAACTCACCATACACACTCTTCTGAGATGTTATTGTGGTCTAATTCAGTTAAGGATCCCCATTCTCCTTCGAGTTTCTCGAGTTCAATCAACGAAACTGGCTTCTGGTCTATGGAACCAGAGATTCTAGGTTCAGAATGAACCTTTATCCTTAGAACTCTCGAGAGCATTCTCCCAACAGAGTCGCCATTTGGTGTGCCTATAGCACACACGCCTCGTTCGGAATGGGGACCCTCTCTTTTTCGCCTTCGTCAGGTCATTTTTGCCTCCATCTCATTTCATGTGCCACTTATTTTGAGTTCTAGATGGTCAAGGAATCTTAAAGTCATCATCTGAAGTTGACTAGGTTCACCACCCCAAGAAAATTCTAAGTCTTTTTGCCTTTGCGAATCTTTGCTGGCAATTTTCCCTTTGCCTTTGAAAATTGTCGTCCTTCGCTCAATGTGGGTTCGCCCATGCGGGTTTCCCTTAGCAAGATTCCATCCTACTTTCACTGTTCTCCAGCAGCTGAGCTGGGGCATCCGCCCTCATGGCAGGCCCCGCATCCTCTGTTGTTATTTACTTCGCCAACCTACTAAATGACAATTGCTTGACTGCCACCCGCACCGCGAACCCTGCCATTCCCGATGTCGGTTATTTTGAAAAGCGTGTTCACCAACCTTGTTGGCTATTGTACGTGCATTTAATGTGGGTAATTAATGTCAGGTTTCCTATAAATAGTAAGGATTCGCCTATCATTTTCACCAACACTCAGTCAGACTTGTCAGCACACCTCCTACCTTCGTGCCTGCATCGCTTCAAGGACAAATTTGAGTGCCTTCTTCATTGCAGTTCGTCAAGTTTTCCAAGTGAGTTCACAGCCGCCCTAGTCGTCTTTGCTCAAGTTTTTTCTCTTTATGAATTTGAAAAATCTTAAGGGAGAAAACTATAAAATCCCCAGGCAGCTAGTTAAGAGCGAAATCCCACACAAAACCCATCTTTTGAAAATTTCAAAATCCTTCAAAATCGGCCATTTAACGCCATGCAGAACTTAACCCTCTAGTTGCCATTCTTGACTAGAGCGCTCATGTCCCTCTGGCCCGTAAGCTTACCTTCACCTCAAGATTAAGTTAGTAAACTAAACATCAAATTTCAAAACCTCAATCATTGCCCTTGGCGGGCACGAGTAGGCAGGTAGATGCCATCTCTTTGTCGCCGCTATTGAGCCAATGAAAAACTTAAGTTAGAGTCGGGGGTCTTTCAACCATTGTGGGCCCACTCTTGTAGACCTCCATTCATGGGCCACACATTCTTGCTCACTATTTCTCAATAGTCATCTCCTTCTGACCCTCCACATCACGAGTCTCACGTGACTCACGACCCAGGTGTAAAGTTGAAGCCTTGAGTAGTGTGGTTCGTTCTTCGTGGATTTCTGCTACTTCTTTACCGTTGGTTTAACGCCCAACATATACGGTAAAACCCTTGTGTTCTTTCGCATCATGGAACCTGCACATCCTAATGTCATCCTAAGTTTGTCCAAATAAAGAATAAGTTTGAATCGCATTGAAGGCCAAGCTTTGCAAACTTCCATCCGCGGGGTGCCTCTCCCTTCCCGTAGTTCATAAATTGCCAAATCCCTCCCTTTTGTGGATCCCACAGTGCCCATCTCCACTCGGCCCCTTCAAATGCAAAATGGCTAAGTAAATATCAGTGTGGGCATGACGTTGCAGGTCGCCACAATGTAGTTGTCATGTCCAAACGGCCATGCTAAGACTGCCTACCGCCCTGCGGGGCTCGATCACTCTACCACAGTCTCATTTTTGTAGTCTTCAAACGACCGTCACCCAACGACATCCTGCAGGTTCCTACCCACATCACTATGAATGAATTAAACTTAAAAGCTAAACTGAGTTGTCCTTTCTACCTGCGGGTCCTCCAATGCGGGACTCTGTTTGCGGACTTTTTCCACGCCAACATCGTTCCAAACAACGAAGCTCCAAATGGCCTTAACATCCCCAGCTTTCACACCCTCTTGACCTGCATGAGAAATGATTGAACTACCACCTCTAAAATTTCATAAACGGTGGACCTGCGTGCCTAAAATGCCTTAATGCCTTAGTGGGGCCCTTGAATTAGAGGTGCAGAGATCTTGATGCGGTTGGCTACATGTGGGTTGTCGTGCCCTCTACACCGCCTCCCTATTGCTATCTCCAAAACGACTGCCAGCCCAGGGAAACCTGCACCCCTAGGCCCGCATTGCCCTATCTTCCCCAAACGAGAGTCAAATGATGAATTTCAATGGATTTTATGATCTCTAATGAAAATGTGCTTGATTTAACATTTGTTTTATCGTATTTCACTAATGCTCCTCTTGCTTTTCATGTGAATGTCCTTACTGCATCTCTATTTGCAGGATTTATGGAATCAACTACAGGACCATCGGGAGCATCCACGAAGAAAGATAAAGGGAAGAAGCCTACCAAAGTTCCAAGAGGGAAAGAGGATAAAGCTCAGATGAAGTATCAGTTCTAGGGAGTAGAAGTCACCTCAAAGGTCACTCCACCTGGGACACGATCACAGATACCAACTTCAAACAAGTTCACATAAATGAATTTAGATAGAGGGTCATCATCAACCCAACCATAGATAATGCTAGGAAAATTAGAAAGAGTGGTTTGGCTAAGGCAGCTCCTCTCTTGTAGCCACAAAAACTGGTAATGGCTTGCAGGGAAGCCTATCAGACGGAAAACAGAAGAATCATGGATCATGAGGGTAGGGTGTTGGCCAACCTGTCTGTTAGGTCCATAGGAGAAACATTCCACATCCCTACATTTGACCCTATGGAGGACACGACGAAGGAATACAATGAGAACACATGGAAGGCCGACCCTTTGAAATGCAAAAAGTTAATTAACCAATACTGGTTAAAGGAGAAGAGGGGTAGCGCTAACAAGGTGCCCCAAGAATTGTTTAGAAGTGACTTTTATGAAGATTATCATGACTTGGTAACCTTGTTGACCAGAGTCATGGGCATTCCCACTGCTGCTTACTTTCAAGATTGGATGTTTGATTTCATTGAGGAGATTTTTAGAGCGAAAAACAAGTTTCATTACGCCAAAATGATCAACGACAACTTGCATCAGTAGTTCCTAGTAGTCAAGAAGACCTCTCAATTCTATATGACTTCTTAGTTGGTATATCTTCTGGCCAAGCCATTTCCCTACAGAGGTTTATTTGTTGCAAAAATCCCAACTCCAGGAAGGGAATTAAAAGTATATGACAGGCACCTGCAACTACAATATCAGAATTTCAAGAAGGATTATTGCAGGGTGAATGATGCCTTCATTGGGCATATTATCAGACTCCTTGGAGGGGACTTTGAGAGGAGAGTCACATACAGTAACCGCGCATTCATTCAATGGTTTGGGTTTTTGTTTATACAATTCCCAAAATTTACTTACATCAGAACAGAAGGATTCTCCAAAAGGCCATACAAGCTGCCTCGGTACCCAAATGACCGGCTGATCTTGTTGGAAGTCTCTAGGAAATTGCAAAATGCACACACTTTCCTCAGCGGCAAGCATTGGGCAGGGATACCCTATCCCCTCACATTTGGGTAGGGAATGTACACCCTCGTAGCTGCCCAATGTGTGGAATATTCAAAAAAGGAAATCCTAGAATATAATCTGGATCTCCACACGGCTAGACCAAGAATGGACCCCTATGGAAAATTAAAGAAATTTGTCGAAAGGGAATACACCCACTTACACCACATTGAAGATTTTTGGGCTAACTGTCGGGATGACAAAGAGGTACACATGAGGCATTATATGTGTATGACTACTTACTTTGTTAAGACAATCAATCTGTTCTCGGTGTCAGACCAGATTGTAGAAGATGAAAACATCATTATGGATCCAAGATATGATGTTGTCGCCAATCTGCCAATGAACTTAATAGACTAGAATGAAGAAGAGGTCAACGACCTCAACATTGTGACCAAGCCAGTGGAGCATAGAACAAGGCAATGGATTGATGCTCAAATTTCTCAATAGAAGCTCTAGGGGGGCACCTTGACATACAACAATCTTGAAGATGTGCTCGAGAGCGAGACAGATAGCAGGACCGTTGCTACCCCAACTAAGGAAGCCCCCAAATCTCCACCAACCACAAGGTTGAGAAAGAGAAAAGAGGTAACTAAACTCCAACCCAAACATAAGGTTTGTTTGCGGAAGGCCTCAGAGGGTGAGGCCTCGAAAAAGGAAAAGAAGTCAGGCAGATTCTCTGTGATGTCAACAATCCAAGAAGATCCACTATATGAAGGAGAAGAAGAGGCTAAGCAACCAAAGTCACCACCAGCCACCTCTACTCTTGCCATCACCGCCATTGCCACTGCTACTACTCCTCCTCCCACATTTCAGGCACTACCCATTTCCTCTCTGCCCGTAGTGGAGATCTCAGTACACCTTTCCTCCACCTCTCCAACTGCTCCAACCATGGTGTGGGATTCCTCCTCTACTACAACCCCTCCACTCTCATCCTCCTCGATGTCTCCCTCAACTGCAGCCCCTTCAACAACCACAACTACAATGCCTACTCTCACCCTGCCAGAAGCTTTTGTGAGGCATATGTGACGCATACACATTGAACTCTCTAGGGTGTTGATGAATCATGTTGTCCACGTTGCTATGGCTCAGGTTGTAGCTGGCCTCCCCATCCCTCCTCTGACGAAACCACCAAAGATGGAAGAAACCATGCAAATCTCAGAAGAAATGGAGAGACAACAAAGGGAGGCTACTAAAGGAATAGTTGAGGAACTCAAGGATACCTTTACTGATGACTACCATGAGCACCCAAAGCATCAGAACATAACCATAAATGAGGTGGCATATGAAGAAAAAGGGTCACAGTCCTTGGAAGAAGATGTTGTAGACCTTAGTGCCAAGTATATAGTAGAGTCCTCTGATCAAGAGCTTGAGGAGGAGTTGTCTAAACAACTCAAGGACGTCAAGAGGAACTTGAGAGGTAGCCTTCTAGAGAAAAGGAATAAACTAGTGAGGACATGGAAATATCTACAAAGCATCCAGTAGACAAAGGCCTGATCAAGAGAAAGAAATACCTCTCGAGGAGGAGGGAAAGAAAGAAGTTGAAGATGAGGAAGAGGATAAGCTTGAAGAAGAGACTGAAATGAAAAAGAGTCCTGAGCCAAAGCATCATGCAAAGCTCGAGCCAGAGGAAGAAAAGGTACCTGAAGGTGAGAACAACCCTAAAGAAAACATAGCTACTACCAGGACAAAGGAGGAAAAGACCATATTGATCTGGGACTCAGATGAAGAAGAAGAAGAAGAGAAAACAAAACAAGAAGCCTCAAGCAAGGAGGAAAGGCAGATCAGACGCGTTCAAAGAGAAGAAGGTGATCATGAATCGCCAAAGGAGGGATCTCAAATGCCTGATTGGTTGGAAAAATAGCCACAAAGGAAGCTCCATGTTCTCATGGATCCTAAGGAAAGACTGGAGGCTATCTTGGCACGAGCTCAAATAGGGATGAAGAAGGAAAAGAAGCTGAGAGTCCAATCCCACATCACAATGGATGCATCTGGATCAAGGACAATGCAATTTGCCACCCTAGTAGTAGATAAAGGAGAAGGGGTTAGTTATAATATCTCTACCATTGACTTGGGTACCGCTACGAGAGAGCAAAAGATTGATCAGCTCCAGGGATCGGTTGCCAAAATTGTCCATCAGATGAGCAAGGATCAATCCTCCAAGGAGGAATTGAAGGCACAAGTGACAGACGTCACCACCTACATTCAACAATGGTCATCCATTGAGGAGGAACCAACGATTTTGTTGGCCCTGCCCCTGCTTCTCTCCAAATATCACATAAGAAAGTTGGGAAAGAGAAAGAACTGGACCAAGGCTACTATAGAGTGGTTCTAGCGAGTGCTCTATAACGGTGATATGGGTATTGGCCATGTTGTTCGAATGGCCAACAAGTTCTAGGAAGTACAGAAATAATTTGTAATGACTTCCCTAATTTTAGGATTACATATCCTAAACTCGAGGCCATCCTCAAGATGCTCGAGAAAACCTGGGAGAAGGAGCTAGCCCTAGTGAAGGATGATCATTAGCTGGTCAAGACATGGAAGATGGGCCTAAACCATAGAAGAGATGTCCTAGAAATATTACTCTGTGAAGTAGAGCTTGACCTTGAATGGGTCAAGGAACATAAGACAGATTGCGAAGAGTATTTAAAGCTCATGACAGGTTACAACATGCTTGTTGTCGAGCTAGATCTAGAAAAGATTAGGCCATATTCCCACAAGAAAATGGAGAATGGGGCCACAAATTTGTTAACACCAAACTTTATGGATTTTGTTGCCCGAGCCTTCGCCCAATTAGAGCAAGTGATAAAACACACACCTAAGTGTACAAAGAATTGGGAGATGATCACTGGTAGATCAAAGAAGTTATCCTTCCAAGTACTTCAATCAGACATCATGAAATGGAATAAATTTCAGGAACTGATGGGAAAATTTGTGGAGTATTCCACTGTCCAAAGGGATCAAGGAAAGCCTGTCATTGATGATGAGTTCCTAATAGTGTAGCTGTAGCCAAAAGGGAAAACCACTATAGGATAAAAGTGCTACAGTGCCAGGCCACTAAAGGACAAAATAGGGAAAAAGACAAAGGATGTATTTTTTAAATTGTAAAATATTGGGGGTAGGTGAAACCCTAATTTGTAATGAATCTTGAGACACAATGAGATTAAATCTTTCCCATTCATTTTTCTTTTGGAAAACTATAAATAGGGGGGTCTCCTCTCATTTTCAAGAGAGAGTTGAGTTGTTGTAATAACATGCTACTGAAATTTCAATAGAAATTCATTGCTTTTGGTGAATTCCTGAGTTTCTCTCGTGTTTCATGATTCATCTCCTCATAGTTAATAGATTTGAGTAGATTTAATTTGTTGTTATGTGTATTTTGCATGCTTTTAGTAGTTTAGTGAATGTTGTTCATTGATGCTAAAGAATACTGCTTTGTTGATGCCCTTCCTTGTTCATGATTTTTGTTGTTTATTTATGATGAATAGCAATGTGAAGCTAGTTTGAACATAAATTCCATTGTTGCACTTAAAATTCATCTTTTATTCATGCTTAATGGTGAATGAACAATTGAAAATTTGCAAACCTTAGAAGATAATACTAGTTTCATGATACTATTAGTTGATTTGGTTAAGTGGAACTTAGTTTCAAGAAGGTAGTCCATTGTAGTATCCTCCATTATCAATTTTTATTGGCAGTTGCAGGTCTAGGAACTCTTACCTTTCCCTTCCCTTTTGACCTTTCTTTGAAATTGTAGTTTAGGCAAAGTTTCAGCATCATTGTAAAGCCAAATCTGATGATAAAAGTGGAGTTTTAGACTATTGTTTTGAACTTGTAGTAATTGTACATCATCTTCAAAATCTCAAGAACTCCACTTGAGGATCCAATCTCCTTTCAACTTAACATACGTAAGGCCGCCCTGTGATTATCAGCAAATCACATGAACCAACTAGGACATTCCAAGCAAGTCATGACCTGACACTCGAGAGACCTTTGGATAATTTTTTGCAATTTGTTTGTGAGAAATTGTCTTTCAAGAGAGGTGATGCACTTATGCATTACTTGTGTTGAGAAGTGCTAAAACACCCATCAACATAACCTAATTCATCAAATCAGGTTAATTAATCCCCTTTCACGCTAACATTTCATCTCATTAAATTAAATAAATAAAACTATTTAATTTAATTCCCTAAGTCTTCTCATTTAATTAAATAATCCTAAGTTATTTAATCAAATATCATTTTACCTTTCCCCATTATTAAATCATTCAATTTAATGAATATCACTTTAAATTCTTCTAAAATCCCCTAATTGTATGATTAACATTGTTTAATTAACAATTATCTAATTAATCTAATTTTCCTCAAAAGGAGATTATTCCCATGGAATATTCCTTCCCCTTTTTTGCACAACTAAACTTTGTTTTAATTTGAAAAATATCTTTTTTCCTCACCCATGAGAATATTCCAAAGAATATTCTCTCTCCTCCAATCATTTGGAAAAGGGAATATTCTCACTTGGCTTCTTGAGCAAGTTAAACTTGAAACCTCTTGAGCAAGTTAACCTTGACCTCATAAACAAGTCAAAAGTGTGTTTGTTTGGAAGGAATGAGAACCCTTGATTAAATCTCATCTTCCATTCTCACCCATTAATGAGAATCCATGATCCATGCCTCCAATTTCTTCCATCCTTGACCATTGATTAACCTTTTTTTATCTCAACCCTTCATTTCTCATTTGCTTTCCTATAAATAAAGCACTATTTGGAGACAAATGGATCCATCTTTCAATTTTCAAACTTATGTTGGAATCACTCACACTCACACTCATCTTTGTTCACATTTAGCATATTTTAGTTCATTTTTAGTAGCATAATAGCTTTAAGCTTCCATTAATGGCTTCCATGCATCCATTTAGCTTGTTTATAGATTAGGGTTTGAATCTTTTTTGGTTTAAATATCATTTAGATTAGCTTACCAATTACATATTTAGATCATTTTTAGCATAAAATCATATTAATTTATCTCGCATCATGTTCAATTTAGCATAAATCATATTTTCATCCACATATCACAATGGTTTCATCGATTCTCTCCAATAGAATCGATTGGAACAGCCTCACTGATCACGAGATTGGGAAAGGGTCGTTGTTCCACATCAACACGACACCAATTCCAAAATGGGATAAGTTTCAAATGGGTTAGAGTAGATATTTAAATACTTTCATAGTTTATAATGCTTCATTTCAATATATGTTTATTTTATCTATCATTTGAATGATCTTGTTTAAGATTGAGTATTAGTGGCTACGTTATGCTTTGATTCTTCATGAATCAAGCGTAATTGGGCCATACTAGTATCCTTGGTTGACATTCTGGTGCTAGAAGGAGGGAAAACCATCAATTTATATCTCGAATTTTGTTTGTTTTAACTTTTGTAGGAAAGAGCGATGCCCAACTCAATTTTAGCGACGCCTTTGCAAGGCGTCAACATACAGTGACGCTATCGTCATTTCAAATAGAAATGCCTATTAAATGCATCATGCTAATTAAATAAATGGCGATGCTAATACTTTATCGAGGTATTGAAGATTTACAAATAGTGACACCTTTGCAGGGTGTCGCCATATAGTGATGTTATCGTCATTTCAAACAGTGACACCTATTAAATGCACCGACACTAATTAAATAAACAACACTAATACTTTATCAAGGTATTGAAGATTTACAAATGAAATTTCCCAACCAAATAGCAACACTATTGTGCTCCCTAGTTTTTTTGCAGAGCAATGCCCTTATTCGCCAGAGTGACGCTATCATGTACAACGACACCCAACTATGGTAAGAAGTTTAACAATCATTTTTCAGCATGTGTTTTAATTTTTTTGATTCATCAAGGTACTAACATGCTTCTAATGTTGTTCTGGTTTTTAGACTAACGTGGTTTTGTAGGTTGGACGACACGAAGTTAAAGTAAAGAAGCATTTTCTTATCAATATTTTATGATTGTAACAAGCATTTGACGCTTTGGGGCAATTATAACCCAATTTCTTATGTTTTTTACTTTATGTTCTAAGACCTCATTAAATTTCATTTGGGTTTAAAACGAATGCTCAAATGGGACTAAAATTGAACCCTCATCTTATCATTATCTTTTGAATTTAAAATTGAATAAGGTAACTTAACATTTCGTTTGGTGCATAAAATGAATTCATCTTAGCTTTAGTTAGTAAAATGAATCAATGTCTACTTTGTTGTGACACACTTGTAGTTTGTATCCAATCATCTTGTGCTTTGTGCAATCTTGGGCGAAGAGAAACACTCCAAGTGTACTTCGCTATTTGTGTGCACTTATTTTGTGTGATGTTGGGTGAAGAGAAATACTTAAGTACACTTATGCTTAGTGTCACCCTTACGAGAGGACTTACTATGAGACACACCTCGCAATGGGAAACTCATAGGCAAGTTCTTGCAAGCACGTTTACCGGCGGGCTATATTAAAGGTTGGGAAATCGTGAGAAAGTACCTGCTATCTTGGACTGTATAACGTACTTCACCTAGTACCATGCCTTAAGTGGAATGGGAATGGTAGTAAGAGCCTTAAGTGGCAAAGTGGGCATGTATACGACTAGGTGTTCTTAGTTTGTTACTAAGAGCCAAACTGTTTAGTTACCAAAAATCCTTAATGCTTGTTGGTGCAAGAACTGTCGTTCTGAAGCCGCCCCACATTTGTACTATTCATTATTGAAACAAAAAAATCCTTAGGATCTTAGGATCTTCAGGATTTTGAGATTTGGTGGTCCTGGGGGGGAGCCAGTGTCACCAAATCTCTAACTGTTTGCAATGTCTTAGTGTTTGGAGAAATTTGAGTGGGGACTCAACAAGTATGGCCATTTCAACCTAGGATTGTAAATGATTGTGATTTAGTTTAATACAATGCTTAGCTCCAAAATGTTACAAAACAAACATTCACTATCTTCCTCAAAATTTCAAACACTTTGGCTTAAATATGGATACCTTTTGAAATAGTCTTGATATTACTACTTGTCCTAAGGATTTCTATCCTTAGAGATTTCTAAATATCTGACTTATATCTCAATCCATATTTTCCAAAGACAACATACGCAATTATGGCTTCAACCTCATGATTTTCATAAAATGGACATTGTGAAGGTTATGATGTTTTTGAGATAAACATTTAGTTTGAAATCATAATCAAGATGAGTGTTTGTGGTAAAATAAATTCACTTAAGAAAGATAAATTGACACAATTGAACCCCACATGACTATTTGGAGACTAATTGCTCTCGTTGAATAACTTGATCTTGAGGGTGTTATCATTCAACCAAACTTTGAACTCATTAACATGGAACAAACCAATATCATTAGTAGTTTGAGAAGGTTCACTTTTTTAAAAAAATAAACACCCACTCAATGGAGAAATGTTGCAAACATCTTAGACGAAGAAGAGGAACAAATCGATATTGATGTTGGACGACCCATATTACCACCACTTGCATGGCAATAAATATCTTCCTTTCTTCCATAAACTTGAAATTTTCTAGATGATCTCACACAAAGTTAGGATCCCCAAAAAAAGGTCTACTGGTTGTCACTTCAAACTTAGGAATCTCGGTTCAAAAGCAATCAAAAACCGTATTTCAGCACTTTACCTCAACAAAAACAAATTGTTAGTAAACTTTTATGAATGCGCATTGAGGAAAAATTCACACGTGTACATGTTCTTTATGATTCAAAACCTAGGTCTTTTCATGATAATCAACCTAACTAAAACTTTGGTCCTCTTCATGGTTTTGAACTCCTCTAAATGATCTATCACACAATCAAAATCCGTAGAGGAAGATCTACATGTTGCCATTACAAATGTAGGTATCATAATTCAAAGTTTGGTAGGAAGTGGGCCTTAATACTTTATCGTAATCGTAACCTCTTGTTAAGAAACTATTATGCTCGAGCTAGGAGGAATGAATCAAATTTACACACCCACATCTATCCTCTCATTTAGGTCAACATTAGTCTTCAAGATTGGAAAACTTTAGAGGTCTAGCATCATTCTCACTATCTTGGTCTTCAAAAACAAAGGTTCACTTTAAAGTCAACATTGGGTCAAAAACTTCATTCACCCCTCCATCAAATTCCATCCTTCACTTCATCAAACTTTGCAAACTTTCAAGTACACCAACATTTTTTGACTTGGACATCAATCAACCCAAAACCCTAACTTAGCTATTTTGTATGTGAAATGAATCCTTTTTCATGCATTTAGGTAAGTTAGCTATCAATCTTGAATTAGTCTATCTTGAAGGTCATGATTCTACCCTAAATATTTACAAGTTCATCAACCTCCTTTATCCCAACATCAAAACATCAAAACTTGAGTCAAAAGTGTTGTCCCAAAATGTTTGCAAAGGTCACTCTCCACATCACCCATCTTTTCATCCCCCACTATCATTGCTCCAAAAAGACTTAGAAAATCCCTTTTACCTAGATTTGAGTCAACTAGAGAGTTCAAACAATACAAATCTCAGCACAACTCTCCCAAAGGTAACACAAAATTTATGGTGAAAATGAGATCACAACACAAGAGAATCACGGAGAAAAGTAAAGTCACATTTACCTAAGTGATCCAAATCCTTTAGAACTTGATCTGAGAAGTCAAGTTACCCCATCACAACAACCATCATCTTTTTCAAGACCATATGAGATAGAAGACATCATGAACAATCCCTTTGAACTTACTATGGAGGAAATCATGGAACATCAAGTCTTTGAAAATGTAGCTCCTATTTCCCCATCATTTGTTGCACAAAAATTGACACACGGTTTCACAACTCCATCACTAGGGCTAACTTAAACATCCATTCCCAATCTTGCAACTAGCCTTGCTAAAGACTTTGGTCTAACTCTTCCATTTGAGAGCAGCACACTTGTGGGTACCCTCGATACCAATCCTCCATCCCAAACAACCACTTGGACACCTACCTTTGGTGCTCCTCCCATTCTCAAAGATCCCAAACAACCATATAAACCTCTTGAACTTCATTATTCCACCACGACCTCCACATATCGAGGAAACCCCTCTTCATCCATACCCATGAGTACCACAAGTGGGCCCACCATCACACAAAGTAGTATAAAACAAATGCCTTAAAACAACACACAAGGGAATGCCAATACTACACCACAAAGTCAACCCTTAATGCAGATAGGGACATCTTTACCCAATCCTCCCATTGGTTCATCTGTACTATTGGTGTCGCAAAACACATCCACCCCATCCATCCTCAACCCATCTTAGAACAATCCCTTGGTCACGAATCCCACCAACCTAGGCAATACCTTGTTTACATCTATAGCACAAGGAAATCCTCAAGACATGGGACAAGGGAATATTTTTAATCAATCGACTCGAGGTCCTAAAGTGTCATTTCCATCACAAAATCTAATGGCACCATCTTCATCTTTTCCCATGCTCTCCTATACCATGCAAAAACAAACGAGACCTCAAACTTTCATTCCTCCACATCAATCCACCATCTTACAAGGGATGTTAAACCAAGGGAACCCTCCACCTCTCATCAGTAATCTGCTACCCATTCAGAACACCAATCCATCTCAAATATCCCAACAACCCCTTGATCCTACATTGCAAGCGCATTCCCTAGCTTTACAGCAAGCACAACAAGCTTATCACCAAGCCATCCAATAGCAACAACAACAACAAGTAGCACAACAACAACAATAAGTAGCCTTAGCAGCACAATAAGTAGCCTTAGCCCAATAGCAACATCAAGCCCATCAAGCAACTTTAGCATCACAACAACAACAACAAGCCCTCGTGGCACAACAACAAAAGCAAGCCCAACAACAAGCCCTCGTGGTGCAGCAACAACAACGAGTCCTAGTGGCGCAATAACATTAATCCTTACTAGCTCAGCAGTATGCCCAACAACAACAACAACAATCAAGTTCCCACTCTAATCCTCAATAGAACATCGTCATTACAAACACGATAAGAACATATACATTGATACCGCAATCACCCTCATAGAATCTCACACCAATATACACCCCATACAACACCTTATCATATCAAAACACATCTGCCATCCCACCATATGTTCCTCTACCATACCCACAAGATGATCTAGTTTCACAACTTAAGGCATTATCGCAAGAAATGTAGGACCTTCGGATGGGAAAGCCAAAGAAGCCCCATACACAAAATCCATGTCCTTACCCATTTGACCGAAACATAGCAATGGTACCGTTGCCTCCTGGTTTTGAAATCCCCAAATTCAACAAATACAAATGGAGAGGAAGTCATGTGGACCATGTCAAATAATTTAACATCATGTGTATGGAGGTGGCCTATAATGATTCTTATTTAATGTGCCTCTTCCCTTGAAGTTTAATAGGTCCTATTACCCAATTTTCACCCTCAGGCTCAATCAAGCAAAGCATCTATGTTGCAAGTGTTCATAAGGGCCAGATGGGACGTCTCCATTAAGGGTTACTCTATGCATATGATGACATTTCACAGGGGATTCAGTTGGGAGGCCTGCTCTGTTGGAAACATGCCTCAATATTCTACACTCAGCCTCCATTAGAGCCAGGTCGGCATGACATCTTCACTGTCTGGTCGACTGGCTGCTTGATACTTTCCATCTTGAACAGGTCGCTATGACCTAGTTTTTTTCCTGCCGAATGAAGCTGCAGAGCCTATCGCTTTAACATTGAGGGTTTGATATGACCTCTTATCGCATGGATTTCTCTGGCCGATAGGCCATTCAATCATGAGCTAGGGGAGACTCATGGTGACCAAGGGCTTCGGGGTAGCTTCTGGCGCTTGGTGAAGGGTCCCAACGAAAAGTCGGAGTCTCATCGACAGGAGAGGGAGCTTGCCAGAAAATAAGTCTCTCGGCATAACAAAGCATTCAGAGTGATGTCCCAGCGATAAGAGAAAGGTCTCCCCAACTTAAGGATCCTTCGGCGTAGCATTCAAGTCAGAGAAAGGTCTCCCCGACTCCAATGTCTCGCCGACAGCAAAGAGATTGCCATGAGGAGATTCCTTCACCATGAAGTCCCGACGACAATTAAAGTCTCACCGAAAGCCAGTGGTCCCGCCAATGAAGTCATATCGATGTGAGGTCTAGCTGACAAAGTGGAGTCTTGGCGAACGGGGAAGGATCTTTGGTGTAACACGAGGAGTTCGGAAGGAAGTCTCGCCGAAAGCAGAGAGTCCCCGCGACAGGAAGCAGTTTTCCAAAAGGAGGATTGAGTTCTACAAGATGTCTCGGCAACCCGGGATGTCTTGGCGACAAGAAGGATGAAGAAGTTCAGGGAGGTCAGCAAGACAAAGCCGACATCAAGGTGGTCTCAGCGATGGGAGGCGATATCGACATAACTAATGAGGCCGCTATGATGTCTTGCCAATGAGGGTTTCTCTTGCCGAAGTGAAGTGAAGGAAGACCTTGCTGAGAGTCTTGTCGACCCAATAGGGACTCAACAAAGAATGCGGAGCTCGGGGAGAAGGATCCCTTCACCACAGGGTCTCACCGACCAGTGAAGCCTCCCGAAACTGATGCCTTCGCTAAGGAATAGAGAATTTGTCATGATGTCTCAGCGACAGAATTGTGTCTTGTCGATGGTTTCAGTGATATCGACATAACTGGTGGGCTCGATAGGAACTCTCGTCGACTGTCACATGCTATGCCGATGGTTTCAGAGGGCATAATCGCATCAGTGAGACACTTTTAGTGTCTCGTCGAGATGCGATTCTTTTCAAAAGAGTTTTGACCACCTACAGAATCTGTGTGGAATGTGCTCAACCAACCAGTGGGAGCTGAGGCGAGCCATGGCGGTCTGACCAAGGTGAAGGTGATTACCAGAAGGAAAAGCAACGTGAGCTCAGGAGCATTCAAAGCAACTCGACTTGGGGGAATTCAAAGATCGGCACGAGATCAGAAGTGAATGCGGTGGTTGCAGAAATATCAGGAGGCTTCTCCGGGGATGACTCTTCACCGACAGGGACACGCAGGGTGCAGCATTAACTACATGAAAATCTAAAGACTGATCTTTCTGATAGATATTTTGTAAACCCTAAGGGGCCGAGATCTTTTCTGTATATAAGGAATTTTTTTCCTTTTTTGAAAGAGAGTTCTGATGTATGCTCCTCTGAAGTCTGTGACCCTTTTTACAGTCCTCTCTCAGACTAGCAGGATTCTGTAACTCAATTTGGAACATAATATACAAAATCTAACTTGGTTACTATTGATGGTCCATCATTCTGCCTTCTGATTCTTGTCAAGTATAGTGCATTCTTTTTAAGTGTTTCATTGAGCTACTTAGTGAAATTTTCTCTTTCCTTATAGCTTTTGTTTCATGTCGTGCCTTTCTTTGCAGAAGTAGTATCATGTAGGTTACAAACTGTGTTTACTTAATCCAGCACATGAGCTTCTAGTTTGTAAAAATCTGCCTTTCCTTCTTGAAGGCATGTGCATGTCAAACCTATTTGAATGTGTGATCTACAGGATCTTGTTGTGCAGTCTCATGGTTGTCACCAGTATTCAAGTGTAGCTCGAGTGTCTCATTGTTCTTGTCATTTCGGTGCATCACCTTAGAGTTTAATTTTCATTTTTATGCATTATCTCTCTCCCTTTTCCTTCAAAAATCAGTAGTTTTAGGTGATACCCAAAGGAAGTTGGCCTTCTCCAGAGGTTCATTTCAACTATAGGTGACCCACAACCTTGAGATGATCCCATGTTTCACTAGAAAGCTCAGTTTTTACAACTTTGCATAGGGTGCATTTCTAGGTGACAACAGGTCCTGCCATGGATTAGTTTTCTCATCTACCTCCTGACATCAAAACTTCTAGGAAATTACTAATAAATTCATCAATCACTTCTCCTTTAACCTTGACATGGATGTAAGTCTAGAAGAACTATACACTCTCAAGAAAAACAAAGGAGAAACTTTCACTAATTTCTTACAACGATGGAGACAAAGAGCTAGTAAGAGAAATTGGCCTCTCCATGATGAACAACAAGTGGGAATTCTCATAACAAATCTAGATCCAAATCTATCATTCCACTTAAAAATGTAGTGCATCACATCTTATGATGAGCTTGTCCCTAGAGACCTTAACATCAAGAGAGCTCTAATCTCACAATCAAATACTCAAGTTTAAAAAGATCATCGCCCATCAACTAGTTCAAAAGACAAGCCTCGTGTTTGGGCTAAGAACAAGAACATAACAAATGATGGCATCGTAGATGCTAAGGTGGTCCTAAGTGCTCCTAGGCCAAACAAAAATCACGTTGCTAACATCCAACCAACTGTGCAACAAACTACACTTCCTCAAAATAATCAAATCGGTAACATTGACATGCAACAAAGGTGAACCACTAACAAGAACAACTATCCTAAACGTAAATACACACAGTTATATGAACCCTTAGAAACCATCATGAAAAAGTTGGTAGAGTCAAATTTGATAACACTTCCCAACTTTGAAAACTACCATGAACCACAAGAGAAACCATCCTGGTACAACAAGAAAGACCTTTGTGACTTTCACAAGATTAAAGGACACAAAACAACAAACTACATGAGCCTCAAAAACATTATCCAAGACCTCATAGAGAATGAAACCATATCTATTCAAGTACAAGACGAGAATCAAGATCTTAAGATATACAAGAACCCTATGTCAAATCATAGCAAAGGGAACAACAATGAAAAAGCTAAGGATTACACAAACGTGCAACATACCTATTCCAATGTAGTTTCTTCTTATGATAGCATCATTATCATTGTCACCATCAAAGGGCCTAGTACGAAGTGTGGACTCACCACACGACATGGAAAAATTACCGTCCAAGGAGTCCTATCTCAATCTAAGGCACAACCTACTTTGCCAACATCCAATCATAGTAGGTACAATCTCCTAGATCAACTTAAGAAGACCCCCACAGAGATATCAATCTTAGAACTATTGAGGCTATCCCCCACACATAGGGAGATCTTGGAGAAAGCTTTGTCTAAGTCATTCCTTCTTGAGGATATTGATATAGATCAGTTTCAAGCTATGGTAGGCCATATTGCTAATCACCTTCTCACCTTATCCATGCAAGACCTACCATCACAACCATCTCATAATCATGCTTTAAACCTTGAGGTGATTATTCATAAGAACAAGGTCAAAAGAGTCTTAGTAGACAAAGGTGTTGGATTGAACATTTGTACCCTTCAGTTGATCAAAAATTTGGGCTATTCAGAAGATACTATTGAAAAGACAAAGAGTACCACCATTAGGGCATATGACGATCAAGAATGGGTAGATCACAAGGCAACATCGCATTACCCATCCAAGTGGGTCCCCTCATCATAAAAACTACATGCCGGGTGTTAGACCTTGATCTTTCCTATAACATCTTGCTTGGTCAACCATGGATCTATGCCCTAAAAGTTGTAGCCTCAACTTATCATCAATGTGTGAAATTTCCTTTCGAGGGTAGAGAGATTGCCATCCATGGAGATCCTAAGCCTTTTTACTACTGCAAAAATCTTGAGGCTAAGTTTTATAAGATCCCCCAAGTACCCAAAAATGATGAAGGGCCTACACCTTCTACCCCATTTGTTGATCCATCATCCCTTGCATCTACCTCTGAGACAAAGGCACCCATTATGCAAAACATTCCTGACATCAAAGCAGTGATCCAGGATGTTGGTTGTGGGAACTATAAGCTAATAAAGAACACCTTTGTCTTAGGAGAGCTACATATTTCTCCTCAATTTCACAGGAAACCCACATCTAGCAACAAAGAGCCCAAAACAATCAAGATGGCAACTACTACCTTCACCAAGTGGTGGGATTTGAATCAAGAAGATGTCAATGAGGATTATATCTCTAAACTCCTCTATCAAGATGAAGCAAATGAGAGGGTTACAAGGAATATTGCAGTCCATTAGGAGGTTCATAGCCCAACTATTAGATAAAATCCACCCCTTTTCACATCTTCTCCATAAAGGAATAGCTTACAAGTGGGATGAGAAGTGTGATAAATCTTTCCAACAAATCAAAGACTATCTATTGACACCTCTAGTGCTCATGTTTTTGATACCAAACAAACCACTAATCCTGTATATCTTAACAACTTTAGAAGCACTAGGAGCTCTTTTGGCACAACATGATGAAAACAAAAAGGAAAGAGCTATCACTACATCAGTAGGACTCTGGTGGGCTATGAAATGAACTATTCACCCATTGAGAAAGCATGCCTAGCAATAGTTTTTTCTTCACAAAATTTCAGACATTACATGTTGTCCCATCAAATCAAGCTCATTGCAAAGACCAACCCACTCAAATACCTATTATCTAAAGCAACTCTCACTGGGAAAATGGGAAAATGGGTAATGATCTTAACATAATTTGACATAGAGTATGTAGAATGCAAGGAAATCAAAGGACAAGTGATCGAAAACCAACTAGCAGAGGCACCTATTTATGCAGAGAACCCTTTAATATCTGAGTTCCTTGATGAATCAGTGTTCCTTATCAATCTCACAGCTCAGTGGAAGATGTACTTTGATGGATCATTCCCCTAACATGGATTAGGAGCAAGTATTCTATTCATCACCCTTCAAGGTGATTGCATTCCAAAGTCATACCGGCTATTGTTCCCTTGTACTAACAACATTATTGAGTATGACGCCCTAATCACAACTTTAAGAATAGCGATTCAGTGTCAAATACAAGAGATGAAAGTCTATGGAGACTCATAACTAGTTATCAACCAAGTCAATGACGACTATCAAAGGATGATAAGCTCACTCCTTACAAAAATATGGTAGAAAGTCTCAAGGACCTTTTCATTGACATAAATTTTGAGCAGATTCCTCACATGAATAACAGAGCAACAAATGCAATGGCAAGAATTAGATCATTGTTAGACATGCTGAACAACGTCTTGCAGTGCAAATTCTTGGTAGAACAACTTCTCGTACCAACTTTTGAAATCCTTGAATTTGAATTTGCATGTGTCATTGTTGGTCCTAGATCCCCATGGTATCATGACATATTTATCTAGCCTAGTAGAGTAATCCTTCCATCTAATATCACCTCAAACCTTAAAAAGACCTTTGTTAAGAAGGCATCCCAATTCATGATCTTAAGTGATACCCTTCACCATCGAAGTATCGAAGAAACATTACTACGATGTCTTAACCAAGTGGAAGCCTTAACTTCTTTAACATAAGTTCACAATGGCATATGTGGTTCACATTCTAGCGGTTTGAATTTAGCTAAGAAACTATTGAGGATGGGGTGCTATTGGCCAACCATGGAAAGTGAAGCTCATCAATATGTGCAGAAGTGTGTCTAGTGCCAATAGCATGCAAATCTAATTCATGCTCCAACTCAAGAATTGCAACCAATGATCACACCTTGGCCTTTTTCACAGTGGGGACTTGATCTCATAAGAAAAATCACTCCAACCTCATCCAATGGCCACAAGTTTATTATAACCACCACTGAGTACTTTACTAAGTGGGTTGAAGCCATTCATATGACCTACATAATGAGGCAGCAAATTGCCAAGTTTATCCTAAATTACCTAATCTGTCGTTATGGTGTTTTGTAAACCCTTATCTCAGACAACGAAACACCCTTTAAGAATTAGGATGTGAAAGATCTATGCTAAATATTTAACATCCAACATCGATTCTCTACCCCGTATTATCCCCAAGGCAATGATCAATTTGAGGCTCCAAACAAGACCATTCTGAAGATCCTAAAGAAAACGACCAATGAAGTTGGACGTGAATGGAATTTGCAACTAAATCTTGCTCTTTGGGCTTATCGAACCAATATCCACATGCAAATAGGTGAAACCCCTTTCTCCCTAGTCTATGGATCAGAAGTTATCCTGCCTATTGAGGTTGAGCTTCCATCATTGTGAGTGTCACTGCAGAACCTAATTACTAATGAAGACTACAAAGTATCTCAATTGAATGAGCTAGAATTCCTGGATAAGCGTCATCTTGATGCCCTTAATCACTTGCAAGTATATCAAAACCAATTGAAACAAAGCTACAACAAAAAGATCAAATGTCAGTCGTTCCAGGTAGGGGATCTTGTCCTAAAGCAGAATCAGAAAAATCTTCTTGATCGGGATAGCAAGGGAAAGTTTGAGCCTAACTGGTTGGGTCCCTTTACCATCACAACAAGCTATGGATCAGGAGCATACCAATTGTCAATGCCTGAAGGGGAACCCTTGCAAGAGCCAACTAACAACTTGCATCCCAGAAAATTTTATGCCTAGTATTGAAAGGTGTAAAATCTGAAAATACAAAAAAATAAAAAAATGATCAAAATCCAAAAAAATGAGAAAAAGGATTGAAAAAAGTAAAGAAAAATAATCGTACTCTAGTGAAAACCGCTTCGGTGGTGCTTTGGCCAAGTACCTTGGTGAAAACCTGGAAAATAGATGCCTCACATAAATAAATCACCTCCATCTATTATTTGGCTCTTTATCCTACCATTTGTCCATCGCCTCATCATTTATCCTATTTATTCATCCATCGCCTTATCCGCGTCCTTATCATAGCTTGATGTTGTGAAGTATCGTATCCCCTTAGTTCTACTTGGCATATTTCAAAGGTCAGTTTGTCATGCCTATATTGAGGTAGTCTATCGCATGTTGCATTGGGGGAAATTCGTTATGAATCATATCAAGTTCTTGTATATCTTAAAGTCTTATCTAAAAATCCCAAAAACATTCGTAAAACATTCATCAGAAAATCCAAAAACATCAAAATCTTGTATAGCAAAAAATTCAAAACATCCAAATTCCTGTACAACTAAAATTCAAAAACATTCACAAAATTGAAAGTAAAAAATTGAAAACATCCAAAACACATCAAAATCCCTAAAAAGGTCAAACATTGAAAATCCAAAAACGGTACCTTGTTGTTGAACTACATTGTCTTTGAGCTTGAATGTAGACAAGGGTTATCTTTGATTAGCCCTTGAGACACCCTAGGTCAGTCCTTTAGGAGTCTGTCACAATAAACTGGCATTCCATCAATCGTTCATATCTCATCTTCAATAAGTTGTTTTAGTCGAACTATGTGGTCTTTGCGTGTATAACGTATTGGTCTCTGCGTGTATAATGTAGGCAAGACTTATCTTTGATCAGCCCCTGAGGCCCCTAGGATAGGTCTTTTAGGTTAGGTTCTTGGTCAAAACTCTTGAAAAAAACACAAAAAATCAAAAAATCAAAAAACACAAAAACTTTTGAAAACTCATAAAATACAAAAACATTAGAAAATCTTAAAAAAACCTAAACAACATCAAATAACTGAAAACCATAAACATCCACATAAACTTTCAAAAATACCAAAAAAAACCTCAAAACATTTTCAAAATACCAAAAACATTGAAATATTCCAAAAAATCCAAAACCATCCATCCCATTTCGCTTTCACCCGCAATAAACCTCCACCCATAATAAGTTGATCATCACCTTCAACCTTTGGCAAAGAAAATAGAAAGCAATTATAGCAAGTCGTAAAGTGAGAACCTAAGTGTCAAAATCTAAAGTCTAACTCATAGGTAAATGCGTCAGTGAAGTTTATATCAACAACTTATCATTAGCATCATCATCCTACATCAAAACCATCTAATCAACATGTCTTAGGATGTATCCTTCTTATGATGGACATCAACATCAGAAATCACCTTAGCTAAAATTAAACTGGCAAGAGATATAGATAACACTAACTGCTTGTCTTTTATCTTTTCTTATGATTTATCTTAATAACCCATTCTGAGGACCTCTCAATGATGTCTATCAAAATGATTTATAGAGAAAGGAATGGGGCATCGATCATTATCTTTCATTTGTTGTGCTTGTGGGTACTCTTGTAAGATAATATTGGTGCATACTTGATTAGTTGTGTGTAGGAAAGTTTTTTGGGGTATGTTGTTGAATATTGTGTATGCTTTGGTCCAATGTGTTTTAAGTTTCTAAGTTACATTCCAACAAGGTTTTCGTATGTCAAGATGTGAACAAGAACTATCCTATCTGTTTGTAGAGTCAAAGTCTATTACATTAGATACAACACCGTCTTGGTTATCAATACCTTGATGCATCGTGTCTATGTGTTATATCAAACAATAAGGAACGATGGAAAATCCCAATCCTAAGATATGAGAAAATCATCATCCTGCATTCCTCATCACCATCTCTAATCAAGTCTCGGCGAATCATAGACTTGTTGGAACTTTTAAAGCAATCATCAAAATTAATGGTTAAATCATCTTGTTTCTTCTATCTCCTCTCTATGCTAACTTGGTATCATGACAATCAACCAAAAACATCATCAATGCATCCATCCTACATCCACAAAACATCAACATAATCATTGCATATCACATCATACTGCATCATCATTATCATTTGAGTTGTGATGAATAATATAGATTTTTTATTCTAAACATCTTAAATTGTTGCATCACATATCATAAACATATATTGCATTATCATATCATAAGCATAAACATATGCATGATCCATTCATACATCTATATGCATACATGATCATCTCATAAAACTACATAGAAAATACCTAAAAAGATAGGCATCCATAACATTTGCATACATAATCATAGCATAACATCTACATACCATATCATCCATCCCATAACATGTCATGAAAAAGATACTGAAAAAGAATATAACATTGCATCCATCCATAGCATTACATCTCATGTATCCTCGCATATCGCATAAGCATAAGTAAAGTGCATCCATACATGATTAAATATAAGCATCTCACATCATATGCATCCATATAATCATAAACATGAAATAAGATGAACACATCATATCAAATCCATATCTGTATCATATATATCAAAAAATGAATGTCATGGTACAATATCTAGGTCAGTGTATGTATATCGATCATAAATACAATATCCACGAGGCCATCAAAAATGAGCCCATGAATGTATATCTGTATCAAAGAATTAGGCAACAAAATCAAAAAGTGTTTATACAAATTGAGTTAGCCTTGATGGATGCTCCCCTCTCTGGCCTGTCTCTTCGGCTAGTCCTCAGCACTGGGTCGTGCATCACTCCTCTGCGAGTAGTCAGGTTGTCTGAGTGGCACTGGAATATCTTGGTGATAGTACATCTTGTAATAGGCTGCCTCAGTCATCGCCTCTCTGTATAGCCTGGGAGATACAGTCCTACCTTATGTAGCCATTGTCATTGCCTCCAGCTATTGGTGGCAACTGATCTCCTGTCTCTCTCGGTAGTCACAACCTGTACTTATTGTCGTGCCTGATCTCTCTCTGTTGTAATAGCCACAACTTGTTGTCTAGTCTGGTCCCGCTCAGTAGTGATCACCAAAATCTGTTAGTCGGTCTGATCCCGCTCACCTATGAGAACCTGCACCTGCTACTGTAGCTTCTAAATCTATATGTCTCAGGGATCTAGTGGTGGTGGTTGAATTGGTTGTTGCTGCGCAGGCTGCTGAGCTACACTAGTTGCTACTAAACAAGAGGTTGTTGTCCCACTGGTGGAACCCCTAGAATCTACCCATCTTGGCCATCCTGGCCATCTTGTCCCCTACCTCTTCCCTCCCCTCCCTCTCGGCCTCCCTCATGGAGGAGCACCCACTAGATCTGTCAACCGGTGAGGGGGTGTAAACCATGCATCATATGCATGCATCGTCTACGCATCCACCTAACCCTAATTGTAAACCCATGGTTGTACCACCAATTGTCAGAAACCCTTGACCACCTCTAGAGTTGGGATTATAGGCCCCCATGTGGGAACCTCTCGAGCTAATCTCACAAATATAGCTTTGTAGGCATCATCTGGCCTATCCTGTTGCTCACCAAATTCTTATGCCACCCTGTTTGACAAATACCACTCTATGATCGTGTGTTCCTGACCCTACATATACCAGGTTTGTCTCGCAAAGAAGAGTTGTTGTGTATCATCTTACCACATTGACATCTGTAGCAAGGGTCACCATTTGAAAATTGTCATCATCCAATACCCGGTGCGAGTATAGAAGCCCAAGCTACCCTGTATGCTAAAGAGTGATGTCACTCTTGTATCGCCAAACCATAGGGTCATCTAGCTCAACATCGTCCATCTGCACAATCTGTCAGAGCACTACAATATGCTCCCAAGCCCAAATATGAAGCAAGGTAACTCTTGTGCTAATAGCTTCGTCGTCGCAGTAGACAAAGTCATGCATATCATGATACAACGAGGCCAACATCACTAGCCCCCATGCAAATAATGTCCTCCTATAGAGCATCCTATGTGATGCCAAGCCCCATCTTGGGTTGAATCCTCTGCTCCGTTGATCAAGAGCAACTAAGCCAGAGCTAATAGCTGCAATGATCAATCAGAATGTGGCACTCGACCTCTATACATCTTGAGGTCTATCTATGAAGTGACTAGAACAAGGTCCTCAATATCCATTACCTCGTGGCAGGCACGTATCCAATGTCGACATCATAAATCACACACTCGCCATGTATCGACAAATGCATAATCTGCCATACATCCTCTAAGGTCACTGTTGCCTCACCTGTCAGAAGGTGGAAAGATGAAGTGTCACTGTGCCATCTCTCACACAACATCATCATCATAGCCAGATGTGTTCGGATGATGACCATACATGCAACATACCATAAGCTAATCTCCCCTAGGTGCTCCAGGCGCAACTTAGATAAATCACCAAGTCTCTCCAAAACTGTGGGTCAGTGCTCACAAGACATCAAGAGTGGAATGACCTCCTGCACTCACGAAGCACACGAAATCAAAATCTGGAAAAAAATTGACTCAATTTGGAATTTTCAACTCCAAAATGACAATAGCATCGCTATTTACAATATCATCACTATATTTCAAATTCCAAATTACGACACTCGAAGGCATTCAAATTGCAAATCATAAATTGTGTCACCAAACACATATGCGTTGCGATTTAAATTTTAGAAACCCTAACCCTAATTTTCAAATTGGGAAGTGTGTCGTAATTGAAAATTGGGAACCCTAATTCTAAATTGTGAACTGCGTCACAATACACATATGCGTCACTAAAATTCATTTTAGCGTCGCTATCTAGCGACGCCGCCAAAGTTTCAAAAAGCAATAAATGCATCAAAATTTCAAATTTCAAATCAAGTTTTGAGTTGCATACCAGTGGTCCTGCGCTAGGAAGCTGCTGGTACTCTCGAACCTGGTAAAAAATGTGTCATGGGAGCTCTCGTCGCACCATTTTGTTGGAGGGTTTGAGCTCAAAACAACAAGAATTCTCTAAGGTGTGAATGCACAAATGAATTGAAAGTGACCCTTCTTGGCTTATTTATGCTAGAAAATTAGGTTTTTTTTGCCCTAATTTAGCTTTCAAGCTAGGGTTTATCATCATTTTCACCAATTTTTCCAATTAGAACCTTATTTTGCATTAATTTTTGTATTTTTGGCATCTTTCTTGCATCCTAGAGCCTTTATGGACCCCTAGAGAAACTTTTCACCTTTATCGAGAAATCAACCCAAAATTCTAAATTTCCATCCATTTCTCAAAGGGGTAGGGAATTAACTTTATCCTTTAGTAGTGGGGCATCTAAAAATCATTTTTTTTTTTTATCTGGGTAGTAGTTTTTAATTCGAGGAGCATCAGTCTTTGAACCAAAGCAGCAGGTACCTCGCTTCAAAGAGGGGCAAAATGTAGACATTGAAAAATGTCTTGAATGATATCATACACTCGAATTAGGTATACTAACATCATTTCCTCTTGAAACCCATCCTCTTTTTGCTTAATTAATTAAATTAGCCAAGCTATTTAATTAATTGCGTCATTGTCGTCTATTAACCTAATTCATCAAATCAGATTAATTCATCCCCTTTCATGTTAACATTTCATCCCATTAAATTAAATAAATCAAACTATTTAATTTAATTCCCTAAGTCTTCTTATTTAATTAAATAACCCTAAGTTATTTAATTAAATGTCATTTTACCTATCCCCATTCATTAAATCATTCAATTTAATGAATATCACTTTAAGTTCTTCTAAAATCCCCTAATTGTATGATTAACATTGTTTAATTAAAAATTATCTAGAATTAATCTAATTTTCCTCCAAAAGGGAATATTCTTTCCCCTTTTTTTGCATAATTAAACTTTGTTTTAATTTACAAAATATATTTTTTTCTCACCCATGAGAATATTCTTTGGAATATTCTCTCTCCTCCAATCATTTGCAAAAGGGAATATTCTCACTTGGCTTCTTGAGCAAGTTAAATTTGAAACCTCTTGAGCAAGTTAACTTTTGACCTCTTAAACAAGTCAAAAGTGTGTTTGTTTGGAAGGAACGAGAACCCTTGATTAAATCTCATCTTCCATTCTCACTTGTTGATGAGAATCCATGATCCATGCCTCCAATTTCTTCCATCCTTGATCGTTGATTAACCTTTTTTTATCTCAACCCTTCATTTCTCATTTGCTTTCCTATAAATAAAGCACTATTTAGAGACAAATGGATCCATCTTTCAATTTGAAAACTTATATTGTTGGAATCACTCACACTCACACTCATCTTTGTTCACATTTAGCATATTTTAGTTCATTTTTAGTTGCATATTAGCTTTAAGCTTCCATTAATGGCTTCCATGCATCCACTTAGCTTGTGTATAGATTAGGGTTTGATTTTTTTTGGTTTAAATCTCATTTAGATTAGCTTAGCAATTGCATATTTAGATCATTTTTAGCATAAAATCATATTAATTTAGCTTGCAGCATGTTCAATTTAGCATAAATCATGTTTTCATTCACATATCACAATGATTTCATTGATTATTTTCAATAGAATTGATTGGAACAAGCTCACTAATCATGGGATTGGGAAAGGGTCATTGTTCCACATGAACACGACACCAATTTGCTTTCACAATTTAGAATGCTTCATTTCAATATATGTTTAGTTTATCTTTCATTTGAATGATCTTGCTTAAGATTGAGTATTAGTGGCTATGTTATGCTTTGATTCTTCATTAATCAAGCATAATTGACCCATACTAGTATCCTCGGTCGACAAAAAGGGCACTTGAGGAAAGAAGCCAAGAGTGTGATTGGTATTGTCCCATGACAAAGAGGTTGAAGTGAATGGTAAAGTTGATTGTGAAGAAAATAAGAAGACAAGGTGTGGCAACCTTGAAAAGAGAGGACAAAAGAAATTGGGACAATGAGAAGTTGCTAAGTGAGCAACATGTATAGGAAGTGATGAAGGAATTTCTCATTGTAGAGAACTTGAAGGAAGATAGAAACAAATGGAGAAGAGAAGAAGCACAAAAAGTAGCACTTGAAGAAGGAAGTAGTAACAAGGAGAGGGAAGTGTCCATAAAGGAGGCACTTAAAGAAACATCTTGGTCTCTTGATTAATTTTCTAATGATATGTTTGAAAATGTGAATGCAAGTAAGAGGAAGGTTGAGAACAAGAACTTAAAGATGATAAGAGTAGGAGCAAGAAGAGTACCCGTAGACAAAGATAAAGATGAGAAAGGAAGGAAACAAGTTGCAGCGATATGCCAAGTAGACCAAAGAAAATAATTTATAGTAGAGGTACATCATAAGGTACTTAAAGATGAAGAGAGGGTTATTAAAGGAAATAATTTAAAAGAAGAAAATGATAAGGATGTGGAACTGAATAGCGATAATGGGATATTGGAATGTGAGATGGAGTTGTGGATGGAAAAACCACGAGAAGGGAAAGATATAAGAAGAAAAAGGAAAGAAAAAAGAGGCAAATTGGAAAGCATAGAATGAATATATATGAGTGTGGAATGGGTCCGAATAATGATTTGGACAAGAGGAATGGGAAGAAAGAGTGAAAAATAGAAGAATGGTATGATACAGGCATGAGGCATGAAGAAGGAAAAGAAAAGTCAAAAAATTTAGAAGCAAATTTGCAATGTTGGAGAAACGTGCTAAGTGATCCAGCATGATTGTGGAAAAGGCAGAAGAAAAGAACAAAGGTAGATAAGTTTTGATTAATGGCCTCATGTGCGGGAGCACATGTTTTCTTTTGTCCCCTAGGGAGATTGATTAAGGGGCATCATGCATTTTTGGGTTGCTATTTTTAGTTTAGTTTTTGAAATTTTGGTTTTGGTTTCTTTGGCTGAGTATTGCTTGCTTCCTTATTTTGGTGACATGTGGTGAATGCTTATGGGGAAGAAATATTGGTAATTCTCCTTCTGATTACACAATAGATAGTTAGTTAGTTCATTCAAAGAAGGACAAAAAGAACAGTTCTTGGAAAACAAAAAGGAGGAGGATCGATTTTGGTGGGTGAGTCTCTACCTGCGATAGGAGAAAGAAGAATAGTATGAAGATCGATTGGAAATTGGTGAGAGAACCGAATCATTGGGTAACAAGAAGGAAAATTTTTTAGTTTGGGATGCTAGTGATAAGAGGAAAAATAGTTCTTCAAAGAGGTTGCTAGGCTGTGGAAAGATGAAGACAACGAAGGTTGTGATTGGGGTTGTGGCTGGTTTAGTGTGGGAGGTCGAACTGTTCTGTGCAAGAGAATAGAGTGAACTCTATTTTTCCATCGTTGGAGTTGGGAAACTTTGACGTTGCTATTATTAACATTTAAGAATACAATTGTGGTTTATTTCCATCGCTATTCACTATAGATGGTGTGTGTTGAGGATCAAACTTTAGTGCTTGAAAGACTTATTTAAATATTCCTTTCCTATTTTGACTTTGTTATGATATATGCAAACTTGCTTTTCTTGTGTATGGGAATAAGGAGAGGATATGCGTATTCTTAGACTTTATTCATTTAAAAGCTAAAACTCTATTTTACCATAGGTGTTCCTTATTGTGCTATTTCTTTGTATATGGAAAGACTATGTTGGAATTTTTGTCGCCTTTATTATGAATCATTCAAATTGGAAAATACCATCAATCGAAGGGTGGAAGATTTATTGATTGGTTTTGTTTGTTGTCATTGTTGTTTCTAGCCATCCTGGGAGTAGTTTGTTTGTATTGGAACAGTTAGTCATCATAGAGATAGAGAAACAAAGAGATATAGATATAGAGGTCTAAGAGGAGGGAGAGGGGGGGAGATAGGGAGAGAGATGGATGGATAGAGAGGGAGAGAGAGAGAAAGAAGGAGTCAAATAAACGAGATAGGGAGAGGTAGAGAGAGATAGGGAGATAAAGAGAGAGAGATAGAAAGGAAGATATAGATAGATATATAGGGAGAGGGAGAGGGAGAGGGAGAGGGAGAGGGAGAGGGAGAGAGATATATAGACATATAGATGGTGAGATAGAGTGATAAAGAGATATAAGGAGATATAAAAAGAGGGGGAGAGGGAGAGAGATAGAGAGAAAGGAAAATAGAGAGAAGTAGAGGTAGAAAAATAGTGATAGTGAGAGGGAGAGAGAAATAGAGGGAGATAGAGAGAGGGAGAGAAATATATGGGAAGAGAAATGGGAGAGAGGTATATATGAAGAGATATATAGGGGGATAGGGAGGGGGTGAGAGAGAGATGGGGAGAGAAATAGAGAGAGGAGAGAGTAGAGAGATATAGATGGAGTGATAGGGAGAGAGGGAGAGATAAGAAGAGACGAGGATAAAAAGAAGGAGAGATGGGAAGATAGAGATAAAGGGGGCAAGATTAGGAGATAAAGGAGATGATAGAGACAAGCAATAGAGAGAGGGAGAGCGATAAAGAGGGGGGAGATATAGATATAGATATGGAGGGATAAATAGGGTGTGTATGTGTGTGAATGAGAGATGGATATAAATATAAAGATAGGGAGGGGGAATAGACAATGTGTGTGAGTGAGAGAGATATGAAGATAGAGATAGAGAGGGAAAGAGATATATACAAATATATAGGGAGGAAGGGAGAGAGAGGGAGAGAAATAGAGAAAGGATAAAGAAGTATACATATATGGAAAGAGGGAGTGATAGGGAGACATGGAGAGATAGGGAGATATAAAGATAAAAAGAGGGAGATATAGAGAGATACATATATTGAGAAAGATAGGGAAAAGAGAGATGTGGGAAGAGGTAAGGAGATAGAGATAGGCGATATATATAGAGAGGGATATATATATATATATATATATATATATATATATATATATATATATATATATATATATATATATATATATATATATATATATATATATATATATATATATATATATATATATATGGAGATGGAGATGGAGACGAAGATAAGGATTACTATATAGAGAGGGAGAGAGGGGGAGATGGAAGGAGACAAGATGAGGGAGAGGAAGAAATAGAGATAGAAAGAGGGAGAGACAAATAAAGAGAGAATGAGAGAGGGGGAGATGAAGGGATATAAAAGTAGAGATATGAAGTCATATATAGAGAGAGGTAGAGAGATAAAAAAGGGAGAGAGGGAGAGAGAGGGGGGAGACAAATAGGTATAGAAAAAGAGAGTATGGGAGAGAGATAGGAAGAGGGAAAGAGATAGAGGGGAAAAGAAATAAATATAGAAGTGAAGACAAATATAGAGAGAAATAGGGGAGAGAGGAAGAGAGATTGAGAGATAATGAGAAACATAGAGATAAAGAGGGAGACAAAGATATAAAGAGCTCTCCCTTTGTTCCCATCTCTCCTTGTCTCTTTCTATATATATCTCCCTATCTCTACCTTTATATATATATATATCTCTTCATTTCTTTCTCTTTTCTCCCTTTGCCTCTCTATGTCATATCTTTATCTCCACCTCCCTTCTCTTTTCCTCTCTTTTCTCTTCCTCTCTTTTCCTCCTTAAGTGTGCAATGGGTACACTAAAAACCTATCTTAAAGGTGAATTATTATATCCTTAATCAAATGACATGCTACCCTAAGCATAAGTCCTTAGGGATGCATATTATCCTTGGCCTGTTGGTACAAAATGATTGATCAAAAGTTAGTTTCTCTCTCCCTCTCTAACTTTTGATTTAGATTTTAAGTTTTAAATTTATTTTATTATATAAATTGAAATAAAAATTTAAAATATAATTGTTCTACAATAATTAAAAATTTAATAAGATAATTAATTTTAAATTAAATTAATTCTAATAATTTTTATTTTTATTTTTTGTAATTTCATAAGAAGACATAAATTAAGTTATAAATTTATTTTATTATATAAATTGAAATAAAAATTCAAAATATAATTATTCTACAATAATTAAAATTTTAATAAGACAATTAATTTTAAATTAAATTAATTCTAATAATTAATTTTTTTTTTTGTAATTACATAAATAATTAAAATAAATTTAAAACTTAAGTCTAAATCAAAAATTAGAATAGCATAAACTAAATGCAAAATCAAAACATTTCAAAATATTAATAAAAATAATAATTTTAAAATATTAATAATGATTAATAAACTCATTAAATTAATAAATAATTAAATAAAAAGTAAAACTAATTTTAAATTTGTTACAATTAAATATTAGTAAAGTATAATTCTATTTTAAAAACAAAAATCCACTTGTAAATTGATAAATCATTTTAAAATTGAAAAAAATAAGGGTTATTAAAATTAAAATATTAATAAAATATAATTCTATTTTTCATTTTAGTCTTATAACTTTTTTTCTTTTCTTCATTTTTAAAACAAAAAAAGCTACTTTAAATTGTTAAATCATTTAAAAAAAATAAATACAAAATGACGGTTGAGATAAATTCTATGGTCTTCTCAATTCTCAACTATTGATTTCAAAAAGGAGGTCCTCCATTTCATATAGGAAGCGCCTTCGAATAAATATTAAACATTAAATCAACAAATGCTATAATAATTATTGGAACATACTCCTCCTCTTTCAATTACTTCTTAATTGTTTTTGTGGATCAGATACAAAAGTTATTTGAAAAATAAGGTGCTCCAATGAGTAAATGGTTATTGGAAGGCGGATGGACCCCTTCCCCGAGAAACCTTGCCTCCCAACTTCAACAAAACACGGGGAAAAAAAAAAAAAACCTTCAACAAAACACCTCTCACAAGTTCGTCAATTGCTGACCGTCGGATGACAAGGTTTTCAACCTTTTCCCGTGATTTATCAGATAAAATACTCCGTCACAAAATACAAGACATAAAAAAATCCGTCCGTCCAATGACAGAACACAAGAAGTAGCAGAAACCCTAGTCCCAACGGCCATGGAAAATCACTGAGAGGAAGTTGGATTTGAATCCAAATAGCCATAAGAAGAACTCTGAAATTTTCCCTGCAGTCGATTTGTCAAAGGAAAGGAAAAAAAATTGCGACAGCAAATGCTCACAATTTAGCCTCGGAAAAATAAAATTTAACTCAACGGGTTGCGGGATCGAAACCATGGCCAGCGACGACGAGGAATTTCGCAACGTAAATCTGAGCTCACGTTGTGAATGGCATCCGGAAACAGTTTCCCGCCTGCTCAACAGCTACGGTGAAAAATGTTCCCACGGCAAAGGCTACCTCAAGACCAAAGATTGGGAGGACATCGTCAATTACGTCAACATACAGTGTGAGGGCTCCAAAACCCTAAAAACCATGAAGCAGTGCAGAGAAAAGGTCGACAGCCTTAAAAGGCGCTACAAGCTGGAGAAAAGAAAGGCCGAGCTCCGAGGATCGAGTCACGTCGATTGGTCGTTTTACGAAAAGCTTGATGAAATCATGTGCTGTATGAGAAAAAACGGCGGCGGAACTTCAACGGCTTTGTCTTCTGAAGGTCACTCGTTCGAGCTCGTGGAGCCCTTGGATTTTGACGAGGGATTCGAAAATAATAATATTCATCATCAGAATTTTTTGAACTATGCCCATCATAACCGGCTTGAACTGATTGTACCGGATGATCCAGTTGTGGACAAGGGCAAGGGTTTGCTGGAAAATACGGATGGACTCTGCGATGTAGTGCTGAATGCCGTAGATTTGCCATCAAATAACAAGAGGAGGAAGCCGTCGAAGGAATTTCAGAGATTGTCCGGAAAGAGACAGAAACGGCCCGTAGGTAGCGAGAAAAATCCTGTCCAGGCTTTGGCTGATGCTTTGGTAGGGTTTTCTGAGGTTTACAGCCGTATGGAGGTCGCCAAAATAGAGCTTTTTACTAAGATGAATTTAGAGCTCGCTAAATTGCGTAAGAGGAGAAGGAAAGATAAAAACAGTGGCGATTCTTCAGGCTTTAGTTCTTGTTCCGCTTATTCTTCAAGTGCTCCATCTTCTTCGGATTCAGATGGAGAATAGAATAAAGCGCATTTAAGTCTTAGGGTTTGAAGTTCTGTAGCTGCCGGAGAAGAATTGTGGGGCTTTCTTAGGCAGCGTGGGAGATTATTACCGTTTGGCTAAACTTTCTGTCAAGATTGACAGAAAAAGGAAAAGAAGGGAGCCGGAAGCTGTCTTTCTGTCTTTCGAGAAGACAAGTTTTATTGTTTTTGCAGTTCTGTTAGAAGACGGCAAAGTTTGTTGATCGTTTAGAGACAGAGAGAATGAGGAGGTAAGCAGCTATCTGTAAATTCCGTCCAGCTATGTCTTAAATTACGCTTTTAATGTAGGTAAAATTCTTCGGCTAATATTCTTTTCCCTCAAATGTTTCGTCAATTTAATGCCCTCGGTTTACCTCCCATTGTTTTTTAAATATACAGCTTTAAATCAAACTATTCGAGTCGTTTTATTTCGAGATTTGAGCGTTGAGCCGGATTTTTTTGGGGGATCTAAAGACATTCATGCGTATCTTTGACGAAAGTTTTAAATACTTGTAACTAGTCCAATTATAGCTTTCCATTGTCTTATGTATAAATTAAAAAACACTAGCAACTTACATTAAACTTTGACAGGGTTTCTTTCATCTCAATCTAATCAGTTTGAGTGCCATAAGAATCCGTCAGTTTATAAATACTAGAGTTCTGTCATTGTTAATTGGCTGCCCCGGAAGTTTAGTTTTTCCCTGCTATCACTCAGCAATGAATTTTTTGCTATGTAAATTATAAATACTAGAGTTCTGTCATTGTTAATTGGCTGCCCCGGAAGTTTAGTTTTTCCCTGCTATCACTCAGCAATGAATTTTTTGCTATGTGAATTGTTGCATTGTCACTTCTTTCCCTCCATACATGTAGAGGACAGAATCTGCATTATATTATCTCTTTTAATTTGATGTTTTCATTATGATTGTTGAACACTTACTTGATTCTGGAATGCACCATCAAACTAATTACACTGTTTGGGTTGGAAGCCATATTTAAGGGATACTTATTCTGGAAAATTTCACCTGGCTCTTGTACCTGCTGGGTGGTGTGAATTATTGTGCCCGCATTAATGCAGAGTGGGGCTTGAACCCTGGCCATCTCATGCGAATGCTATGGTCCACTGGATGCATTATGGCAATATATATTATTTGCTTGCAGTTGAATTGCAGATTCAACCGAGTTGTATGTTAATTGACTTATGATATTCTGGGTTTGCTTTGAGCAGTTATTAACAAATTTCAATTGCTAGCATATTGGCACTGTGATTTGAATTCTGCTTAATGCTAGCATTGGTGGGTTATGCTATATATACTTACCTCCAAATTGCAGTGTAAGTTGAATGCAGTCGTATGTTATGAATTCTTTTTAAGATTTAAATTTTAATACTATAGGAACATCATTCTTGTAGGTAATTTAATAGTATTTTTTTTCAATGATTTATCTATTTCTTCTAGATTCTCGGGTAACTTTTGTCACAACAGTCTATTGATGAAATATGAGGCATGTGCTTGTTATCTTCACCTAAATTTTGAAAGATTTTTGGTCATTTGTGGATCTAATATGTTTTGAAGACTTTCATTTATTGTAAATATGGTATATTGTTGTTTTATATCTTTAATGGCTTATACAACGATGCACTCTCCCTACAGATTGTTAAATTAGATATGGGCATTGTAATGTGTCATATTAGTTACCTAGCATCATTGGTCTTCATATTTCAGTAAGTGTAAATTTGGTTCTTTAAAATGCTTTAACTTGTTTTGTGTGGTCTCATTAGAGACCAATGATTTCAAAAATAGAATGGCAGTTCAGCGTGGCACCAGATGCATTATTTTGCATACCCAACCTTTTGGGTGTCATCATGGCCCAAATAATTTACCTTTCATAGACAAGTTTAGCTACACTAAAAGCTGGACTTAACCTGCATTTTGTCTCTGTTGATTTTTAAAAGATTTTGAAGACATTTCATATATTTATCTCCAATGTGATTGTTCTGCTCTACATATTCTACACCTTGGAGTTGAAAATTCAGTTACCCTTTTTCATCTCTATTGCCTCCACTAGTAATGTCAATATTTTCTATTAATTTTTTGAAATAAAACTTAGAATTGAAGGTGCACATCTTAAATAAATTGAAATTGAGGATTTAGATATTATACGATTCATTGATAATTTAAATGCTTGGGAATCATCTCAAAGCATAAATCATAATATGGCCCAAGTATACAATGTTGTTTGATTTGATAGCAATATAGAAGCATGATAAATCACACTATCAACTTCGATTACAATACACATCCAATATTACTTCAGGGGAAGATACATTGCACTATAGGGTTGGATCAGTTGGGCAAGATGACATTGGACCCAAAGTCTTACTAAATTGACTAGCCCCTATGGTCATATGAATATTTACTTAAATGTTAATCATTAATGTTAGATACTAGAGGTTGTGTTGATGAGTCAAATTGATTGAGATTGTGCTAGTAATCAGTTGTCATAGACAAGAAGTTCCAAAAGATTTTCCAAATCTTAGAAAAATCTTTCAAGAAGTCTAGCCCCTTCTATCTTAATTCTACCTATTAACTTGAGGTTGTGTTATCAGATCCACCTAGTGATTGGTCGAATTAGGGTTTGCTTTGAACTAGACCCCTGGTCCAATTTGGTTCCCCCATGGATTTCAATAGGGTGCAGCTAGGGGAATTGGATGAACCCGGGGAGGATCCAAATGGATCCTAGTGAACCCATATTGAACCCATCACATTTTTGATGGAATTTTAATTTTTAATTTTAGGATTTTCACTTTTGACTTGGACTTGGTCGTCATAAAATGAATTCCTAACCCTAAAATTCCCAACGAAAGCATTTCAAACGCTAAAACAAACTTATTGTAGCTCATTTTGATTGTAAAAGACAAATGCCATTCCAAAAGGTTGAAGTTTCATTCTTGCTCGTTGTACAATAAAGAGAGCCGAAAATTGATCATTGGCAGTTCCATAATGATTACATTGCTATTCCTACACTTGTGCAAGCGTCTATTGGTTGGCAAGAGAATCAAAAGATTTTTTTTTTTGAAAAGAGGTAAGTTTTTTTAATCGTTTTTCCTACATTTTTGTTTTACAAACATGAAACAAACTCTCTTGCTTTGCTTTTTGTTCATTTTTCTACAAGTGTATCACTATGCCTAAATTTTTAAAAGAGATAGTTTTTATATATCTATTTTTTGTATTTATTTGTTTTGAATGTGTTGGTTATAAAATTTCTATGATAATTACAATGGCATCTAGTTCTAGTTTCACAATTCGGCCTAAATTCAAAACAAATCTGACTTCTCCTCTTTGGAAGTATTTTGATATGATATAGTCAGTTCTAGGTGGTGGGGGTTATATTTGGATTTGCTAGGGGTGTGTCAGATATTCAAGTTCATAAAGTTGGGTGAAAACTTGATTGTGTGGAATTCTTGGACAAGGCATCAAAACTTACCTTGGAAAGAATGGTGTACTTGTGCCATTGACACGAGTGATAGCATACATTAATGAGCCTAAGCAAGTAGATGAACTAACAAGCTGCAGAGCAAATTATCCTTTAGCAAAGAGAAGATGAAAGGGAACAAAAGCATTTATGTCCCCATTTAGTCCCAATGTTGTGGAAGAGAGTTGCCCATATTTTGCCACTCCTAAAGAACAACCCACTACAAATAAGAGACCAAAGGGACATCTGGAAATGGCATTTCAAAAAATGATTTGAGACTTGCTGATTAACACAATGAAATATGCTAGCCAATTTTTTCGTTGAATTTACACAACACAAACCAACACTTGGCCAACTAGATTAGCGTTAGCGCCAAATCCAAACACTATCAAAGCAACTCTAACCAAGAATGCGCCCTAATACCACTGAAGGAAGAGGGGCGGGCATATGGTCAGAGGATCCCTAGTATTCAACTTGATACTGAAATAGAATGCAACTGAAATTGAAGATAAAACTCAGCATCAAGAATTTGCACTTAAGATCCCAGTGAGGGCGAGGTGCTAACATATGACAGAGTAATTATTACAATTGAAAGTAATTTTAGGCGGATAACCAGCCATGAAGAAACAAACTATCTAATTCATCCGCTGCGGCGGGCATCCACTCAAGAATGGGAATTCTCCACTTTTCAGTGGGTATAATGAGAGTTACCAGCTTATTCTCCACACTGGCGGTAAACCATCCAGGGGTACTTAATGTGAGAATTAGAAAATAATTGCAGCAATATAGGACTGTAACAGTACTACTGTTTATAGTCTTACAATAAAGAAAGAGAGCTGCAAATTACATGAAAATTACAATGATAGAGAAGAATGCTAAGAAGAGGATAATGAATTCTATCAATGATTTAACTCTCCAATGATGAAGTAAAGGCCAAAACTGAAAACTATTGAAATCTGATATAAAAACCGAGTTCTGGAATTCTGATCAGCAAACTGTAAAAACTCCTAAATGCTCATAATTTCACCAAATTACCTCCAAATTGTTTGAAACTGAATGCAGATGTTTTGTGGAAGATAGGCGCCCAATTTGCAACTTTAAAACAGCATCAAAACCTTCCCAAATGATTGGCACAAATTCCAAGGAGCTTGAAGCATGGTACGACCCTTGAGAAGGGCGACTTGGCAAGAAAAAATCAGAAACTCCAAAATAAAATCTGCAATTCACCATGAAGGGTCGCCCTTGCCATAGAAATATGATTCTTAAATGCCCAGAACAAAATAAAAATTACTCACAAAGCTGTTTACAAAATCGACTTTCAGCTGTAACTGTATCAGCAACTTCAAAACAGGAAATATCATCAAAATCTTCAACTATTGAGCTCAATCTGCTAGTCTGATTTGAGAAGCAGCAAATGACCAACTAGGTGTTGTATTTCAAACACAAAATTGGTTAATGGCTAGGAGGTAGCATCCTTGAAGCAAAATATCAATTGTCATTTCGACAGCATAACTTTAGCATAATTTCATGGATAACATAATCAACTCTTCAAACAACAACAATATATATAAGTTTCAAATGGCACATGAAACACTTCAAATTCCAAGAAGTTGAATCACTTCAACTTCCAAGAGGGACGCCACCTTTTAGCATTTTACTTTTTAAAATATTAAAATATCATTCAACTTCCCCTTTAGGCGTCCATTTCCATATTGCAACAATAAAGCATTTATTAAATAATTAAATGTTCACTTGACCCCTTAATGTCCCCTTCTTTAAAACAACTTGAAGTCATCAAGCCTAGGCGTGGGGTACAACTTCAAGACATGAAAATTGACTAAGTCTGAAACTCAGTCCAAGGAGATAACCAAATACAATGCCCAAGCTGCAACTGATGAATTGCTAAAAATAGCAAACTGACAAATGCCAAACTGAACCAAGTTGATGATGATGTTTCTGCCAAAAATGAACTTACTAAAAATAGCAAATGCCAAAAATAGTAAGTTAACTTCAAAACCATCAGAAAGCCAAACTAACCAACCAAACTGAACTGCAACTGATTGAGCTGCTGCTAGAATAATATTGCCCAAGATAGACTTACCAAAAATAGCAAACTGCTATAAATAGTAAGTTTGCAAAACCTCATCTGTACGCTAACTGAGCAGCAATCAAAACTTACTAAAAATAGTAGGTGTTTCCAAATATCATTTGAGAGCACAAACTGGGCAGCCATCATGACTTACTATAAATAGTAAGTGCCCGGAAAGGATGTCAGAATCAAATGCATGTCACATCACCTTGGAGGTCTTTGAAAACCCAGAAAAACCCAAAAACCTTTTACATGCAAACTCTCAAAAAAGCATCTGAAAGAGGAAACCCTAATTTTCTGCTTCAGCTTAGCCTACGGATTTCCGGAAATAGGCTAAATCCAATTGAAGAGAGTAGGGCTAAAATGGGGACATTACACACAATAAGATGTATTTATGCAAATGGGTTGGCTTTCAATGTTGTTCACTCACCATATTGGCAATAAATGGTGAGAAAAATTAATGAGGCTCCAAAAGGGTACAAGGACTTTGGTTATGAAAAGGTGTGTGACCTTATTGGACAAGTAGGTCAAGCTTGTAGAAGATTCATTGTAGCCCATTAGGAATTCATGGGTCAAGATGTTCGTTTGGTGAAAACCTGATTGTGTGAAATTCTTGGACAAGGCATCAAAACTTACCTTGGAAAGAATGGTGTACTTGTGCCAGTGACACGAGTGATAGCATACATTAATGAGCATGGGCAAGTAGATGAACTAGCAAGCTGCAAAGCAAATTATCCTTTAGCAAATAGAAGATGAAAGGGAACAAAGGTATTTATGTCCCCATTTTGTTCCAATGTTGCGGAAGAGAGTCACCCATATTTTTCCACTCCTAGTGAACAACTCACTACAAATAAGAGACCAAAGGGACATTTGGAAATGGTATTTCAAAAAAAGATTTGAGACTTGTTGATTAACACATAGCAAGATGTATTTATGCAAATGGGTTGGCTTTCAATGTTGTTCACTCACCATATTGGCAATAAATGGTGAGAAAAATTAATGAGGCTCCAAAAGGGTACAAGGACCTTGGTTATGAAAATGTGTGTGACCTTATTGGACAAGTAGGTCAAGCTTGTAGAAGATTCATTATAGCCCATTAGGAATTCATGGGTCAATAGAAGGGTGTCCATTGTTCCGTTTGGTGGAAAATTGTTAAAAATCAGACCTCGATCAATGTTATGGCAGTGTCCTCTCAAGGGACAATGTTTTTGAGGCTATGGATTGTGAGGGGGAGGTGAAGGATGGCCAATTTATTGCTGACATTCTCATCACATCCATTGAGCCTCGTAATGTTATTCAAGTCATAACAGATGGTGCAAAGGATTGTAGAGTTGTTGGGTTGTTGGTTGAGGAATGCTATTCACATATCTTTTGGACACCTTGTGCAATTCACTCTCTCAATCTTATGCGACAAAGGATTGGAAACAATATTGATTGTATTAAAGAGTTGTATGTAGAGGCTGAGGAGATCCAAATGTTTATCACCAATCACTATATGTTGCAAGGCATATTTAGATCATTTTAAAAATTGGAGCTATTGAAGGTAAGTGAAGTAGTATAAAATTTTATGTTTTAGTTTCACTTTAGTTACTTGGAAATGTATTTTTAAAACTTAGTTACTTAAGTCATAAGTTGATTGTGTATTTTAACACTTCTTTAAAGCTTGTTTTTAATTATTATTAATTTTTTAATAGTTTGCCGAGACCCATTTTGCCTAACACAATCATCTTGAGATGACTTGTGAAGGTTTGAGAGGCACTTTCTAGCATGTTCATTAGTCAAACTTAGTCTATATGGAGGCAAAACAACACTGATAGGGCACCAAATATTAAGTAGATGATCTTAGATGACTCTTGGTGGGATCATGTGAAGTATCTCCTTAGTTTCATTGAGCCTGTTTTGAGTATGATTGTTTTATTGACATGGACAAGTTTTGCTTGGGATAGGTATATGATGGCATTGACTCGATGATTGAAAAGATGAAAACCATTATCAACAAGAAAGAGCAAGGTCTTGGAGAAACTATTCGTAAACAAGTGCATAAAATTATTGAAGAAATATGGAACACAATGACCACTCTGCTACATCTTCTTGCCTTTGCATTGAGTCCAAAATACTATAATGCTGAGATTATGAAAACTATTATAAATGAGAAAAAGCAAGATCCTTGAGAAACTTTTTTAAAATAGGTGCATCAAATTATTGAAGAAATATGAAACACAATGACCACTTTATCACATCTTCTATGCCAACAAGGGTCGCCCCATACAGAGGTTATGAAGTGGTTGAAGGGTACAAGGCAACATTTCATTGACTCTTACATGATCCTAATTTGCATGATATTCTCACGAGTGAGCACATTGATTTTGTACATTCTAGTGGTCAAAGTATTGATGCCGTTTTTGATAAGTTCAAGAAGGATGTTCATAGTTGGTGGTACTTCCATGGCCAACAATTCCAACACCTACAATCCCTTGCAAGCAAAATTTTATTGCAAGTGAGTTTAATAAATATTTATTTTTTAATCTGTTAAGTTTTTAAAATTTAAAATTTAAAATTATTATAATGTATAACTCTATCTTTGTACTTTGTCTTCATAGGTTGCTAGTTCATTTGCATTTAAGAGGGGAATTGGAGCATATACTTTTTCATCCACTCAATAAAACACATAGAACTTAGTATATATGCATGCCAACTTGCACCTTCTTTCGCATAGACATCATGGCTACAAGGAAACACAAAGTTGTGGGATATGAAGTTAGAGCATTTTAACTTGGATGCTTCTACTTTCCAACATGTTGAACTTGAGGAATTTGAAAGCAAGCATATTTTTAGTGCAAGTGGCAGTGGCATTACTTGTGGTTCTTCAAATGTTCCTACATCATCTAATGTCACTGATGATGAAGAAATTGATGATTTAGAAAATCCATATGACATTGGAAGTTGATTGTTGAACTTGATATTATTACTTTAATATTGAAGAAGTTTGAACAATGAATATTTTATAATATTTATCATTCATGTTTTAAATGACGTATGAGTTTATGGTGGTTTTGTTGATTATATAATGCTATATGGTATTCTAAACTTAATTCCTACTTTTAGGCTGCAAATATAGATATGATTTTTACATGTTTTTTGTATGAATTAAATCCATGAACCGAAACTAGGATCTGAACTAGAACTAGCAACTTAGACCTAAGGGAAAAGGGGGAAATAAAGAAAACTTGAAAAGAAAGGATAGACAAATTAAACTAAGATAAAGAAAAGAGGTGATGAACGAAGATGGAGTGTTCTTTAATCTTTTGAAGGAAGGAATAGCATTGAACATTCACCATTATGAATCTAACACCAATAAGCACAATTAATCTGCTAGAGGTAAGAAATTGAACTCTACAAACAGATTGAAGTTTGCACCTTCCATTAACTTAGGTGAAGAGTATAAGGAGAGAGATAATCACAAGATTTCATTTAATGCTTTAGAGCATTACACAATTGCATATGACTTCAAAGACTAGATGAGGAGTGAATTGTAGAAAAGTAAATGCTCATCTTCTCACAGTAAAATTTGAAAGAGATGAAAAAATTTGAAGGTTGAAAGGACCAAGGGGAAAAGATTCCAACTAACTATATTATATAAACTTTTTTTCTAAAGATGGTGGAATAAAATGTGCCACATCCATTGATATCACCACTCAGAACATATAATTTGCAGATGCTATAAAACAACATTATGTTGGATCATCATTGTAGATCTTTGATCTACACTTATTTTCCTAGAACCACCTCCTACATGGTCTTTGTGAACCTCTAGAAGATCACAAGATGTTGTGTGTCCACATTTGTTTTCCATTGGGCCAAGACACCAAAATTCATTTAGTGCTAAAAGCTCGTTGTCTTAGTTCCCTAGGCATAATATGCCAAAATTGGATATAGGACCAAAATCTTGACCACAAGTCGAACAATGAACTTCCTTTTGAAACAGATCCTTAGAAGGATCAGGTTATGATCCAACAACCCACAATTTGGGCTGCTTTGGTGTTATCAATTAAGGGGATTGTGTGTACATTAATTGCATCAAAATACTTGAGCAAATCCTATATGCTTCCTATAAGATCTCAATAAGTTATTCTTTGTTTTGCACATAAATATTACCTCGCTAACAATTGAATCTGCATCAGCCAAAACTTGAAGAAGATTTAGCTGCATCATTTCAATCAGTTGCAATTCAAGGGTTAGAGCCTCATATTCAGCCACATCATTGATAAGTAAATTTTTTTTGCTAGTTTGAGTATTTTTTAATTTCCATTGATGGAATTCTAAGCAATACTAGTTCCAACTTTATTAATATAGTTGGAATAATTAAAGTGCAACTTTTGTGTGCCTTTCAGCTCATCTTCCTACTTGCTAACCTTGGTGGGCTAGATCTCTTTGATACGAGTGCAATATGTTTCCACTCCAACATCTTCAAAGTCATGGTCTTTCAAGCTCACATTAACATCTTGATTAGGGCATTGTATAGCCTTTTTAGTATTCACAAAATGGTAGTCCTTTGTTTTAAGATCCGATCCTCTTTGTGCAGGCAGCACTTCAACCTCAGAAACTCCTCTTACCTCAGAAACTCCTCTTGAGTACAAAAATCATCATTTTCCAATAGGCCATGTCATTACCATCTACTTGTGGCATAGGGGGACATTACCATCTACTCCAAGCATAGGGGCCTTGCACATTCACCATTGCTCTTTTTACTCTATGCATCTATTCTTGATAGACATGGATATTGGATGGATCATGTACAAGGCAGTAAGATAGGCACAAAAAATTACATTCCTTAGCCAAATTGTTGTGTATATGAATAATCTCTTTATAAATCTAATAATTTTAAAAAGGGGGAATCCCATGAATTCTTTGTATAAGTGCAGGGGCTAGTTGTGGGATTTTGGGAGGCTGTGGGTACATGTAGGGCTGGTAGCCCTTATTAATATGGCCTTGGGTTGTCTTGGATCACCTACCTTAGGAGAGGTACTAGCTCAATAGAAAAGTTCCTCATTACAATTTTAATTTTCTCCAATCAATGGATATTTGGGGAATAGGTCAAGGGTAGGCATCCTTGTTGGATATGATAATTTGTAGCAAGAGGTCTATGAATAGGATTCATTGTAGGCATCTATGAATATTGGGAAATTTGGGTAGGATTGTAAGTTTTAGGGAAATGGGTTTTCTAGGCCTAGGAGAAGCTTTTCATTCTCTATCAGGCAATTTTCAGCAAAAATAACAATGTCAAGAGTGTGGGAGAGCCCCCCGACCCTCCCCTCCTCGCCCCCATTGATTGGATCATTTAGTTCAAAAACTTTGACTCGACTAAAACTTGGCAGCCCAAAAATGTGATGGACTTGAATGCAGCAATAATTTGGCAAATAAAGTAAAATCACATAAATACATAAGTAAACTTCATTAATGCACAAGAAGCATAAAGAATGAATTTGGAGAATGCATAAGACTATTTTGATAATCAATATGTCATCAACCAATGATTACATGGGTCATATTAATCAAAGGTTCACAATTCTTTTTACCAAATATTGTACAACTACAATGTACAACTTCTTACCCCTCCTAGATTTATCCAACTTCAATTTAGGAAGCTAAATCTATGTCATCCTCCTTAAGAGTTAATGAATCAAGTATGTTATATATCTTACTTTTGTAATTAGATCTTCATTAGTAAACATGATATTCACATTATCAGCTATCCAATCTAAATATGGATTGAGTTCACCCAAGTCAATGGCACCATGAGACTCCTTTCCCCCCATCTTTTTTGTGTGAAGGTGAAGGTTCTATTGTACCAAGACAAGAACTTTGAAACACTTTTTGGTCAACTTCTTACTCTTCTTGGTGTGAGTTCTCTCAAACAAGCTTCAATTGTGCTCACACCTAGAATTAGAAGAGCTACATGGAAGGAGAAAACAAGAATGGCTATACTTTGAAGATTTGGTGCTCGAGCATGATAATCTTCCCATTGTAGATCTACAAATAAAACATTAGAAGTTGTGATTATCAAGTAAAACTTTGCAATATTAAGCTAAAATTGTATTTGTTAAAGAAGCTTGTGATTGAAGGACTCACTTTTTTTGTACCTAGCTATTGGGTTGATGAAGAAAAAGGCCTTCCCCTTCACAACCTTGTAGACTCCAACTTATCTAGAATTGTATCTCCAAGGCTTTAATCAATTGTCATCTTCTCTATGCATGTGTAAATTCCCACCATAACTTCCTTGCCAGCCAAAGGAAATTAGAGAAGAAAATTTGGGGTTTAAGTGGTACCCAATGGCATACGTTCATTGGTGGAGTTGGTTGTTTCATCTACAACCCAATAATTTGCCAGATGACTTTAAGTTTTCTCTTTTTTTCATCATAATAATGTAATAGACCTCTTGGCCTTATCCATGGCCTCATAGAGATAAACGTTTTTCATCATCAACCAAATGCAAAACCTTGATCAAAGAATTTGTCACCAAATACCTAAGTTGTCAGTTCTGGTACGGGTTCAGGTTTGGGGGTTCAATTCGGCTAAATTTTTTTTGGGGGTTTGGGTTCATTTGTACAAAAACATGTAAAAATCATATATATATATATATATATATGCAGCCTAGAAGCATGAATTAGGATTAGAATATCACATAGCATCATATAAACAATAAACCACCATAAACTTGAATGTCATTTAAAATTTATTGCCATCTTTCCTGTTTCTTTCCATTCAAACTTCAAGTGCAAATCCACAGAGGACCCAAACCAGGACCTAGATTCTGTGCGAACCGAACCTGGATCCAGCCCTGCAAGAGGCGAACTCGACTACTAAGCCAAATACTTGAAAAAAAAGAATTAAAATTAATTGAAAATTAAAAACAAAAAACAATATCAGCAAATTAAAAATTCATAAATCTTAAGTAAGTTACCTTAAGTATCTCTTCTATGCTCTTGGTGAACACATCATCAAAGGTTGTCCTTGTGACATTCTCATTACAATATGGAGATTACAACCATTGATTCATCACAAACATCTACTTGAGAGAAGCTATTGCCCCCACAATGCTTTTCAATATGATGAAGTTTATTGAAAATAGTGTGATTCTTGATCACTCAAGCTCCTTTCCTTCAGTGTGCTCTGTAATCAATCTAAGCACCCAAGTATGATTGTGGATAAATTTTGTGAATGCTTCTAACATCTTCAACCACACTTGTGACCTATCCAATCTTTCCAATGGCCTCAAATATTAAATGATTAAATCAATACAAAGGGCAGAACAGGGGCTCCAAGCAATGGTGGTATGCCTCCCTTGAATAAATTTCCTCACAACTTCATATGCACCTGTGTTATTCGTGACAACTTGAACAATATTCTCCACTCCAAACTCTTGGACCACAACCTTCAACAAATTGCACAGAGCCTTTGCAGTCTCTACTATATGCAAGACATCTACAGATTTCAAGAATACAAATGTACCATTGGAATTCACTAGAAAGTTAATCCAGGTCTTATTCTTGCCAAAATGTTGCAGCCTCTTTTCTGCCACATTCTTTTTTGGTCAACTATTAGCTGTGCAACTTTGATGGCTTTCTCTAACAATGGACTTCTAAAATCATGTGGAGTTGGGGTCCTAAATCTGCATCTGCATCTGTCAATGCATTTGCCAATACAATGTAGTATGGGTTGCACACCACATTAACTAGTATATTATTATAATTTATAATAATATGAACATCCTACCCTCATGGTGCTTCTCTTGGTTCCATGCTGTACAGTAAATGAACATTGTGAGGAATGAAGAAGCTAGGGAAATTAATATGGCTCAAATTCTTTTATGTGTGAATGAAGGAACACCAAATCTACTGGCCAATTGAAGAATCGGCCCAATGGATCAGGTTGGCCATGGAATTCATCACCATTGTATCAAAAAAAGAAAATAAAAACTATCAAATTGATTTGAACTATCAATAAATCCTTCCAATCACCCAACAATTGGTTCATGTTGATGTAGTTGAGATTCAAATTTCTGAAGAAAAAAATGACAATCAGAGTTGGAGTTTTAGGGTTTTATTCATGTCTTTTTAACATTTTTGCATCAGCTAAGTGCCTCTGTTAGACTTGCTAAGTCTGAGTGAGTCTCTTGAGTACCTTGCATGTTACTCATGAGTTTTTTTATGTAAACTTGGCTTGCAAGTTGTGGACTAGTTACTCTTCTGAAAATCTCACGAGTACTCACCTAGTTTTAGAGTCCTTATTACCACTATTTCAAGACCAAATACTCCCAGATAATGCAAAAAAGTTGTATTAGCTGAATCTGGTTAGGGTCAAACTGTGAATGGTATTGTCTCCCATATTCTTTTGAATCTATTGTTGAGATCAAGTACAAAATCAATAGGGGCACTCCAGGCTGTAGTCAACTACTTAACAAGGCAAATACAATCTCCCTTTTTCTGAACTGTTTATATCATAGTTGCTGGGAGATGCATCTCATGCCCCCTGAGATGCGTCTCGGAGACCGGTACTCGTCTCTGGTACCCCCGGAAACGCCTCCAGCAGCATGGAAACTTGACGTGCCATCTCCCGACGTCTCCCAATGTCTCCCAGCGGAAATTTTGGCGTCTCTTGTGAAATTTAAAGCATTCAAAAATTAGAAGGTGAACAAATTTATAATGTCATGATATTTTTTATAAATTATTAATTTATTAATTTTTATTGTTATTAAAAAAAGATGGCGTCTCCAAGTACTCCCGTCTCCTATTTTAAAAAAAAAAAGCCGTACCGGTACCGGTACCAGTCTCCTGGCAACTATGGTTTATATGGTAGTCTGTATAATTCATCCCAATCAAACAATGGATGTTGAAGCCAAATTTTTGAACTAGCCAAGTACTTTACCCTTGAAGGATGCTGTAAATAACTGGAGGACCACACCAAGTGTTGTGATGTATTCTGCAGATATTTAAAACATCTTGGATGTGAGCTATTGGAGTCATGGAACTATCTTCTGAAAAATAGGTTACTGCCTTTAAGGTTGAAACAGGGAGGTTGTTTAATCCTTAGATAAGTAAAGGACTACTAGAGTCCCATGAGACAAAAGGCACTCTATTATCCACCATCCCTTTCTTCATGTAAATATAGCCTATAAGGGCTAATATCCTACAGGTAGAGGCAAAGAGCTTGCAAAATTAGGAGTTACAGTTGTCAACCTAGTTCTTCTTCCTAGATAACTAGTGGAAAAATCAGAAGGGTTTTGTAATAGTTGATCTTTCATTGAGGATTTGGTTTGAATTGAGCTTAAGCTACTTTTCTATAGTAGAGTGGAGTTGGCACAACAAAATTGCTAGGTGATTAAAGTTTATGCTCTTGGAGAACAGATTACCAAGATTGTCACCAAATCTTGGTGATATAATCTTATTTTGTTGTGCAGGACTTATATTTTTTAGGTCAAAGGCTCTCTGAATGTCCTTAAGTAGGTGAGGTTCAGTCCCATTAAGCATGCCAAACAATTGTCAATGCACCAGATTGTTTGATTTAAATTCTGGCTACAATCAAATGTCATAGATGGGAAATTACAAGATAGTTTATGTATCTGAGAACAACCTTTAGAGAATTCTGGCTTATCCAATCAACATCACCTATGTAACTCTTAAGGGGAAAGGATAAAGAAAGTAAACATGCAAAGAAAAGATAGAGAAAATAAGATAATACAAAGAAAAGGGGTTTTAAGGTAGAGTGTTCTCTAACCTTTTCAAGGAAAAAAATAGCACAAAACATCCAATATTATTATTTTTTTTGATATATAAAACATACACTATTATTATTATGACATCAATAATCACAATTAATCATTTGTAAGAGATAAGAAATTCAATGCTGCAAACAAATTGAACCATCCACTTAAACTTGGGCCAAAAGTGGGAGAGAAAGAAATAACCACAAGACCTTTGATTGGTGCTTCGAACTTCAAAGAAATGCACAGTTGTATGTGACTTCAGAGAATAGATGACAATCAAATTGTAGAAAAGTAAGTGCTAAGACTAAGATTTTCATAGTGAAATCTTTGAAAGAGATGGAAAAGTCCAAGGTGAAGAGGGCCAAGGAGAAAATATTTCAAGGCTAGAAACCCTTATTACGAAGCTAACTACACATATATACATTTTCCCTAAAGGCAACACAATAAAATGTGTTCCATGTAATGATCTCTATTGTGTAAAATAGTTTTAAAGCATATGCTTTGAAACAACACAAGCAAAAAGATCACAAGATGCAACATGTTCGCAGAATTTTTCATTGGGTGCAGGATGCCAAAATTGACTTAGGGCTTAAACTCCTTTGTCTTAGTTCCTTGGGTGTAATATTTCAAAAATGTCTTCAAGGCTAGAAGCTCGCAAATTTTATTTTAAGTTTAAGGTTTATCAAAATCCAATGGCAATTGAACACTTAATTCAAGTGGACAACAAAATCAACATTTAGGGTAATCTTCTCCTCCTCTTTTGTTTCACATTTTTTATTACGAGTGTTAACCTCATCTTTTGGTGTTGTCACCCATTGCTTGTTAGATTAGGTCTTTGAAGATCCATGATGGGTGGAACTCATGAATGCTAAGAGCCTTAAAAACTTCTTTTAAGCTCTAATTGGTTGTGGTGAGGCATACATTTTTCATTGCACGCTTTGCTTCTTTGGGTATTTTGTGGCCTGCGATATATTGGATTAGATCTTGTAAGAATCAATGGCAGGTGCTATGTACTATCATGTACCTTATTTTCATTTATTAAGGCATATCTTTCTCTTTACATTACAAGGTCAGGCCCCACAAATTAATTCTTTAAGGTGCTGCCTTACATTCTTTAGGAGTATAACTACTCAAATTGTGTTGTCTGATCCAAAGACATGATCAACGGCACATGTTGCTTCTTCAAGGTGTCAGAACTCACTTTTCTTTCAAATTTCTGTATGTTTGCCACATGGTGGGGTCACTTACACTCTTATAGCACATTGCACCTTGTCTTTGAGGTCTGTGAGTTGTTAGATTAGAATAAAATCGATGGAGTATGCTGAGTCCAAAGGCTTTCAAGCCTTGAAGCTTTATTGAGGCTCATCAGCTTTCATATTAGATCCATGAAGTCAGGAATTGGAAGACTTTTTGTTTAAAATGGACAAGGTGGAGGCTGTCGCTTCATGCCTGAAAGGCAGTAATCAAACACTGCAAGGCAAAGCCTTATAAAATATAATATGTTAAATCCTAAGCTTTATGAGGTTGTGTTCTTTTAATTAGTAAATTGAGCTTCTATTGGGATTTGTTCTCGTAAAATATTATATTTCATTACAATATCCAGAAACCAATCCTTTGCCCATACTTCCAATGATTCCAAAGCTTTCAATTAAAAACTTTGGATTCCCTGAAATCTCATTATTTAGCTTTCAATTGAGAATAGATCCCTTAGCAAGCCCTGAGCTTATGATCTGAGAATCACCTTTAATAATCAAGTGCCTACATCTAGCCACTAGAGCCACCTTGAAGCCTTACAGCAAAGCTTCCAATTCTGCTTCATTATTAGATTTCATCGCCCCCAAAAGGGAGCTTTCATATATAAACCTACTAGCATTGTCCATATGAGGGAAGCCATAACCTGCAAGACTTGGATTTGTCTCGGAAGCATCATCAAAATTCAGCTTCACACTACCTATCAGAGGTTTCTTTCATGTAACTAAAGATCTCTTTTTCTTGTTTTTGATTCCCCTTTTAATGGAGGGATGATGTAGTGTTTTTTACAATACATGTCTTATGTAAATGATTTGACTTATGACTCAACAATCGATTGGACTGTGGAAGCTTGGAGTCTTTAATAATATTGATGGGCTGCTGAAGCTTGAAGTCTCTATTAATAAATTGATGGGCATGTAAAGTCATACATATTCCCATCATCATCCAGTAGTAAACAAATCAAAGAAGCCACCTAATATGATAACTCATTAAATTTTGCTAAGCACAAGATAGAGTAAAGTTACTCATATGACTACCTCTTACTCATTGTGAATTTTCAGAGTTTTGAGTTTGAATAGTGTATTTCATGCTTGCTAGGACAAACAGTCTCTGTATGATGCTTCATCCCCAAAATTCATGCCTGCCCAGACCACCCCTGCACTCCAAAGTTTGTAAGATTACAGGTGATAACATTGTCTATGTGTTGTGATTTGTTGTTGCAAGATTTAATTTCAGGCATAGACTCTGATGCTGTAGATCAACAACTACTTCCATATAAGGTTCATGTGGCAATGCTGGAGCAATTTTTACTTTCTCTAAACATGGAATTTGGCATTGAATCCCATTGCCTTATATGTTAATTGGATTCCATCAAATATTATGTGGCCATGAACTCATGATTTCATTTTGAATATCATGAGTGACGTAATCCACAGATGCCCTAAATACTAGTCTCTGTAAAGTTTGGAGGACTTCCTCAGAGTTTTCCTTCAACAAAAATGTTCTTTTCATAAACAATATAGATCTGCATTTTTTAATTTCTATCTTTTTGCCTTATAACTCTTTGCTCAAGTAAAAATTGTGAACTGATCTGTTAATTGTTTAACCAGTAAACTTTTCAACAATCCTCTGTGCTGTCATGCAGTTCAGTGACAAGATGAGCTTTCCATAAATATATAGGTTGCGATGTTTTCCTGGCTGGTGCAAATGATAACTGGAATTTCTATGCATGACTCTTGCTAATCAAATTAATATGTATCAATGCAAAATGATCTGTCAGAGAAAAATGATAAATCCTGCATAAATGAGATGATAATAACTGCCATGCCCCCGAATTGCAACACTAAAAATTCGAGCATTAAAATGCAAATAAATAAATAAGTAACAATGTAAATTTTAAAATATAAACTTAAATATTGTTATTATAATAATTTAATACTCTGAATATTAACACACATATAAAATTAATATAAATTTATAAATATAATAGTGAAATAAGAAACAGATAATATATTAATATAAACATAAAATGAGCAATGATAGGAATGGCAGCTATTCATTACCAAAGGCAGTAATAAAGCAGCGACTACATTATTATGTAATAAAAGGGCACATATTCTTATGATCCTTAGAAGTGAAGTAATATAAAAGCAGCAAAAGGCATCGCTGGAGTTAAGAAAGGCAGCGATTGGGTTTTAAGGGACATCTCCGTCTTCTGGATATCATAAATTTTGGAGATGGGATCAAACGAAGGGAAAAGGAGAAAGGAATAAAGGAAAAGAATGGAATATAATGGGGAATCAGGCATCGAATCATCAAGGAATAATAAATAATTCTGCATTCAGATAGCAGCAGCAGTGGAGTATGGATAGAATAGCAGATCGGGAGATGTGAATCAATATATGGATCAGTCAGAAATCTGGAAAAGCAGCAGAAGGGAAAGAAGAATAAATTATAAGAATTATTGTCAAGAATATATTTGACCAGTAAGTTATATATATATATATACATATATTCATTCTTGCAAAGGTAATTATTGTAAATTGAAATCAATTAGAAATACGTTTATGTAATAATGATGCTTGCAGCAATTATTGAGCCTTATAAGTAATTATGATTCTTTAATATGAATATGGTAATAGATTCTTATTCGTTTACACTAAGCAATATCTTCTGAATGGCACAGATCGAACAGCATTGGAGATATATCTGCAGACTGATATCTACAGCATATCGTCTAGAATAATTATCTGCACACTAAATTATTGCATCTGCATGCTGTGGCTATAACAGTAACATAATTGCATAGATAGTGAGTGGTATGCTATTTAATGTATATGTTGAATATATTGATTCCATGTATTTCATATAGAACTTAATAGGAGTTGTAATTCATATTGCATTATCAATCTATCCATAAATTATGAAGTCTTTATAATCGTTCATGGGAAGAAGAGATGGAAGTACAAGAGGGGGGAGAGATTCCTTGCTAAGTAGAGAAGGGGGTTGCCTATCCGCCCTTGGGCTTAGAAGTAGGAAGGACTCCGAGCCCCTATTGTGGTTTCATCTCCAATCTTCCCAATGGTTGATTATTGAGGGGATAATAACTTATAATCAATATTGTTAGTTACTCATCTAGATCAGTATATATATATGTCAAATAATGTAGTGGATGTAACAATACAAATGATCAATTAATTATGTTATGAATCATTGGCTAATATTATTGCAGAGTTAAACCAGAGTCTGTCAGAAGTTGTGATTTAATAAAATATATCTTTTACTTGGAAATTGTGATTCTAGGGCAAAAGTCTAAGCATACCCAAATAGGGGACATCACAATAACACACGGAGATATACAGTGCATCAGTGCTGGATGGCTCTGGATCCAAATTCTACTCAACTTGGTTTGATTGATATCTAACAATAAATGTTGCAGACCAGAGGTCCTATGTGAAAAATACAACTCATGACTGAAGTAATGAATATGTTCAAGCTAACTCAAAATGCACATGAAACCAACCAAATGATGTGTGACCCCTAAACCCAACAAATAATCTGGACAAATAATTCTTCTAGGACACTAGATGATAACTTTGAACTTCTCATTCGTGAAATTCAAAATCTGCATAGCACACATATGTTATATGTGTTTATGCTTGCTTGGATGCATGTGATAAGGTTTTTAACTTGAGTTGCATGTTTTAACAGAAACTTGTTTTATCATGTACCATGTACCTTGAGCACGGAAAGGCTAAATTTATTGTATACGAACTGGTGGGAAGTTCTAGTCTTTATCATATAGACATTCGCATGCATAAAAACATTCAAAGACATGATATTTTACTGAGATTTATGTGATACACATGATATTGCGTGTGGAGTTTCTAGCAAGCAAATATTTATAGAAGGTATTTAACTCTGATGCTTACTAGCTGTTTTTGCATTATTTTGTCAATTGTTTTGATGATGTATATATCTTATCTTGGGATTTGAGATTTGGCAAGGCAGTGGATTTGCTCACACAATGTAAATTGTTTTCTACGTGCCTATACCCAGTAGAGAGAGGAATTGAACTGGACATTTGTAATTCATAATTTACACTACATATGGTTGTGTTATAACTCTAATGACACAAAAAAGGTTAAAAACTAGAGGAAAACACAGATGGTGGTTGTTTGCAATCTCTGTATGTTGTGAATGCTAATCCTTGACATCTTCACCTGTCATACATTAGTCTTGAATGGCAGAGAATGCAAGTTTTGTTAAAAAAGGTAGATGTAGTGAGGACCGTTTACTCTTTTGAACACATGGCCATGCATATCTTATTTGTACATATTATTATTATGAGGTACAAGCATTACACATGCTGAATTATACAATTGGTAAAAGTTCAAAAGGTTTCTGGATGCATGTAGATTCTAGGGGAGTGCATTTTTATATCACAGCTATAACACTGACCTGTCTGCAAATAGTTGGTCAATTTTGGCTGTACCAATGTGAGACCAACATGTGGGTAGGGTAGTATCCAGACAGATCACCTCTTTGGTGCGATATATTTGGGGAATATTCTTATGAAAGACACACAAGGGAATTGTATTTCCTTATTGAAGTTTGGATGGCAATCTCACTGCTATCATAGTGCTTGGTCCAACTGGTGGGTGATGTGGACCCTGGCCGTAAACTCCAAACTCCGTTACATAGAGAAAGGAATTGTTTTGAGATACATACATTGTATACTGATATTCACTCAGTTTTTGGCCTTTCCTTCTTGGAACAAACGTAGCTTCCACAGACATTGAGAGAATGTAAAGGCTGATGCATATTTGATGCCTTATCTGAATCTCCCACCGACTACAACACAGCATCAGCATTCGTTGCTTATCTGCCGTTATTCTGAAATGATAAATGAATGGCCACAATAAGAATTTGGAAGTGCTTAGAATACAGTCTGTCTTGAAGTACTTCCTTCACTTAATTTGTATTTGTGATGTACCTCCATTGCTATTTTTAATCCTTGTTACCTACTACCTTTGTTAGTCACAACTTGGGGATTATATCGTTGTATTTGTAACAGTATTGAGTTGTTTTTAAGTATGTACTTCTTTGTTGATTATTTGAATGGGATTATGTCTCCATTGATTGCAACATTTGGGATCAGAGGGAAGAATCCGGAAGAGTAGGAAGGAGAACAGGGAAAAGTACCATTGCATTTCCTTGTGCAAGCTTCAAGTGTAACATAAATATTCTGCGAGAGTAGAAAGTGCAGCAGTCTATGTATTTGTCGGTAAAAAATAAATAACAAAAGCTTGTGAGAGCAGCCTAATCAATTTTAAAAATTCGTGGCAAAAAGGAGGCGGCAGTGTGCACAGCAGGTCCAATGACAGTGATTTACACAAATTCCTCCTTCCACAACAAGGGCGTTCAGCATGGCACAAATAAGTTTTTTCATTTAAAGTTTTCATAATGCAACTCAGAAAAAAAAATAGGGCACCAATATTATTATTTTTTTTTAATATTTATTTTATAAAATATTTAAAATGTTATAAAATTTTAAACTTTATATTTGTTTCTTAAACATTTTCTTAAAATTGACTTGAGCCGAACTAATCTGATATTGTCAACTCGGGAGGGAATATTTCGTGAAATAATTGCGAGGATGTGTCAAATGATACTGTTAACCATCTCTCCAAAGTGCTTTAGTACAGCTCTTATGGTCTTTAAATATCAATTGTTTTCTCCAAACTGGTCTGGAATCGAATTAATTTGATCTCTCATGATTTGAGTTGAACTTTTTGATGAAAATTTGCCAGCATAAGCTTCTTATATTGGAAAACATCCTTAAGGGTTTTGATCTAGATATTATGGTGTGTAAATTAATTGTGGTTTTGCACAATTGCTTACTTTGTGGGATTCTTTTAAAAAAAGAAGATAACTATGCAGTAATATGGCCACTAGTGTTCCAAAAATTTTGTTGCTAGATTCCCAAAATTTGAGGGGTTAATTCATTCTTGTAGAATATTGAAATTAAAACTCATCTTAAGTTTGAAGCCTTGTGGTTGATTGTCATTCACAACATCACCAAACATGTTACTAATGTTGACTATCAACGAAAATTTGACTAGGCTAATAAGAAAGGCAAGTTCAATAGCTTTTGGGGCCCTGCCTAGGGTGTTGTATGTTTCCCTCATCCTACTACTAGTCGTTATTGACAACTTTTGATACATAGATTATAAAGTTGATTTGCACGCAAGTTGAATCCCATTAGAACAAGAAACATGGTTAAAAATCCTTTCCTAGAGAGAAAAGATGGCTTCCTATGAGAAGCACATGAATTTAGATTCTTCTTACTTCCTTTGCCCATGGTTCATTGACCTTCAAATTGATGAGCTTCTATGGAGGCTAGGAAGGAGGGTAATAATTGGTGTAATCCAAATTGATATATGCTAGTCCATAATGTAGTAGGAATATCTTTTCTCGTCACTTGATCTTTTGTTTTCCACAATAAAGTTAGGGCCTAAGGCTTGTCATAAAGTGGGTGGGTAGGTGGTCCCCCAACCTTTGACAAGGAATAGGGTTTCTTGGCCTTAAGCCTTTGGCCTAAGAGGGGTACTCTTTAAGACTCAACTTACTTGGTGTATTATATGAGGTCTAGCCTCCTATTTGAGATTTTAAAAGTGCCAAGGATGTGTGAGACACAAGGTGTAAAAGGTATATGAGGCAAAGGATTAGAATTTGATTATACACTTTTAGAACTAGGTGTGTTGCATGAAGATGAAGAGTGATGAAGGTGAATCCTTAAACAAGTTGCTAAGTTGCTTGCCTTGCTACAAGCATCAGGCAAAAAGGCAATAGATGATTGTTTTGTCTACATAGTTGTCATTAAAAACACACTTGAACAACTATGAATATGCTTTAGCAAGAAGAATCCATTCATAAAGAACAAAATGAGGATCATTTTTTGGACATAAATTGGAAAGGCAAGAAATCTATGTAGTATGGCAATAGGCTCCTCAAGTAATGACTTTAGTAGGGTAAACATTCTCATTCACAAAATAAATGACAAATTTGTGGTAAGAGGGTGCAAACTAGAGGATTGTTGGTACTTAATTTAAGAATGAGTCCTCAAACAACAAGAAGCCAAAACAAACACCACAAAGTGTGAAGAAGAAGCTTCATGATGAAAGAACGAGAATACCATAACACAACAGGGAAATATTGCTAAAGACAACTCTCCAAATGAAGAGGATATCTATGTTGCCTAAACTCATGAGGAGGTCCCTCATCCAAGATCAATATGGTATGCATATTTAGGTGTTGCAAGGCACATGACTAGATGAAAGGATTGATTCGTCATTTTGAAACTAGCTTTGATTGGGGCTAATTTACTCTTGGAGATGATATTACTTATAACATTGAAGGTTTAGGTGGCACCTCTTTACAACTTGGCACACAAGTGTAATTCTTTTTTTTTATCTTCCTAGACTTGTGAAGAATGCAGTGTTCATTAACCAATTGCTAGATGACAACTTCAAGGTTGAATTTGATAGAAAAAGTGAAAGTTGTGTTCCATTTGTGACAAATATGAGAGTTCACAAATTGTTGCAGATGCTTCTAGAGTTGACAAGATGTTTGAATGTGATGTTGTCCATAATGACCACCAAGTCTTGGCAATCAAGGTTGATGATTCTATTGTTCTATGGCATCGGGGATATGATTATCTAAGCATTGGCTTTTTGCTTGAACTTAATATAGCATGGTGAGAGGACTTCTCTCGAGGATTGATGATCTTTACTCAAGTTGCATAACTAGTAAATGACATTGAGCTCTCTTTGGCTTTAGTAGTCATCAGATGACTAGTCCATTGAATTTAAGGCATATCAATCTATGGGATATACGACTCCTAAAGTTAGCAATTTTAAGTACTTGAACTCTTTTATTAATCACACAAAAATGTGTGATTCCTTTAAGACCAAGGATCATGTCTTTAGAAATTGTAATGAGTTCAAAGCTCTTGCACAATGACAATTTGGTTGTCATAACCATGTGCTTTGCTTAGATCAAGGGTGAATACAAAAGCAATGAGTTTTCTTCTTTCTTGAAGGTGAAAGTTATGAAATGTGGGTCTAGGGCTAATCACTGACCTAAATCACACATTCCACGTTTGGCATTCGTGGGACAAAAATGATTAAAAGAAACCACTTGGCTATTGTCCACAAGGAAGAGCCAAAATGATTGATCATGGTTTTGGTTTCTTTTGTGTTTTTGTGGATTGAAATGATGTGATGTGTGTGATGGATGATTGTAAACTAGGTAAAACTATGTTAGTACAAAAAATTGTCACATATTCAAGAAAACATAGAATTGATATATAGAAACAAAAAGTAGAAGGGTAGGGTGTAGTAATGATGGAACATGGCATTCAAATTTGAGGCAAATTTGGTTGGACTAGGGCAAGGGTGCCCTAGTTTGGAAATGAGGGTTTTTTGACTTTCAAAATTTGCACAGGAGCATCACAATTTGTAGGTGCTTCTTTGTCGGAATTAGCTTCCAAACTTCATCAGTCAACGAATAATTGATCTTGCCCTAATTTGATGAAAGGTGTGTACATGCTTGATTTAAGTTTTGATGTCTTAAAATCTCCAATCTTCTCTAATCCACTTTAGACCTATATCTTACAAGAAAGAGAAGAGAGGAAGGGTTGTGCCGTTTAGGGGCTTGCCTAAAGTCAAACCCCATTTTGGTGTTTCCACCTCCACAAATGACTATGATGATGTTGGATAAAGAGTGCTTACCCTAGGTTGGGCAGGGGCAAATGAATAAAAACAAATGATAAATCACTATGCTGCAACTTACCATTCAAATTTGCATTCCTTGATGGATTGAAGTCATTTGGCAAATCTCATACAAGGAGAATTTGATAGTTGTTTGAAGATTTTGCAAGTGTTAGTACTCACATAAAATAGGAAACATCTTACTTATGCATGAACATGAATTTGATGATGCATTGCAAACATGATCTTGCCTAGTGAAAGTGTTGTAGAATGCTGCTTATTTTGCTCTTGAATTACCTTTTAGGATGCTCAATTGATATTCAAATTTCTTAGATTGCCTAGGTGTTCAAATGGAGAAAAAAGCTTATATTTATGTGTTTCAACATTTCCCTCATTAATTATTTTGACAAGTTGATAAGTGAATTTAAATTTGCAAATATATTGAGGTTGACAATAAAATATTAAATTTTGGCCAAAATAGGGTAGACAAGGGTGAGAGCACTCTAGTTTGGACTATTCTAAGTTTAAGTTGATCATGAAATAAATAATTAATTTAATTTTCCAAAATTAATTTTATTTTTGAAAGACGACCAAAAAATGGGTAATTAATAAGCATAATCAGACCCAAGCACTTAATGGGGAGCCAATTATAGTGTGAAATTGTCAAGGGTGACAATTTACAACACTATAGAAAGAATGTAGAATTTGATGTTAGTTGACCATTGCCTACATACCTCAATAGAATGGCATTGTCAAGAGAAGAAACCATACCATCATGGAAATGGTGCATATTGTGTTGAGGGTTCCCACTTGAAACATATATATTGAGTATAGGTTGCTTTTATAATAGTTTACTTGATGGATTGCACACCCATCATTTATACATGAGTCACTTTAGAGGAAGCATGGGTAAGGAATAATTTCACCTTCCCCATACCCTTGACCCCCCAATCTTTGTCTATAGTTGCACAACAAACATACACATTCCAAAGGAGAAGTGGAAGTTGGATGAGAAAATATTGAAGTGCATCTTTCTTGGATACAATGATGAGTCCAAATTTTATTCATGGACTCCAACACTAGGAAGTTGTACATCATTAGAGATGTGTTTGATGAGAAGGGTGAGTTCAACTTGCCTTACACACTTTCACTTGTTCCAAACATTAATTTTGTGATACCTTTTGATGATGATGATGGTGGTTAAAAAGTCCTCTAGTACTAGCATTTACCCATATTATGCAATGAATATCAAAGTTGTAAACCAACACTATATGTGATATAAAGTTGGATGGAGTCCCAAACACATCACCTACATGGCTCACAATGATAGAAATTTAGCCCTTGAGCATAATTGTTCATATTTTTGAACCTTGGAAAGTTATTATGCGTGTAGAGTATTAGCTATTGATGAAGAATAAGACATGAGAGCTTGTTGATCACTTAACAAGGAAGGAGGCTATTGGTTGTAAATGGGTTTTTAGGATCAAGGATAGGATAAATTGTAACATCGACAAGTATAAGGTGAGACTTGTGGCAAACGACTATGCTAAGGAGGAGCCCATTGACTATGAGGAGACTTTTGCTCCCATGACCAAAATAAATACTATCAAAAGAATGATATTTGCCATAGCTACACAATTTAGGTGGAAAGTTCATCAAATGGATAAAAAGTGCTTCCCTCAATGGATACTTGAAATGAGTCTATATGACTCAATCAAAGGGATTTTGGCACACCTACTTAAGAGCAAATGGTGTACAAACTCATCAAACATCTTTCTGGTCTTTAACAAGCTCTCATAACTTGATATACAAAATAGACAAACATCTTGTGCAACATGGAATTGCCAAATTCTACATGGCCCAAATCTTTACCTCAAAGAGAAAGGGGGAAGATAGTTATTCTTATTATGTATGCCAATAACCTAGTCATCATATGCATTTCAAAGAAAGGTGATTGATGCATCAAAGAATTACCTTATGAAATTGCTCAAGATGTTTGGTTTTGATCTCTTGCACTATTGTCTTGGTTTGGATGTATGACAACAAGACATTGCATATTTCTTAGATGAAATATGTTAAGAATTTGCTTGAGAAGTTTGAAATGATGGATTAGAAACTCATTCCAACATCCATGACAAAGAGACCCTAGTTGTCTTTGATTCAATCCATCTCCTAAGATGAATGCCACTATTATTAATCCATTGAAACTCTAATTTATTTAACTTACACCAAATTAGATATTAGTCATTTTTAATAGTTTGTGAAAGAAATATAGCTCATTGGAAGGAAACAAAGTATTAAGGTATGTTTGTGGTATTGTGGAGCATGGCCTAAAGTACAAGAAGAATGAATAGTTCTCGTGATTGGCTTCATGAATGTGCACTATGCATGGTCCATCTATAATAGGAAATCCACATTTGGATTTATTTTCTTTGTAGGATTTGGTCCATTTTTTTGGTGGAAGTGGTGTTGTTGGTACAGTGATATGATTATGCCATATACTAGCAAGAATGGGAGTACCATAGACACAATCAATGATTTTACATTGCAACAATTAGGATGTTTTGAAACTTGTTCAAAATTTAGTTCCACAAGTGCACAAAACACAATGGGGTTCAACACCATTTCATATGTTTCCATGTTATCAATAGGAGTGCCATAAACATAACCACTTATTTTGTACTATGACAATTGAGCTATTATGAAACTCATTTGTAATAAAGTGTTCCATGATTGCATGAAATACATGAAATTCAATGCCGCTTCATATGTGAGCATGTTTTTAATAGTACCATATAAACAACCAATAATTTTGTATTGCAACAATCATGGTGTTGTGGAACTTGTTCATAACCCAATAATCCACAAGTGCATAAACTATATTAAGATTAAGTGCCACTTCGACACCATCATGTTCACCATGATATTCAATTTCAATTTTGTCCTAGTCAAGATCAATGTGCAATTATCTTCACTGAATTTCTAGTTTTAAAGATTGCGATATATTAAGGGGTGGCGAGATAGGGCTATTTTGAATTTTAAATAAATTAATTACTACATCATAGAGCTATGTTAAACAAACTAAATTATTGAGGTAATTTATTATGTACACTTGAATTTTTTTGTCACAATTCAGAAATATAGGGTTACTTGCGACCATATTGAGTTGTGCTAAATATGTACTTGTTGATTAATCCAATGAGATTACTCCTCTATTGCTTCCAATAATACCCTATTTACTTTTTTTTTTAATTTAAAATTGTGAGTGTGGAAATAAGGCTTGTTGTAGTTAGTAGTAATAAGTAGTAATAATTTGGATATTTGTGAGGTTTTGTGTGTAGATTCTAAATATATATTTTTAAAAAATTAGAAATAAATTGAGATTTTTTTACGTAACTTATAATAACTTTTTTTTTTATAGTAAACAACATTTTTAAAAAGTGACATTTATGTTTTCACGTACAACTTTTTCTACTGAAAAGATAAAATTATAATGTTTAAAAAGTAGATTTGTAATATCAATATCTAGTGCATGGATATTTTTTCATAATTTTTTGTTGCATATATTTTTAAAAAAAATAATTTTCAAATTCAGAGTAATTATAATTTGGACATAGGTGTATGTCGTAACACACAACTTGTTTTGTATATATTGAAATTATTATTATTATTTTTGCTAAAACAAAGACATCAATACCTAATGCACACATATTTTTTAGAACATTTTTCTCTATTTTTTTATTGTTTTTGTGTGTGTGAAACAAATACCCTGATATTTGGTGAAAAATCTACATTCATAAAAAAAATATAAATATACTAATAAAATAAAATATTCAAAATTATACTTTTTGGAAAGCTCATAATAATGGCTATATACTTACAAAACATAATTTCTAAATGAGTTTATTTGATCCCTCAAAAGGTAAATAAAATTTGGTTTTTTGTTAGCATTTGGATCGCTGCAAAGGAGACTCCATTGTGGGTATGATTTAATACTAGAGGGGTTTTATCCAAGGGGGTTTGACCTAAGGGGGTTTTATCTAACCCTCTTTAATTAAAAATATTTATATAGAACCTCTCAAGGTTTAAATCATTATTTTAAAAAAAAAATATGTGATTTCAAACAAAAATTAAGATGTCACAAGTTTGGGACCAATTATTGTGGGATGAACCCTAATCATGTGATGGTAATTGAAAAATTCATTTATTTGTTTTGTTATTCCATTGTTCCTTTGTGCACATTAATGGGCTCTCTATTGAGGAATTCTTGCTTATGTGGTAGTTTGGTTGTTATTGATGTCAAAAGTTCATTGGAGCATGTTGCAGTCTATCTGGTTGGTTGCCAAAGTCTCTGAGAAATGCTCCACATTTCTTCGTTGATGATGTTTTGCTCTTATGGTTTGGAGGTTAGCTTCAAGGTGCGTCAATTACCTTAGGTATAACTTAGGGAGTCAATTATTATGCAAAGATGCAAAGATGGGTCCTAGCTACGAGGCCATGTTAGGTACCCATGTACATATGCAATGCAATCTCACAAATAGATAAAAGGAGAAAATCAATGGGGCAAAACTCCTCTCCAAAAGAGATAAAAACAAGATGCTCTCAATGATGCATGAGAGGGAAACAACTCCATTCAAAGATAAAACCCCCATAAGAGAGACAAAGAGAGACCATTCAACCCCCCTCAAAGAGATAACTTGCTGCAAAGAAATACTGGAAGCACACTAGTGGAGTAACACTAGAATCTTAATCAAGACAAGTAAAGGAAAGATAATTTTGATGCTAGAAATCTTGGAATTTCTTTGTAGTGATCCAATAATCATGATAAAGCAACAACAATCTTGATGCCAAGGAACACTAGAAAAATCTCAATATGGAGCAACCTTGGAATTTGAATGAAGCAACATGATATAAAACAACATTCTATAATTGAAATGAAGTGCAATGATCAAAACAACACCCTCCCAGCTGTCAAAATATCCAAGTAATATTTAGGATACCCATTGGGAAAGAACTAAAATAAAAATATACTTGGGATAGAAACGTGAAAAAGTACACAGATGGCATAATAGAACTCCTTAATATCTTTCCAATGTTGCAAGAATCATGAAAAATAGAGACCGTGGCAAAAAGTTATGAGCTTGGGAACCAAAAATGAAGATCTAACTTTATACAACAATAAATGCCTCCAAAGAGATTTTTTTGGAAAATAACCTACATCACTGCGACGTACACCAAACCAACTTTTCGATGATATATCATTTTAAAAAATAGCCTTCTGGATTGCAAGTTATGGCATTTTGAAAAAAAAACCTATTTGGGCATAAGGGGTCAAAATTAGGCCCTTAGGGATCTAGTTGATGGTCGTCCATGTGACCTACGGTGAAATAAATTATTGTAGAAAAGAACCCTCCCACTAGCAGTGGTGGTGCCATTGGGTGTAGCGTTGGGGGGCAGTAGGCCATGCCATCTTGGGTGCTAAGCCCCCTATGTTGCTTGCTGGTTGCGAGGAATTAAACTCTCAACCAAGGGTTTAACCAAACTTTGGTTGACAATAAATATAATTAATTTTTTTTTTATTAAAAGCAACTGTGGTTAAAACCTTTTTGTATCATTTGAATGTGTAGGGTACAATATGATGTGACGTCGAACCAACCAAACTGTCGAAGTACAATATTGATGCAGGAACAATACCATACAATGCAAGAGAATGTCATTGGAAGAAGAATATTTTGCTCGACACAACTGCAGACTTGACACATGCTGCAAAGTGTACGACGATGAATAGTACGACCAAGTATGGATCCGTATGACCAAGTACGAATCTGTACATACACATGAAAATGATGATTATACAAAATTTTTACCTGATGCATTGATACAAAATGTTGAAAATTGATGAATTAACATTCAATGCTTAAGTTTTCAGGCCTTCTAGATGTAATGGAAGAGTCTATTTTGGCCCAAAGTGCCCCAAAAATTTAGCTATCTCCAAGATGTGACAATTGTAACCCTCCTTGAAACTCTTGTAGATCAGTCAAAATGTGATGAAAATTAATGAAACGAAAGGAAAACTTGACTTTCTTCAATGTCTTGGATTCAATGGTGAGGTCCTTGAAACCCCTGCTCACACCCAACAAAATTTTCATGCCATGATTGGTCCCTCATATTTGGGAAGAAGTCTACAACACTAAAGCTCTTACACCATGTAAGAGTTTATGGTGAACTCGTCAACACCCCAGGATCACTTGCAAGACAACAATAACTTCTACAAGAGAGAAATGACAGAAATATCATGCAATGATTATGGATGCAAGATTTCCATATTAAATATATGATCTACATATGATGCCTTGCTTATAAAGGCAAGTTGTGAGATAGGATTAGACAAGATCATGACATGCGTCTTAATCCTATATAATGAGATAACTACCCCAATAAATATTAAATGACTTAGGACAAAAGCATTAAATTCCAAAAGATAAGATCTAGTGACAACACTAACTAGAAAGATTCCCTCCTAGAACCTAAGTGAACTTAACATGTAAATAAAACCTCGATAGGTAAGACACCTATTTATAACAACACCTCCCCTTAAGTACAACTTAGGGAGTCAATTATTATGGAAAAATAGGCCCCAGCTATGAGGCCATGTTAGGTACCCATGTACATATGCAATGCAATCTCTCACAAATAGAGAAAAGGAGAAAACCTAGTGGGACAAAACTCTTACCAAAAAGAGAGATGAAAAGAAAATGCTCTCAATGATGCATGAGAAGGACAAAACCCCATTCGAGGAAAAAGACCCCCCATAAGAGAGATGAATAGAAACCATTCAACCCCCCCTCAATGAGATAACTTGTTGCAAATAAGCATTGGAAGCACACTGGTGGAGTAACATTGGAACCTTAATCAATGAAAGCAAAGGAAAGGTAATTTTGATACTAAAATTCTTGGATTTTCTTTGGAGCAATCTGATAATCATGATAAAGCAACAATAGTCTTGATTGCAAGGAACACTAGATTTTTTTTGGTATGGAGCAACCCTAGAATCTTAATAAAGGAATAGGATATAGAACATCATTCTATAATTGAAATGAAGTGCAATGATCAAAACAACACCCTCCCAAATATTAAAATATCCAAGTAATCTCCAAGATACCCATCAGGAAAGAACTGAAATCAAAATATACTGGGACAAAAATAGGAAAAAGTGCATGGATGGCATGATAAAGATCCTTAATACCTTTTCAACTCTACAAGAATTGTGAAAATCAGAGATTGTGACAAAAATTTATGAGCTTGGGAGCTAAAAATGAAGATTTGACTTCAACTAGCAATAAATGCCTCCAAACATCAAAATTTTGGAAATTAACTTGGATCACTATGAAGTGCATTGAACTAACTTTCCAAGGATCTCATTTTTGAAAAACAACCTCTTGGATTGCAAGTTATGGCATTTTAAAAAAAGACCTATTTGAGCATAAGGGGTCAAAATTAGGCTCCTCATGGGCTGGCCGGTGGTCCTCCATGTGACTTGCAATGAAATAAATTATTTTAAAAAAACACCTTGCCGCTAGCAGCGATGGTGCCATTGGGGGCGACAGGTTGTTACCTGCGCCATCCCAGGCGCTAAGCTCTTGTGCTGAAAGTTGGTTGCGGGGGATTAAACTTGCGACCAGGGGTTTAACCAAACTTCAATCAATGTTATAATATAATTAGAAAACTATGGTTAAAACCTTTTTGTACTGTATAAATGTGTAGGCTACCATATGATGTGACACCGAAACAACCAAACCATCAAAGTATGATGCTGATGCAGGAACAATACCGTATGACAGGGGAATATGTCGTTCACATAAGAATATTCTTCCTGACATAATTATAGACTTGATGCATGTTGCAGATTGTACTACGTCATACAATATGACCAAGTATAGATTCGTATGACCAAGTATGAATTTGTATGATCGTACAAAAATGACTACAATTTTTTTGCCTAATATCTTGGTATAAAATATTGAAAATTAATGAATTGACATTCAATCCTTAAGTTTTCAGGCCTTCCAGATGCAATGATAGGGTTTGTTTTGGCTCAAAGTGCCTCAATAATTTAGCTTACTCCAAGATCTGACAACTATAACCCTCCTTGAAACCCTCTAGATTAGTCAAAACATGATGAAAATTGATGAAACAAAAGGAAAACCTAAATTTCTCTAATGTCTTGGATTCAATGGTGAAGTCCTTGAAACCCCCACTCACACTCAACACAAATTTCATGTGAAGATTGGTCCCTCAGATCTGGGAAGAAGTCTGCAACACTGAAACTTTGATACCATATATGAGTTTATGGTGAACTCTTTAACACCCTAGGATCACTTGCAATACAACACTAGCTTCCACAAGAGAAAAATGATAGAACTATCATATTATTATTATGGATGCAAGATTTTCCAGATTGAATATATGATGTACATATGATGCCTTGCTTATAAAGACAAGTTGTGAGATAGGATTAGACAAGATCATGCCATGTGCCTTAATTCTGTACAATGAGATAAATATCCCAACAAATATTAAATAACTTAGAACACAAGTATTAAATGCCAAAATATAAGATAAGATCTAGTGACAACTAACAGTAACTAGATTCCCTCCTAGGACCTAAGTGAACTTAACATGTAAATAAAACCTAAATAGATAAAACACCTATTTATACTAACAAAATTGACCAAATTTTAATGATAAATATAACATCACCACTTCCAATACCATCGCAAGCCCATCCTAACCATACTCATCAAATTTCAACACAAATTGATTAAATAAAATTGTAACATTCCCTCCATCAAATTAATTAAATAAGTCAATAATTATTTAATTGAACTAATTTTTGACATCTCTCTCCCCTAATCAATTAAATAATTTAATTATTTGATTAATTAGCCTAAAGCCCCAAATCCTAATCTAACCCCCACCAATAGGACAATCATGTCCCACTCACAATTAAAAACTAAAATCAATACAAATCATTAATCTTAAATAGAGTCAATTCCAAATGTTAGTCATCAAATCAATAAAGAAAATCTTAGCCAATCATTTCCAACTACCTTCAATCCAAATCATAATCAACTTCTAATCTCGACCATCCACTTAATCCAATCAATCGCAATGCTCTATATACCAACTACTATCATGTAATTGCTCCTCCCTCTCAAATTTAAACTCAAAAAATTTCTCATTCAATCCTAACCACCCATTCTAAATCAATCTCGACCCTCCATTTATGCTTATCAAATATATGAATCTCTTATTTCTCACCATTTCCAAGCATGAGAATTGGTTACATAACAACACATACTCTAAAATATTGAGCAACTACATTCATTTTCTTCATAAAAAATCTCAAACACATCCTTGGCATCAAAAAGGTGTTTGGTAAGAGAGTTTCATTGTTTGCTTATCACTTAATTTCCATTCTCTTTGGATTTAAGAAAAGCACAATAAAGTGTAGGATAAGAGTTTTGTTTAAATACATGGTTCTATCACTTTATTCTATATCTTTGCATGCACATTTTAGCACCTTGATATTCTATTTTTTGATCTTCTTATATGATATGCCTCTATTAAGTTAATATTTGCTAATATGTCATTTGAAGCGAAAAAAATTGAGGTATTTGGACAAATTAGCCATGATCTTGTGCTATTAACGGCCACATTCTTTGAAGCCTTTTCAGAGAGTTCACAACCTCCATTGATGTTCAGGTGGATTTCTTCGAGGCATTTCGACAAATAGGTCGCATGCTTTGTTGTTTGCACACATTCCTTTGAGGCATTTGACAAGCAGGTAGCAACCTTGCTATTTTCACATATTTCTTTGAGATATTTTGTCAAGTAGGTCATGACCTAATCAGTTCAGGTATTTCTTTTGAGGCATTTTGTTAAATAAGTTGTAACCTTACTATTTTCAAATATTTCCGAGGTATTTTGTCAAGCAAGCCACAAACAATGGCTGCAGAAGCTTTATATTTCTAGATATAATATGTGATGCTATCATTTTGCATAAGCGTGAAGAATGCTAGAAAGGTCGCGGATCTGGCTTTTCCTGACATTCACATTAACATTTTTAACATCTTTTTGCGGGTCCTGCGTGAGATTTAATGTCTTCGATGATTTTCCAGCTACACTATCTAACGGAAACCCGCCTTATCTGCACTTTAATGGAGGTTGACATTTTGTTACCTAGGGTTTAGATATAACTTGACTGGATTTTGGTTGGTGTGAATGCGTTTTTTCAATCAGTTTTTGCAATTTGATTTGGTACGTCTGCTAAAATAATTTAGCAACATTTAGGGTTTATAGTCCATTATATATATAGCACCATTTGTGAGATTAGACTTCTTATATTTATAGTTAGTTGTGTTTAATCTTCTATTTACTAGCAATTGCACCTTGGTGTGCAATGGGTTAGCTGAAGAGGTGTGGAAGGTCAATTAGAGAAAATTTAGGTTTATAATCAATAGTATAAAAAATTGAGTTAAACAATAAACATAAATGTTACAAATGTTTTCTTGTATTTTAAGTAATTTAGCAGTTGCAGCCTTCATTATAAATAAATTAAAGAGAGAAGATAAAACTGTGTTCTGTGGTTGCACAAAGTTCTGCTCTTCCTTTATTGAGAAAGCTAAACTATCGGTGTTCCACCGTTGTATGTGAAGATTCGAATTCATCATTAACAACATTGTAATACTTGAGTATTTTTCAAAGATTCAATTTTCTTTCTTTATTACTGTAGCAATACTTTGTTTTGTTAACTATTACATGTCACAAAACCCTCCATGTTCTTAATAAAATGGTTTAGAAAATCCACATTACTTGATGTATAGACTTGCTACAAGGGTAAAACACTTATAATTAATTTAAATGAAGGGAAACCATTCATACTATTTTGTTAGTCTTGCAATTCAAAGCTTTCCACACATTCCCATAAGTACCACCTCCCAACTCTTTTATCACCAGATAGCTGCCAAATAGTAAAACATGTCACTAATAGAACCAACCCAAAAAACAACATAAAGAATACAACCACAAAAAATATCTTGGAAAATCCCTGCCTGTTCTATGGTTGTGATTGAATTGCCCTCTATTTCAACAAGTAGGTAAAATGCTACTTGAAAATTGATGATAAAAACTTTGCAGAGAATTATTTAAAACCTTTTTGGATGCTTTAACTAGTCATCCTCTTCATGTAGCTTCACATATGGACCAACAATTGCAACGTATCACTGAGTAATGGACGAGGGTGTTGCTTAATGGCCACTTCCATCCTCCACTCACTCCCAACAACCTTCCACGACCCTGTGTGCCCAAAACTTCTACGCAGCTCAGATAAGAGACATTGCTTGTGATTTAGAGATACATCCAGGCTTGAAAGGTATTTTCTAGATACACACTACCCACGATCTGTCCTTATGCTGGATGTCAAACACCAAAACCCTTAGGTAGAACCAAATGAGAGAAATGAGAAAGGCACTTCTTATTGCATATGCTCTCGATGGAGCAAATATGCAGGTGATTCCCATGCCAAACAACAACTATCAAGAACTAAGTCTTCAACAACTCTTCTGATTTCAATGGTGGTCACCTGTGCAATGAAAATATCATGACAAAAGATAAGTATGAAGGAAATATCATAATGTGGCGGTGAGAGTATCAGGTGAGATTGAAGGCAATAGTTAATACCATGTCCACTTTTACAATAACTCTCCTTTCTTCTCTGGCGTACTTTGCAAGATATCTCTGCGCGTGTCTGATAGGTGAAAAGGGCGATATGAAAGTGACTCCAACGGTGATGATCACTCAGATCGTCTTGCATACCCCCCAGGCTCTCATTTTAGATTGTTGATAGAAGAAAAATATGATTGGTAAATTTCATTAAGGGAACGCCTTCGGCGTAATAATGTATTTGTCTTTTTATTTGGTAGTTTTGATCAAAGTATAATTGGTAGTAAACTAGTTAGGGTTTAATTTATATTACATAGGGTTCAATTCAGTTTTATTTTGTATTATAATTTGGGATCAAATACTCACATCTTCTTTTGTTCTCAAATTTTAAATTTTCTAATGCTTTTAGTTATAAGAGCTCAAATTCTTAACTATGTGAAGCATAGATTTTTGTTCTTTTATTTGAGCTAAATTAGGGGTCTATTCATATTTCATAATTGTGTTGGGTATTTTTTTGACTTTGATATTGTTGGAAATATTTTTAGAGCATTGGAGTTATTTAAATCCTTGAAATTCATGCTTCAATTGATTCTTATTGTCTTTGAATGAATTAATTTATTATTTCTTAATGTTTTAGCCTATTCTCATTTGTGTGTATTTAAAAATTGGTTTGATGATTGTCAGTAATACTCTTAGATGCAGCAATTTTCATGTGATGAAGACCAAACTTTTTAAACTACTAGTTCTTTTGTGTGCAAGTTTTATTGGTTGAAAATTGATTTAAAAAAAAATCTTTGTTCAAATTTTAAAGTAAAATCAATCTTTCTTTTTGTTTTGTTGTGTTTGTGCAATACAAGGGTGTGTATGCTTTTCCATCACAGTGCAAGGTGATCTTGGAAATCAAAAGCATCCCTTTATTCACTTTTTGTTTCCCCAAAAGGTCAGCCTTGTGTATGCTTTTTCCTTACATTCTACAAGGTGATTTTGGAAATCAAAAGTGGCTCTTTTTAAAACCTTTAAAGTAGACTTTGATTTCATCACCAAGTGTTGAATTGAACTCATGTGTTCCGATAGGATATATAAATTAGGAGGAAAATAAAAATATTTCTCTTTTGGGTGTAATTGTCATTTGGGATAACCGTGTAAGAAAGTTTGTAGCTTGGAAAGTGGAGGAGAGTGGTTACCCTCTTGCACCAAGCCATTTGACATACACCTTGATTTCACGAATTTGGACCTCACGTACCTTTAAGTATATCAAGGAACCCCCTAGTGAGCCTTGTACAAACCTAGCATAGTCAACCTTTGACTATTTGGTCTTTGTAGTACACTAGTAAGTGACTAGTTTTGGGAAGCTAGTTACATTGTACTTCCAAAAGTGGAATAGTAGGCCACATGCTCTCCTTTTGTACCCTAGCATTGATCTTTAGGACTAAAAGGACATAATATTCATGATTGGGTCAAAATATATTTTTGGACCTACAAAACTAGACACTCCCTCTTGAATAGCTGGGGCTTTCTTATCCCTTCATTATCTTCTTGCTTATGCTAAACTTGTGCTAAAAATTAAGTCAAACCTTCATAAAGTCTAACCCATCAAAGTAAGAAACCATGATCCCTTTTTTTGACCTATCCACAATCCCCTTGACAATGATGATATTACAAAAACTACACATAGAAAGTTATCCAAGATTAAGAGATAAGGAGCAAAAGAATCCTTATATAGGTGTATAGGAGCGAATTTGCACCCCTCTTGCAAATTCCCCTTTTCCACCCTCTACCTTAGAAAAATCAAATCCGACTAAGTAATTCCACATCCTCATTCTATACCCCATCCACTTGGCGCTTGTTTTTAGTGTTGGTGGGGGAATTTCTGTCGGGGATGTGAGTACAACATGCGGACATCTGTGCGATGCGTTGTTGTCTTGACAAGATTCCTGCCTCTAGAATCTGCAAAGACGTTACGTTCTCCATTGATAACAAAACGTAACACCCCTGCACCTTCTTGTCGACCTTTGAACGACTCTTTCCCTCCTAATTGGCCTTCAAATGGCTATCTTTCACTTTCACTTCATCTCTTTAGCAATTCTTGAACTCCTTCATGCTTCTACACACCAATTTGATCATCTCCATACATCTAAGCTACTTGTTGCACCACTAGCTTCACATTTCCAACAATCACATCCCACACATCTACCACAGAAGTTGTAGCTTGGTGTCTTGCGAGATTTCCTTTAGCGTTGTGGTTGCGTCAACTCTACCATTGTTGTGGGCTTGCATTCCTCTCTCATTGGCCTTGAGTGCCTTTGTGTAATGTCCCCATTTTACGACGTTCTCTTTCAGTTGGGTTGTTTTTGATACACTTACTATTTTTAGTAAGTGCTATTTTTAGTAGGGGATATGGTGTTGTGCTTCTATCCTCAATGATCCCTTTTGAGCTCCTCAGTTTCCCTCAGATTCGAGTTTCAGAGCGCTACTTACTATTTTTAGGACTTTCTAAAAATAGTAAGTCATCCAGGACAAGTTGGACCCAGTCAGGGTTGTCCCTCAGCAACATTTCTCAGTGGAGGCATCAGTTTCAAAGGTTGAGTCATTTATTATTTAATATTTCCTTCGAAATTGGTTTTTTATAAAGTGACTTTATATTTATTTGTTGAGGGTCATGAGGGGACCATTTTGTACCATGGTGCCTAGTACAATGACTTTAAGTCATTTTAATGAGCTTCAAAAATAATTTACAAATGCACAATATTGAAGGACGCCAAAGGAGAAAAGGAAATGGAGTTAAATTTATATTTAAAAGTTAATGTTGAGGATGAATGAAAATAAAATCAAATTATAATATTATTCTCTCTTTGGGTGCCCAAGCTTATGAAGGTAAAATATTAAAAAAAGTGAATTAAAATCAAAGCCTTGGAGTTGGTGTGGATTTTAGGGTTGCTAGGAGCTTTGATAAAAGTTCATGTTGGAGGCTTATTTTCATTATGGATGTTTGGATATTCTAGTGCATTGGCTTTGGAGCTTGGCTCTGGGGTTTGATATCAACTTGTTGAGATGAAAACCTATGCAAGATCACATTTCTTCATGTGTGAAAGACCATATCAAGAGAGTATATTGGAGGCTTCACATAGGAGCTTTAGTTGGGCTTTAAGGTTGTAGATTTAAGAGTTTAGAGAAGGAAAAATCTTATCATTTTTGAAGTGGAGTTGCTGATTTAGCTTGTTAAATCTTGGTATGGATTTTGGTGTTGATAATACTCTTTTTGCTGGTGATTTTTTATAATTTTTGGGCATCTTCATTTGAACCTAGAACCCAAATTTTGGATCATATCTCAAGGAAGGATTTTAATATCAATATGGGTATTGATCCAATGGAAGACTCATGCAAGGGCACATCTTTCGTGCTTTAGATCGAATTTTTGGCAAAAGGTCAAACCTTCCAGGGTGGTATGACCAAGTGGGTGAAAGGAACATGTTTTTTTAAAATGTTGGTTGAGTGATCTCTTGGCCCCCTTGAGGTCTGAGTTGTTGGTGTTAGGAAATGATTAACAAGGGGAAGCTGGTTGGAGTCTAGAGTTGATGCGTAGCTATCAAAGAGGGTCTTCTTTGCTGCTAATCACCTATCTACAGGTCTGAAAGCTTTAAATTTGAGTTTGTAAATGCTCTAATATGATTGTAAATTTTTTGTTAAGAACCAGATTGCAATAGCTTTGAAAAGTATGCTTCAGTAGCTTAAATCCTCTTATTTTATTAATCTATTTTATGTACTTTCATTATACATCATATGCACATGTAAATCATATGAAAAGCATTGCAAAAAACATTCAAGGAATACAAAAACAACAAGCTGCAAACACTCAGGGAAAAAACAAACAAACATAGAAAACATAAACCTTCTATCATGAATGGCATATGAAATATCAATTGAAACATTCTCAGAAACTCACAATCAACAAACATAAAACTCAGAGTAAAGTTACAAAAAATTATATCAGTAGTATTGAAGTTTCAAAAAAACAAATATTTGGGGTTAGTCATTATAGTGGTATTAGAGCTAAAATAGTTCTGCCAACCAGTGAGTTTATATTTCTATGAGCCAGAGTGATAGAGAAAGGAGGTATTTAGAAAGAAGTAGGAGAAAAGAAGATTTTTTTTGGGAATGTTGCTCATCTTTTGAAGAAGAGCAACAAATAGAAGCTTCATCTAGCGAGTCTTCTAACATAGGAAACATGGGCGACAGGGGTGGAGATGGTGATAGGAATGAAAGAAATAATAGGAATGAGAGAAATGAGGAACCTCCATATAGAATGACAATCTTACTTCATAATTTGGATAGGGGACAGTTGAGGGCAACACAACAACAAGAGACTAATGACAGGTTAGAAGATTTGGTGCAGAGAATGGATCAATTGGGTGAAGGAAACATGATAGGACAACAAGGAGCTGGTAACTAGGGGGCTTTGGCAAGGCCTCTTATGCTAAACTTTCCCCTAAGGATAGAAGCTCCTGTGAATCCCGAGCTTACTATGTTGGAACAACAAGACCATTTTAGGCAAGATTGGATTGATGCAGGGCTTGGGTTTCAGATGGATATATCACTTAGAGATTACATTGACTTGAGGATGAGACACTCTAACCACATGGGAAATAGGGACCCACAAAATGAGCTACCTAGGAAAGTAGGAAAGTTCACACTTCCTTATTTTGATAGGTCCAGAAAGATGACATCAAGGGTGTGGGTACAAAAACTTGACACCTACTTCACATTGAATCCTATGCCTGAGCTTGAGTCCATACAGTATGGTTCAATACATTTAGATGGTGTGGCTCATGAGTGGTGGTACAACAAAATGTTAACCTTGGGGCATGCTCAAATTACTTCCTATAGGGTGTTCACCGAAAGGTTAATTGAAAGGTTTGATAAAAAATATCTTGAGCTCCACTTTAAGGAGTTAGCGCAACTTAAACAATGGGGTTCAGTGGATTCATACATATCATATTTTCAAAAGCTTTTAGTGTTAGTGACTAACATTTCTGAGAGGAGGCTGAATGCATTATTTATTGATGGATTATTTGATCCCTTAAGAGGTTGGATAAAGGATTTAAACCCTCTTATCCTTTAGGAAGCCATTAAAAAAGCTAGAGACATAGGGACATCAACATTTAAGAATAAATTTCAGTCAAAGGACTTGCAGCCCAAGAAGGAAAAGGACAAGAAAATTGACATCAAAGAGCAAGAGCAGCCTAAGAAAAACTACACAAAGTTAAATACTGAGACTGAATGAAATTAGGAAGAAAGGATTGTGTTTCACATGTAAAGAGCCTTATACACAAGGCCATAAATATGTTGCCAAGGCAAAGGAACTGTTAATAGAATACCAATATGACGAAGATAGTTGATTAGAAAAATCAGACCAACAAGCTGATTCTAGAGAAAATGAAGGTGAAAAGACAACAAAAGGAAGTGGTAAGGTGTGGGACCATGATGGGACACTTGCCCAACTCCACAATTTTCATGAAAATCAATCCTTGCATATTAGACGTCAGATATAGGGGCAATGTATGTCAACCTTGATTGATATAGGAGCTACTCATAACTTCATTAATGATGGTTTAGTGGCACGAAGAGGTCTTCAGACATAGGAGGTTAGTGGTTTCAAAGTTATGGTAGCTGATGGATTCACTATTCAGTGTACTATGATGGTTCCTCAGTTGAGCGTCATGTTGGGAGGTCATGAAATTGAGGACTTCTACGTGGTGAACATTGGAGACACAAATGTGGTTATGGGCATTTAGTGGCTACACTTTTTGGGGGAGTTTACTTTGAATTTTCAGATGTTGGACTTAAAATTTAAATCTGAAGGTAAGAATGTGGTTTTGAGAGGGCTGTCACATGGTGGACCACATGGGGAGTCTAGCAAACGAAAGGGAAAAGACAAGGCATCAAGCTTTAATGCATCTTTAGAGCTGTCAAGGGTGCCTATGAACACTAGTATCAATTTTGGTAACACTAAAAAATGGTAACACACTATTGGGAGATTGTATTGTTGGAGGCAATGAGGATGAAGCCTAAAAAACAACAAACAAAGATGATTGCAGTGAGGTTGACAAAGGGAATTTGAGTTTTATTTCATGAGATAAATTTCTTTTTGATAATGGAGCTGATCCAATTTTCATATCGCAATTAAGCATGGCTGATGGTGTTGATGATGATATTGGTCTTGATCCTGTTCCTGAGAACAAGTCAGATTTTACCTTGCATACAATTGAACTTGAGCAAGGTCCTAGTAGCTTTGTCAATTTGGATTCACAATCAACTCTTGAGGGTGGTCAACAGTTGCTTTTTGATAACCTCCTATTTGAGATAAGAGCTGATAGGGTTCATGACAACCCACTTTTTGAGCTGGAAGATGAAATTACTCCTAGTTGCAGCACTACATTGGATGAAAACAACAAGGTTTGGGATCCAGGTGCAGGTTCTAGTAGTGAAATGTTGACTCAAGAATGGACTAGTGGGACTACTTCCAGCCTGATTCTAGTGGGACTACTTCCAGCCTCAGGCCTCGAGCAAATTTTTCGATCAGCTTACATATGATTCCAATTTGGAAACAATAGCTAAGTTGTACCAGGTTGAGCTTGGGTGTCAGTTATGATTGGGTACTAAGGAATGATCCTCCAACTTGTATCTTGTTTACTTCTACATATCTAGTGGAATCATGGATTAATTATTGTTGCCCGTGCTTTCTTGAGTTGGTTATACAAACTTTGCTTGATGAGTTAATTGATTTAGAGTTGGGGCAACCAATTGTGAGTATCCTTCTGGATTCAGTTCCCTCACTATCTGCTTCCATTTTGGTGATTGACGTCGACTACAGTTACTTCATGGTGTGGGCATACTTTGTTGCGGTTGATGGTTTACTGATTGTTGTTGTTTGGGATGAGAGAGCTAGTGTGGATTCTCTTGAGTTTACTCTAGTGATACTTTAGTTTGGTTCTCTTGAGGGACATAATGTTGAGGAGTGGATTGAGTTTTGGTGGTTTTTTTTCACTCTTCTTACTGGTGATTTGCAAGAGGCCTCATGTGTTGGTACCTTGCAAAATAGGGATTTGAGTAGATGGAGCTACAAACCTCCTAGAATTATTTGGGACCCTGGGATCTTTTCTTGTTTCAATGTGATTCTAATGGTGGTTTGCAGGGATTTATAGGTATTGCTTGAGGACAAGAAATCTTTGGGAAGGGTGAACTATAATGTCCCCATTTTATGATGTCCTCTTTCAGTTGGGTTGTTTCTAATACACTTACTATTTTTAGTAAGTGCTATTTTTAGCAAGGGGTTTGGTGTTGTGCTTTTGTCCTCAGTGAGACCTTATGAGCTCCCCAATTTCCCTCAGATTCAAGTTTTAGAGCGCTACTTACTATTTTTAGGACTTTCTAAAAACAATAAGTCATCCAGGGTAGGTTGGACCCGGTTAGGGTTGTCCCTTAACAACATTTCTTAGTGGAGGTATCATTTTCAAAGGTCGAGTCATTTATTATTTAATATTTCCTTCGAAATTGGTTTTTATAAAGTGACTTTATATTTATTTGTTGAGGGTCATGAGGGGACCATTTTGTACTATGGCGCCTAGTACAATGACTTTAAGTCATTTTAATGAGCTTCAAAAATAATTTACAAATGCACAATATTGAAGGACTCCAAAGGAGAAAAGGAAATAGAGTTAAATTTATATTTAAAAGTTAATGTTGAGGATGAATGAAAATAAAATAAAATTATAATATTATTCTCTTTGGGCGCCCAAGCTTATGAAGGTAAAATATTAAAAAAAGTGAATTAAAATCAAAGCCTTGGAGTTGGCATGGATTTTAGGGTTGCTAGGAGCTTTGATAAAAGTTCATGTTGGAGGCTTATTTTCAACTATGGATGTTTGGATATTTTGGTGCACTTGCTTTAGAGCTTGGCTCTGAGGTTTGATATCGACTTGCTGAGACGAAAACCTCTGTAAGATCACCTTTCTTCATGTGTGAAAGACCACATCAAGAGAGGATATTGGAGGCTTCACACAGGAGCTTCAATTGGGCTTTAAGGTTACAGATTTAAGAGTTTAGAGAAGGAAAAATCTGATCATTTGTGAAGTGGAGTTGTTGGTTTATCTTGTTAAATCTTGGTATGGATTTTGGTGTTGATAATACTCTTTTTGCTGGTGATTTTTTATAATTTCTAGGCATCTTTAGTTGAGCATGGAACCCAAAGTTTGGATCATATCTCAAGGAAGGATTTTAATATCAATATGGGTATTGACCCAATGGAAGACTCATGCAAGGGTGCCTCTTTTATGCTTTAGATTGAATTTTTTGGTGAAATATATGATTTTTGGCAGAAGGTCGAACCTTCCAAGGTGGTAAATCCAAGTTGGTGAAAGGAACATGTTTTTTTTAAATGTTGGTTGAGTGATCTCCTGGACACCTTGAGGTTTGAGTTGCTGGTGTTAGGAATTGATTAACAAGGGGAAGCTGGTTGAAGCCTAGATTTGATGCGTAGCTATCAAAGAGGGTCTTCTTCATTGTTAGTCACCTATCTACAGGTCTAAAAGCTTTAAATCTGAGTTTGTAAATGCTCTAATATGACTATAAAAGTTCTGATAAGAGCCAGATTGTAATAGCTTTGAAAAGTATGCTTTAGGAGCTTAAATCCTCTTCTTTTATTACTCTATTTTATGTACTTTCACTATACATCATATGCACATGTAAATCACATGAAAATCAATGCAAAAAGCATTCAAGGAATACACAAACAGTAAACTACAAACACTCAGGGAAAAAACAAAAAAACACAACAAACATAAACCTTCTATCATGAATGGAATATGAAATATCAATCAAAACATTCTCAGAAACTCACAATCAATAAATAGAAAACTCAGAGTAAAGTTACAGAAAATTATATCAACAGTATTGAAGTTTCAAAAAAAAAAAAATTTGGGGTTAGTCATTACACTTTGGTCGAGGATGGTAACACTTTTGTTTACTTTGAGCAAGATAGTGTATCTTGTAGTGTTTGGCTTCGTTTCCATTTCAACATCATTTTATTTATCATATTTCTCTCTCAATCTATCTGGCTATTTGTGGAGGTTGAAACACCAAAGCGAGTGTTTGATTGCGGCAAACCCCTATACAACCCCAACATTTTTCCTCTCTTGGTTGTGTGTGAGTACGCGTTTGTGTGGAGCTTGTTGGCGAACTTGACACTCGTGAGTTAATCTTCATCACCTTTGATTTTTCCATCTTATATATTATCTTTCTAGTTATTTTGTTCATTATGTTATTGTGAATCCCTAATCCAAATACCTGCAAAACACAACAAATGAATACATTAGGAGATCAAATGCAAGTAAGAACAAGGATTCCCCATGAAATCCATTAACAAAACTCAAAATAGGAAAGAAGAGAAGAAAATAATGAAAGAACAAGAAAGTAGATTAAATCCTATTGAAAGCAATGCAAACTCTTGATCCCATGGGGGAATTGGTGCCAATTTGATGTGAAAATTGGCCCTTTCCCAACTCCAATGCTAGCTTTGATGATTTGATGAAGATTGTGATCCACTTTGATGAAGATTGATGAATGCTCCAAGCTAAAATCTGCAAAAACCTAGCTATGATTCAATGAGATGGATGAAGATTGCTAATAATTTGAGCATGGTAACTTTGCTTGGATTGTGGATGATCAAACAAGGATATGAACTCTTTATTTATAAAATGCCAAGATGGATGAATGTCCAAATTTGAGCAATGCGGGACTAACATTCATCCAATGGCATGATGCCACTTGTCAAGCTATGAATGGATGGAGGATGTGCAAGTTTTGAAGAATGTGCAAAGAGGGGGGAGATTCGAATTCAAAATATGGCTTGAAGGATGAGGTGAAAGGTGAAGCAAATGCACATGGCTCAAGAAAAGGACATGTAAGAGATTTTAAATGCTTTGTTGGAAAGACTTATTCCCACTTGGATTTTGAATTCAAATTAGGGGAATATTCCTTAAAATATGCTTTGTTGAAGGAAAATAGAAATTTAATAAATCAAATAAGTCTATTTTCATGTGCAAGTTGCAAAATCTAGAGGATTTGAGTGATTAAGATTAAATTAATCAGGATTTGATTAATTTAAATGATGTTAGTTGATTTGACCATTTTGACTTAGATTTTAGGATTTAAATAATTCAAAATGAGAAGAGAATGATTTAGACTTAGTTAAATAAATATTTTTGATTTATTTAACCAAAAGGGGCGATGTTAGATTAAATTAGATAAATGTTTGATTTATTTAATTTAATTATATGAACTTTAGAGATTTAATCAAATAATATGGATTATTTAATTAAATCAAAGATAGGAAGATAAAATGACCTAGCTAATTACATAGAGACAATGATTTAATTAAATTGAGGGATTTATTTAATTAAAAGGGGAATTATGATGACTTTAATCAAATAAGGATATTTGATTAAATGGTTAGATAGAGGGATAATTCAGAATGAAGCGATGTTAGTAGATCATGATCGAGTATGCGATATCAATATGTATATTTTCGATGTCTACATTTTTCCCCTCTTTGAATCGATGCACTTGTTGCGTTGGTTCAAAGAATAATCTTTCCATGATCAAAAGTCAAAATCTCTCTGATTTTTTTGGATGCCCCATTGCTGCGCCAGCGAATGAAGAATTACGCTGGTATATTGCCCCTTCGAGAGATCGGGCGAAGAGGTTTGATTTGAGGGTCGATCTCTCGACAAAGAGGTTCAAGATCAGTTCAACTCAAATATTTGATGTAGACAGTCATTAGCCATGGCTAGCCTCGTGCCTATTTTGATATATTACACCCACTTGATCCTGATTTGTACTATGATAGTTACATTATTGATGATATAAATGAGATGATTATGATGTTTGGGTGATATGATGATGCATGGATGATATGGATGCACATGATATGATATGATGATGATTTTATGATTATGCAAAAAGATGATAAATGTATGGTTTATGAGATGTTTAGAATAACTAATCTATATTATGCAATGATGGGGATGAATGCATGTGGTATGATTAATGCTTTCTATATGATATGATATGCATTATGTAGTATGGTTTTTGGATGTAGGATGGATGCATTAGCGATGATTTATGATTAACTTTCATGTTACCATGTTAGTGTGAAAAGAAAGAGAGAAGAAAATAAGAGATTCCAACAAGACATGAGATGATGATGATGATGATGATGATTACTTGCCGAGGAGTTGGGATTTTCAAAGGGCCAATTACCTTATGTTTGATAACACATGTAGGCACGATGCATTAGGGTATAAAGAACCAAGATGGCATTGCACCTAGTGTGATGGACTTTGACTCAACAAATAGATAGGAGTATTCTTGTTCACACCTGACATACGGAAACGTTGCTAGGACGTACCTAACAAAGCAAGTATTCTCCAAGGTTATATTACAAGAACGTCCAACAAGCACAATAGATAAAAAGATAATGATCATTGCCCCATTCCTGTCTCTCTAAATCCCTTCATTGGGGACATCATTGAGAGGTCCTTGGAATGAGCACAATAAGATAAACCAAAATAAAAGGTCAAGTACACAAACAAGCCAATGTTCTTCATACCTTCAGCCAAAGGGATGTGTTTTGATAGGATAAGAATCCAAGGTGATATCCAAAATGATGCCCATTGTCGAAACGATATATCCTAGGACATGCATTGTATAGGATGATGATGGTTTGATAAGTTGATTGATAGGCTGTTGATATTAGGTTCATTGACATGTTTGAAAATGATCAAGATTTTGATTTTGTTTTAAAGGTATGTTGTTTCGATTTTGATTTTGCGATTGAAGCTTGCTTTTGTTGATTGTTGTGATTGTTTCTATTTGTGTTGCCAAAGGATGAAGGTGACGATCAGTTTATTATCGATGATTGATTATTGCAGGTGAAAGCGAAACATGACGGGTGGATTTTTTCAAATATTTGGATGTTTTTGACGTTTTGAAATGTTTTGAGGCTGTTTTTGGTGTTTTGCAAGATTGTTTTTTGATTTTTTTTGGATTTTGATGTCTCGGGGGTTGATCAAAGATTAGCCTTGCCTACGTTTAAGCTCAGAGACGACGTAGTTCGGATTCCATGTTTTTGATGTTTTTGGAATGTTTTGAATTTTTTGGATTTTCGCATGATTTTGACGATTTGGCTATGGACATGTGTGATGATATCAATGCTCTATTTGGGATTTTGTTGAAGACCAAGCTAAGGTTGATTGATCGAATCGATGGATTGATGATGATGATGACATTGTTGAGGATACACAACAATGCAAGGATTTGATTGATCGGGATTGATGATGATAACATTGTTGATGATGCACAACAATGCAAGGATTGATTGATTAGGATTGATGATGATAACATTGTTGAGGATGCACAACAATGCAAGGGTAGTGTTAAGCAACACAATGATTGGGAAGGATATTATGGATTGATTGGATTTGACTGATCAGGATTGATGAAGTTTGGTTTGGAACAAAAGTTTGGATGATTTGATGTGACGTTTGATGTGCGAATTAGATGCGACTGATAGTGATTATTTGGATTGATGTTCGATAAAAGATGAGGACTAATAAGGAATGTCTTCTCGTCAAAAAAATGCCATGTGCTAATGATTCGGATTTTGGATTGCCAATGCTTGACCAATTTGGTTTCACGTTTTCCAATGTTCTAATCACCATGTAAGTTGGAGGACATAGACCAATATTTATTCCCAAATCCAGATGCCAATATCTTCCCCCAGTGTCTAGCAATGTACATAATGCAATGGATGGATGCTTGGATAGGTGTATGGATGGATGGATACACAAAGGATGCCAAGGATTATCTTGTGATAAGATAAGGTGTTCGGATAAAGAATGCTCATTTGGATAATGCTTCATAGCTCAAATAACGTTGCATAGGATAGGATCAATGAAAATGACCCATGTCAAAGATGTTTACCATAAGCAAGTGCAAAGTGTGCACCAAAATTTGTCAAGATCAAGATAATTTGGACTATGGACGCAGATGGATAAAAATGGATTGGATAAATGGCTTATGGATGAATGGATTTATTATGAATAAGATGGATGGAATGCTCAATTTATTACGGATGGGATGAGATGCTTTCACTTGAACTGGCACACGTAGATTCTCGATTCCACACATGACACCTGTTTGCTAGGTTTTCATCATGGTCTTGCCCAAAGTGCCAACGTAGTGGTTTTCACTAGAGGATAATTTTTCTCTTTATTGTTTTCAATCCTTTTTTGGATTTTTTTGGATTTTCATATCTTTTTTATTTTTTTGATATTTTTGAAAGATTTTAAGCTCATGCTGAATCATGAGGTGTTGTTGATGTAGATGCCCCTGTCATAATGTGCCATCGGTATCTTGCTTGAAGAAGTTGCTTTGCTAAGATATGTGCACTTGAATGCAACTTTTGAGATTCTTGATTTGCTTCATCGATATCGGAGTTGAATTTGTCTTTATGCGCACATCACGATAGAGTGCCTTCAAAATCCTTATGATGAAGGGTTGTTGCCAATACATGGTCAATTTGAGAATTGGATATCACTCGTGGAGGCATGGATGGAGTGTGTTTAGGGATATGAGATGGATTGGTTGACAGCTTGGAATCTTTGACTCTCCAAACTTGGGAAGATGAGCAATGATGGGTGGATACAAAAGTGTGCATGGAATTAGGACCAATTGCTTGATATACCTTGTACGTTGCTTGAAAAGCCAACTTTTGCTTTTGTGGACCTCTTTGATGGATACTTTTCCCTTTTTTATTTTTTCCCATAGTTTCTTTGACTGATGGAGTTTGATAGGGATAATATTTCTTTGTATTCTTTGGTATCCATATGTATTTGATTTGTCCTTTATGCTTCCCAGCTTCTTTTGCTTTGATAATGTTCTTTTTCCTTTGATGTTGGTCCCAATTCGTGGATGGGGTGATGGGTGGATGAAGATTCATGACGTGGCTGGTTGTAGTATTGCCACTAGTTTCATCATAAAGATTCTTCGTGCTCCCTATGTTGACGTTTGCTTGAGACATAGTTGCCCCCAGTATTGTGTTAGTAGTACCTTCCTGCTTTGATTCTACCTGTTCTGAGAACTCTTGTTCAGAATGCATTCTCTGATCAATGATCACTGTAGATGATGTCATTTCCATTTGTTGCTCTGCTAATTCTGGAATATCCTGTTTTATTTGACTTGTTTCTTTGAGTGGATACATGATGTCCTTAGTTTGAATTTGGGATATATCCAATGTTGACAACTTGATCTGATTGTAGGAATCGATAATCTGCTCTTTTTGTGTAACAAAATCTTGTTCTAGATGAAGATCATCTATGTGTCCATCCATAGAAAGCATCTCATGGGTAGATAGAGGAGTATGTGCTATGTGGACATGATCATCTTCCGTAGATAGGAGAGTGTCCATTAGCTTATTGTAGTATCTTGAAGATACAAATTTTTGATCTTGAATGATTTCATAGTTACTTTCGACATGCTTTGGATCAAGTTCTTGACATGGATCAGTTTCAAAGGATGGATTGCTTATAAATGGTTATTGGATGTTGTCATTAGACATGGGGAATAGCTCAATATCCTCTTGATCTTTGAGTGAATTGGGATCAGGTGTCGAGTTGAAGATTCCTTCAATATCGACAATCATGAGATCGAAGGATGTCAATATGTCTTGGAAATGACCATTGCTAGACTTTGGTGAAAGACATTGATCGTGTTTTAGAATAAATTCTTGAGATATGCCCTCTAACTCATTAGGTAATGTGGGGACATTTTCAACATGATCATTGGTTGATGCATTGTTGGAGGAAGTGAAAACATCTTTATTGATGGATAGATCTTGAACATTGTTTTCAACAACCGCATCGAAGAGATTGTGAATGTTTTCAACGATAGGGTCAAGTGATGTTGACATTTCTTGGATTGGATCATTGTTGGGTTTTGTTTGTGGATTTTGATCATGATTGAAAAGTGACTATTGACCTATGTTGATTTGATTATTGGATGAAGTAGACATAGCTTCAAGGTGCTTAATGATGGATTGACCTTGATCCTTGTTTTCAACAATTGCCATCTTTTGTGTTTGTGCTTGTGTTTGTTGGGCAGCTTGAGAGGATTTTTGCACCTGTTGAGCTTGTGTTGTTTGTTGTGTGACTAGATATTGTCAGATAGCCTTTTGGTAGGCTTGGTGAGCCTTTAGCGCAATGTCATATTGTCTCGCTAAGTTTGGTTTTGATGGTAGTGGTGGCGGATTTGGAATCGTGTTGGATGCAATGACAAGTGGTTGAGATACAATTGGAGCGATCATGGTAGTGAGGGGTTGAGATGTGATGAGAGTGGTGTTTGGAATGATCGAAGTGATAGGGATGGTTGGAATGGCTGAGATGATAGATCCTTGGGAGACCATATTTTGATTTTTCAGGATTGATGTTGTCATTTGATTAGATACCATTTGTTGGTGCGATGTCGATGGTATATTCAAAGGTTTTGATGTGATGGCTTGATTGGTGTTAGGTGGATTGATTTGGATGGAGTGATTGGTGCTAGGTAAAGGGGGAAGCCCTAAACCAAGGAATGATGTTGATATGGGTAATGATGGTGGAGATGTCTCTTGGCGCATTGACTCAACTATTTTGGAAAGTGCAGCAATTTGATCTCGCCAAATTTGTTCTTGATTTCAATTTTGAATCCCTTGATATAGTTGATTTGGCTCTTGTTTAAGCAGATTTGGAGTGTGTACTTGTGTTTGATTTTGGACAATGTTCTAATTTGGGATGACACTCAGATTTGGCATGATAGGTTGAAATTGACCATTGTTCATGTTTGGAATACTCGTATGTTTTGCAAATGTATCCATCCCAAAGTTTTTCGGATTCATGTTTCGAAATTTTTTGCTTGGTACATTCTCATTTGTCTTGTTGGGATTTGATGAGATGACATTGTTCGTTTGAAGGCTCATGCATTGATTGTTCGGTTGAAAAACTTGTAGGTTTTGATTTAGATCTACCATCGGGAAATGTGTTCCAAGATTTAGATTGGGTAGACTCACACTTGTTGTGCCATTGACATTTGTCGAAGGTAATGATCCCATGTACGGTTTGTATAGATGTGAGTGTTGATAATCAATAGGCATTGTAAGGCTTTGAACGTTCAATTGATTTGGATTACTCATGATGTATGGATCAAGTTTGTATTCCATGTTATCCTTGTTTTTTGACTTTGTTGCAAAAGTGACCTCTAAGGTTCTTAGGATCAATGACGAGATGAAGGATGAAAAGGGGAAATGATATGGGTGTTGAACGTTTAGGGACCTTGTATCAATGCTAGACTTAGGGCTTTCTTTTGATTGTTGGATTTGGATAGTGAGCTTGTAAAACCCTAAGATTTTTAGATGTGATCTTAGGATGAATTTGCTCAAAGGATTGCCAATTCAATTAAATGTATGAGAAATGATGCATTCCCATACACCTAACTAAATAAGGTGATTTTGATTTTCGATGATTTACCCAAGTATAAAATGATGTTTTCAAAGCTCTAAAGTTGTTTTTGGGATGAATTTTGATAAATGTTTGAGATGGATGAAGTGTTTGATTTTGATCCTAAATGAACCTAAGAAAGACTTGTTTACAAGGCCAAGGTTTTGAAGAACATGCTTTTCCCTTCAAACCAAAAAATCAATGTTTGCTCAAAAGACCATAAGACAAAAGATACACAAGCACATGTGTTCGGTTCAATTGATCTCATCTTGATTAGTGAATTTTTTTTACCACAAACACTTTCTTGATGAGATTTTCAAACTAAATATCCAATGTCCTAACTTTTTCAAATCCCACAAGATATGTCATGTGGAAATTTGATGAACTTAAGGCAAGGGTTTTCCTATTGTTTACTTAAGGAGACAAATCGAGATATAATCCAATGTTTAGAAACCTCTAAAGATGTGAATCCCAAGGGAAAACAATAACATATGGATTGAGTCAATTGTATTTGTCCTTAAAAAGGGTTTGAAATTTGGATGATGTTAAGTGTTTGTTTCCATGATGTTTTCGATCAAGCAATGCATTTTGTAACCCAAGAATAAGTACAATCCTATGGATGTGTAAGACAATATTTGTTGGATTCCCACTTGGACAAGTCCAGCTATGCTTATCTCTAGCGATGGTTAGATGCTTGACCCCACTAGCTCCCTCCACGACACTCACTTATATGGGGCAGCCAAGCATCAACACCCCATGAAACTCCCATGGCATGCTTTCCATCTCTACTAAAAGACCGTAAAAGTGTGGGGTGGCTTTAGAACGACCGCTTCTTGCACCAACAAATAGATAAAGGATTTTGGAAAATTCTAGCACATGGGTTCTAGTAAGGACTTTCGTCATAGGAGTTGACCCAACGTGGCAAGAGTCCCCTTTGATCCATCTTGTCGAGTCAACCGCAGATATTGGCGCTTTCCAATATCCACATTTATATCCCGGCTAGAAATACTCTTGGCTTTAGAGTGTTACCAGCTGAGTCATTCCCTTGGGTGAGTACTTTTTCCCCAAGGCAGGCCCTTTAGGATAAACAAAAGTGAATGAAGAACAATATTTGTAACTCGATCAATCCTTGTTGGGCAACAAGAAGAGAGAATATACACAACAAAGTCCCCACTCACACTCGCACAATAGTTTGTTTAATTTTAAGCCCAAATCGAAGTGTGGAGGTGATTGCTTTGTCTTAACCCAAAGTCATGGAAAAGGCCTTTTGATTCTCAAGATCGCTATAAAGCATGAGAGAAGCGCATACGTCCTTTTTCAATGCCTTTAGTCTAAGTAAGCCTTCACGAAAAACACAACTACACTTGTTCTTTTTAAATCCTCAAAGCAATATGTGAATTTGTTTTAGAGCACCAAATGAAGTGTGAGAAATTGCCTTGTTCAATTGTTAATCCAATAAACCAAATCTAGTAAGTTGTGATCCTAAAGTTCATTTTAGCCTTTGCAAGAAATAGAAAAGGTTCTTTTTAAGCCCAAATGAAAACTAGTGTCCTAAGAAGGAGAAGGTAACAAATTCTTAAAGAAGTGTTAAATAAACACTAAAGTGTTTAAAAACACTTTGATTGAACAAAATATCCTTCTCATGCTTCTATTTCTTTTGATTTCGATTTCCAACCTACAAAAGTGATCAAAACGTTAGATGAGATAAAAAAAAAAATGATATAGGGGTTAGATGAATCATTAACCAAAACACCCTAAAATTTAGCCAAGTTATCATGTGTTTTGACTTTAGATGAAAATTTGAAAATTTTAACTAATTAATAGTTAAAAAATGCCTACACCATTGGATAGAATACGAAATTTTACCCTATTTAAAAAAAAAAAGCATCAAAAAATACCTTCGTATGACCAAGATATGGTCATTTTAAAACTGACTCTAAAAAGCGCTAAGATAGTGATCATATGCGCTAAACTTCATGGGCGCTAAGAAAACATTAAAGAGCGCTATGAAAACATTAAAGAGCGCTACGAAAACATTAAAGGGTGCTAAAACAGTTAAAATAAGCGCTAAAAGAATATTAAAGAGCGCTAAACTAGTGTGAATGAGCGCTAAAACGACGAAAATTTTAAGAAAACGTGTTAGATTTGTAATCTATTGCCCTCCTTCTAGCACCAAAATGTGAATCCCTAATCCAAATACCTGAAAAACACAACAAATGAATATATTAGGAGATCAAATGCAAGTAAGAACAAGGATTCCCCATGAAATCCATTAACAAAACTCAAAATAGGAAAGAAGAGAAGAAAATAATGAAAGAACAAGAAAGTAGATTAAATCCTATTGAAAGCAATGCAAACTCTTGATCCCATAGGGGAATTGGTGCCAATTTGATGTGAAAATTGGCCCTTTCCCAACTCCAATGCTAGCTTTGATGATTTGATGAAGATTGTGATCCATTTGATGAAGATTGATGAATGCTCCAAGCTAAAATCTGCAAAAACCTAGCTATGATTCAATGAGATGGATGAAGATTGCTAATAATTTGAGGATGGTAACTTTGCTTGGATTGTGGATGATCAAACAAGGATGTGAGCTCTTTATTTATAAAATGCCAAGATGGATGAATGTCCAAATTTGAGCAATGTGGGACTAACATTCATCCAATGGCATGATGCCACTTGTCAAGTTATGAATAGATGGAGGATGTGCAAGTTTTGAAGAATGTACAAAGAGGGGGGATATTCAAATTCAAAATATGGCTTGAAGGATGAGGTGAAAGGTGAAGCAAATGCACATGGCTCAAGAAAAGGACATGTAAGAGATTTTAAATGCTTTGTTGGAAAGACTTATTCCCACTTGGATTTTGAATTCAAATTAGGGGAGTATTCCTTAAAATATGCCTTGTTGAAGGAAAATAAAAATTTAATAAATCAAATAAGTCTATTTTCATGTGCAAGTTGCAAAATCTAGATGATTTGAGTGATTAGGATTAAATTAATCAGGATTTGATTAATTTAAATGATGTTAGTTGATTTGACCATTTTGACTTAGATTTTAGGATTTAAATAACTCAAAATGAGAAGAGAATGATTTAGACTTAGTTAAATAAATATTTTGATTTATTTAACCAAAGGGGGTGATGTTAGATTAAATTAGATAAATGTTTGATTTATTTAATTTAATTATATGAACTTTAGAGATTTAATCAAATAATATGGATTATTTAATTAAATCAAAGATAGGAAGATGAAATGACCTAGCTAATTACACAAAGACAATGATTTAATTAAATTGAGGGATTTATTTAATTAAAAGGGGAATTATGATGACTTTAATCAAATAAGGCTATTTGATTAAATGGTTAGATAGAGGGATAATTCAGAATGAAGCGATGTTAGTAGATCAGGATCGAGTGTGCGATATCAATATGTATATTTTCGATGTCTACAGTTAGTTATCATCTTAGTTAGTACTTGAAATCTCAACTGTTAAGCCATTAGTAGGTTTTTGTACCTTTTACTGTACTTTTGTGCTTTATTTTTGTACAGACGCCAGTGCCCCTATGAGACGTCAGCGCAACACGCTGTCGCCCTTGACCTGCATTTATGTCCTCTAAAAGAGAGTCATCTGAGGTATAGTTTGGGTTCTAGAAGCCTACTTGCTTAGCCCCATTCAAACTCCTGGGTCAATAGAATGACAGAAGCTCTACGAGTGCTCTTCATTCTCTATCCTTGACCCGAAACACTTGTCCAACCTAAGGTAGATTAGGGCAACCTTCCACTCTCGACTCTCCGTGACCTGGAGCCTTAGTGTGGTTGGTCCCCCTCTACATTTTGGTGAACCTGATGTGAACCATTTTGGTTCCTTTTGGCAGTGCTAAAAGAACCTTTCCTCCTATCCTAGGAGTGTTGTGGGTGTGAGTGTTGTGAGGTGCTTATCCTTGCAACCCAACCTATGGCCCCTAGCGGTGTAGCTGGAAGGTTCCATAAGCACCACGAAATGAAACCTCGAGTGGGTCACTGTCTAATTGCGAAACCCTTGGGGGATCTTGTGAAAGTTTTGTCTAGTGTGCACATAAATGGCCTCCTTTTTACATCTACCCATCCCATCTACGCAACCTATGAGTGGATCTCCTGACATAACCTTCACCATGTAGGACTTACTAATAAATTACAACAAAGAACCATCTCCCTTATACATCCCCGCACGAATCAATGGAAACACCATAACAGGTGTCCTCGTTGACCCTACGTGTCGAGTGAATGTCATGATTGAGGAGATTATGCTGATTAATTTCTTACACAAGGATGGGTATGACGAATCTAGGAGCACTATTTGTATACACAATGGGTTTTTCACACCTCCCATCAATTGCATCACCTTATCAGTCTTAGTTGGACCTAGATCCGTAAATGCACTTTTTGACATTATCTCTGGGTCTGAGCTCTTTAGAGTGAAACTAGGTATCCCCTGGTTGGTCACTATGAATGCAATTCCCTTGGTAGTTTATAAGTGCCTGAAGTTTTCCCATGAGGGTACGATGCATGTAGTCCCCGACACCGGCTATAAACTGTTGATTGTGTGTGTGGCCTACTCACTAGATCACTTATGGCCTATGTCCATTGGTCTACTCCTCCTAGGACATAAGTCTTGTACCAAACTTATGTGAAGTACAAGAGTGGGGGCATAATGCCTAAGGTGAGGTACCCTCCTTCTCCCTATGCCATTTTGCATAGGCTTGCCTCAATGCGGTGTGTGAAGCCGCCTTGGCTCGAAAAAGAGAAGAGAAGCATGCCCAGGGCCCTTCTTCTTCTTCTTCCACTGTCCTGCATGTCGTCTCCACTTTCCTTGTTGTGACACCATCCTCTTATGCTACTAGACATTTGCTGGAGAACCTGATGGTGCCCACTTGGAAAAATCCCAAGCGTCCAGCGTTTGAACTTCCTGTCTTACCCATGGTGCCTCGACCTGTTCGATATGGTAAGGGGAAGAGTTCTCGTGGGGAGTCCTCTATGTCTCAACCTCTATGGCCTCCTACTGCTCCTACCTCTAAGGAAGTGAATGGGTAGAGGCCCACCGCTAAGGTGTTAGAGCCAGTTCCCTTTGTTATCATTCCATCATCCTCTCAACCTCTCCCTCCTATTCCCGTCCAGGAGTCTCTCCCTCCGCTAGAATCGACTGTGATGGATACTCTAATGGTCGAATAGGAGTCTTCCGTCTTGTCTTATCCTCTGGCCTCTAGCTTCCAGAGTTGTAGAAACTGTGTTGCGCGTGAGTGCAAGCATCGAAGAAAGGCTCTAGCCATTGAGAAGATCGCCCTACAAAAGATGGAAGACAAGCCGACAGTTCTTGATTCGACACCTTTTGTCATGTCCTCCTTTCCTATCCCCTTTGCTTCAGTTCCTTCAGCTTTGGTTCTCCTTTTGGCTCTCGTCGCGAGCGTAAATGATCCTTACCCAAAGAGAGTGCAGGTGTTTATTGCTTCTTCAGTTGAGTCGCCCCTTCTGATGTCCCTTCTAGACATCTCGCCGTTCTCAAAACCCATGGACATGCTAAATACCTCGGTGGTGTTTGCCACAATTTTCTCCTCCTCTGTGCCTTCTACTTTGTCTGTGGGGATCTCACATCCTTTGATGAAGCAGAAGATGGAGGATGACCTTACTAGCAATGGGGGTTTGAAGAAGGGCTCGCCTTCTTCGGAGGGTGGTTCTACATTAGCTTGTGCCATCCTAGTGATGGAGGAAGCCCCAACATCCCTGGAGTTTGTCACTGCTCCCGAGTCCTTCAATGAGCCTAGCAGTGAATCTTGGGAGCTGCCTCCCTTTCCCGTTGAGTTAACACATGGAATTCCTATGAAGTGCATGTTTAATTCTGTCGATGAGGTCCCGACCCTATCAATGATTTTCACGAAGTTGTTGACTTTCACCCCACAAGAACTAAGTGGAGAAGACCTCGAGGGGCCTTATTCTTTGGCTCTTGTCATGGGAGGGTCGGAGGGTTCCCCCCTTGATATTTTTCCCTTGCAGGTTCATCCACCTTCTCCTTACAATGATCTAGATTGGGAGAACGATGACCTCTTGGTTGATGAGGACTAGGGGGTACCTCTTCTTTATTCGAAGAGTAGATTATATGTGTTTGTGTTCCCCCATGCTTGAATTATATGTTCCTAGATGACCCTTGTCACCCTTGTAGGTGCTCGGATACAGGAGCATTTATGTGTTGTAAAACTTCCTCTATTTGTTACATCACTCTTCCTCTGTTGTGTATTGATTTTTGACAATTGGGGACGATGCAAAGTGTTGGGGACATTTAGGCTTCCCTTCCATGTTGAACCAATTTTTTATTTTTATTTTGTCTTCTCGTGCCTTTCTTCATATGGTCTAGTATAGTAGGGGGTTGATGACAGTTCATTTCTATATTATTATACTTATTTATCTATATTTATGAGCAACTATGACCCAAAAATATTAGATCGCCCTTGTCCCTTGTTTGTGATGTTATTGTCTCTTATTTCTTTACTTTTACCTTTCTTACTTGCTTTGTGATGTTGTGGTGCTCATGTGTTGTCCCTCGCGTGTGTGACAACATTACCACGGTTACATCTTGTTATGTTCCACAAGCCACAACATCACCTTTTTCATTCTTTCTTTTATCTTCTTAAGATGCCACGTGCCTCCATGTTCGGCACGCCCCATCCTAAGGGGGGCTATCATGTTGCCTCGATTTTTAGAAAATACATTAGGTGGCCAACGAATCTTTTCTTGAAAATCTTTTCAAAAATTGCAATCCTCAACGAGGACCCCTAGAGGAATATTTTTCCTTCATCATGGGTTCATAAAGAAAAAAATTGAAAAACTTTCCTTTGAGGAGGGAGCACCTTCTCCTGTGAGTGAAGCTCTGACCTTCCTCTTGCGAGGGGACCTTCTTCCTTTCAAATTCCTTAATGAAGTGAACATATTTCAAAAGGATTCCTTGATGTTGAATTGATTTGCAAAAAATACTCTTTCAAATTGAGCGTCCCTTGAGTGGACCCATTTTCTATTGAAGGGTTCCTGAGGGACCCCTTTGAAAGCTATTACTTCAATTTTTGACTATTTGCTTTTCTACCTTTTTGTTTTCTAACATGTTTTGTCTGCAAAATAACATAAGTGCACTTGTGAAGCCGCTTTCCAATCTGACTTTGCAGAGTCCCTTCACATTAGGATTCCTTTAGGAGAGAGTACCTAGGGGCACCTTCTTTATAGGTTTGAAGACCTATGAAGCGCTTGCATCTTGTGGAATTTTTCCATCGTTGGTCTATGGGCCTTTGGTGCACTTTGTTCGAACCTCCTTAGGAGAGAGTACCTGTGGAGTTATTTGCCTACCCTGCACTTTCAAGTTCGCAAGATTGCGATATGCTTCCTTTATGGTTTAGGTATACGTTTCTAAACTCTTTCAATCTACTGTACTGAACACTCATTGAAACTCATGTTCACTAAAGTGGGGGGAAAAATGTATAGGAGCAAATTTGCACCCCTCTTGCAAATTCCCCTTTTACACCCTCCACCTTCAAAAAATCAAATCTGACCAAGTAATTCCACATCCTCATTCTGTACCCCATCCACTTGGCGCTTGTTTTTAGTGTTAGTAGGGGAATTTTTTTCGAGGACGTGAGCGTAGCACGTGGACATCTACGCAGCGCACTACCATCTTGACAAGATTCCTGTCTCTGGAATCTGCAAAGGTGTTATGTTCTCCATTGGTGACGAAACGTAATGCCCTTGCACCTTCTTGTCAACCTTTGAATGGTTCTTTCCCTCCTAATTGGCCTTCAAATGGCTATCTTTCACTTTTACTTCATCTCTTTAGCAATTTTTGAACTCCTTCACACTTCTACACACCAATTTGATCATCTTCATACATTTGAGCTACTTGTTGCACCACTAGCTTCATGTTTCCAACAATCACAACATCCCACACATCTACTACAAAAGTTGCAGCTTGGTGTCTTGTGAGACTTCTTTCGGTGTTGTTGCGGCTACAACGACTCTACCATTGCTATGGGCTTGCATTCCTCTCTCATTGGCCTTGAGTTCCTTTGGTCGAGGGTTGTAATACTTTTGTTTACTTTGTTGTTGGATTTGAGCAAGATAATGCCTTGTAGTGTTTGACTTCATTTCCATTTCAACATCATATTTTTATCTCTCGATCTATCTAGATGTCCATGGAGGTGGAAACACCAAAGCGAGGGTTTCACTACGGCAAACCTATATACAACCCCAAAATTTTTCCTCTCTTAGTTGTGTGTAGGTATGCCTTCTTGTGGAGCTTGCTGGTGAACTAGACTCTTCGTGAGTTAATATTCATCACCTTTGCTTTTGTCATCTTCTATATTATCTTTCTATTTATTTTGTTCATTTTGTTAGTTATCATCTTAGTTAGTACTTGAAATCTCATTTGCTAAGTTGTTAGTAGGGTTTTGTATCTTTTACTCTACTTTTGTGCTTTTTGGCTATACGGACACCAACGCCCCTATGAGACGTCAGTGCGCCGCAATGTCATCCCTAACCTGCGATGTTGTCCTTTGGTAGAGAGCTTTCAGAGTTACAGTTTGGATTCCAAAAGCCTGCTTGCTTAGCCCCATTCAAACTCCCAGGTTAGTAGAGTGATAGAAGCATTGAGAGTGCTCTTCATTCTCTATCCTTGACTCGAAACACTTGTCCAACTTGAGGTAGACTAGGGAATCCTTCGACTCTCGACTCTCCATGACTTGGAGCTTTGGTGTGGTTGGTCCCCCTCCTCTACAATAGGATGACAATATTTTTCCAATAAAAGAATTTATGGTGTTTTTCCTATTTTAATTGCAAACCTAGATGTACATGGATGATAAGCACACTAGTTGGCATCATTGTGAACTACAGCTTGAAACACACAATGTGTTTTGCATAGTGCGTATTGTGAAGGTTTCCCCATTCCATAAAGAGTGTAACAACCACAGTGTTCTGCTCAGTAAAATTTCAAAGTTTTCACCTCAAGTGAATGATCCATGATGCTATAACATAGCAATAAATTTTTTTCTTTTCCATAATGTAAATTACATGCACATTTGAATAAACACTATTCCAAACTTTCATTGCACTTCATTATAATTTCAAAAATCTTTCCATAACATAGATTTCATATTGAATAAACTCAATTTTATCATTCAAGAATACATCCTTCCATATAAATGGGTACACGATACATACATAGCTCTTTTGAGCTTCATTTGGCAATAGATATAAAACCTCATCTTGATGTCACCACATTTGGTGCATACATTCTTGATGTCTCCTTTCCCTAGTGCATACACTCTAGTTGTCTCCAACATTGGTACAAGTATCCACAAACCTCGACCTCCTACTGATGAGGAGAAGCATCACTCAAGCGCTCTTTCACCAACCACAGACTAAAATGTAGCCCCCCACACATCTACCACAATGATAAGATGGCCATACCCTTCAACGAAGAAATTGGTTGGTAACCTCATAGAAATAGCCTATCTAAACTTAGTGTTGTGCCCTACATAACTAGAACTTGCATCCACTACAATCCTGAACTAGCATGCATAAAAGGAACATCGTGAACTGATAGTGCAATCAATGACAAATTACACTACTTTGGCCAAAGTATTCTCACCCAGTACTTCGAGTGACGGTCATCCTATTCACATACACTATCTTAGCTCAGTTTGGATTATAACCATTCATAATCTATGCCTAGGTAATTTTCTTTCATAGGTAATCTTTAACCTCATAAACAACCTATTCCCTTTTTCCAATTCACAATGATATTTCCATTGAGTATTCACATGCATAAGTTATCCTCTTCATTGGACAATCTAATCCTAGGAATAACCTATGATCCCTACATGACTATCTTTACAAGAGCTTCATAATTAACTTTATATTCTAAAGTATAGCTACATAATCATCAACTTATCATAGAATAAATAACCGACAATAAATGACTCCATTTAGGAATATATCATGTCATAAGTGATTCTTATAAAGAGTATAATCTCGTCAATATATGAATTCAATCAAAGAACATTCATATCAATAAATGATTCTATTTGAGAGTGCAATCTCCTTAGTAAAAAGGGTTATTCTAAGAGTAGAATCTTGTCAACAATATGACTTCACATCAAGAGTATAAAGCAACCAAACAAGCAACAAATCTAACTCAATAGGTAATCCCACCTATGGCTCAATCAAATAGTAATTCACAAACTCAAGTGACCAACTTAATCACAAAGGCGAGTCTCAACCTTGGTATATCCTAATCCTAGGATAAAGTCAATAATCAATGACTAGTCCGATCATGTAGGTTAATCTAAACCTATGTGTTCCAAACAAAGACCAAATAAACAACCCGACCAAGTAGGTTATTCCCAACCTATGGGTTCTGATGAGTAATCAAGTACATATCCCAACCTAGTAGGTAAATCTTAACCTAAGATTTCTTTAATTAATCAAATAAACTTCTTGACCCAAACAGGTTATTCTTAACCTAGGGTTTCATTTGAGAGTAAGGTAATGATCAAATGATCATTTAAGTATAGATTAGCAATATGAAATTTCATCCTATCATATCTTTCATACTATCACTGTTGTTGTATTACTAACTATCATTTTTAAGCCTCCCTAGCATTATAGGATAACAGGGCCAAGTCACTTCGTGACATTGATACATTTCATAATATACATGTAGTGTAGACTATCTATATATAGAAACATCATCAAAATTCCCAAATAGGGTATAAAGGAGTATAAAATAACTTCCTTAAGCTATTCACACTTTCATGAATCCTAGTATATAATACTATTGATAATAGCCACTCCTTATTAAGGAGTATGTCATAAGGAAATCATATCAATAAGACTATTCCTTTCTTACAAGCAAATAGATTATTTCTCTTTCAAGCAAACTAATGCAATTTTCAATTCAAACACACAAGGCAATCAATCTTCTGGATAAAAAAGGAGAATAGAATCTCATGCTTGTTAATCGCTTACTCCAATTGACTCTCTGGATCTCAAGCTTGACCCCCTCTTAAAATCAACTTAGTGACAAATCCCTCTCAACTTTTCTCACTAAAGCTTCCTCTCAATAACTCGCAACAACATAAGAATATCTCAATGAAAATGCAAAAAAATGGAGCAACGTGATGATGCATAAAAGAATTGTATCCAAATGAGGTGAGAGTGCCTTATATTTAAACCCAAAAACCAACATCCTTAGGCTACAAACAAGTCTCATACTATGAAACTTCTCAACAATATACCATCGACTCAACTTACTAAAGGAAAGGTGGCAGATTCCTATCATAATACTCACGAAAACTATATAGCAAATTGATCTTATGTTTTCCAACAACAGTTCAACTAATTCATAAAGCACATGCCTCATTCAGGATATTGACTTCCGAGATTATAAGACTTCTAAGAGAAACATAGAATTCATATTATGGTGCCAAGTATTTCCACATTCCTATCTACAAGCTTGTTGTATTAAACAAAGAACTCGGTCAAACATTAACTGGCTTTGTTTAACTAAGTTGACTCAGTCCATGACAATGCATTTGACACTTAAAAATGAATTGACTCTTCCTTTCAAGCACTGTTCAAATAGCATGTTGCAACTAGCTTTATCCATTTATATGCTATGAAAGCTCAACACATTATATCAAATATACCCATGGGATTTATGTAATAAGGTTGCATTCAGTAGATATTATATAGCACATGGTTTACTCTTTGTACATATGTTGTGCCTAAATCCTTGTTTCATGTGTTGGCTTTATATACCCTTTAACATGCTCTTTAAAAAGCTCAAATACTGAGTTTTAAAAACTCTAAAGATCAATATATAAACAACGTTGTCCAAAAATATCAAATACAATGCATTAAGATAAAGTATGTGCTATGATAATAACAACACTATTATAATATATATATACATATATATATATATATATATATATATATATATACATATATATATATATATACATATATATATATATATATACATATATATATATTTGTATATATACATTATCATATTCTTTATATATTTAATATATATTTTTATATATATATTTCCTCAAACTATCGAAAGTATTAATTGCCAATTAATACATAAATATATATTCATTTGTTTATCAAACTCATACTTACACTATAGCTCATAGTGTATATATTTATATCGTACTCATTCAATTGATAAACAAAGAACATATATTTATTAACAAACAAGTACATAAAATTAACCATTCGATATACGAATGCAGTTACCCATGTCATTGTTATCCTTTAACAATATCATTTTTTCCAAACAATATGCATGTGTATATAAATACACATATACACATATATACATATACATACATACATACATACATACATACATACATACATACATACATACATACATACATACACATATATATACATACATACATACATACATACATACATACATACATACATACACACACATATATATACATACATATATTAACATTTTCTTACGAACATTCTCATTTCTTCGATGTATATGTTAATATGCATATGTATATATATGTATATATTATATATATAGCATTGCTCCCATAATAAATCACATATATTTGCCATCATACATTAAAATAGTCATACACATATATATACATACAAAAATTAATGTATATAAGTTAGATTAACATAACAATGTACATATACTCCATTGATTAACACACAATTCATTTCATAGAGACAACTTATCTCAAACAAGGATGACTACTCAATTGTTAAGTCAAGAATATGACCAAAGACACTTACCCGAAACTATTGACTTGACCATTCTAACAGTGGGTGTGTGAAAGCTTAGTTAGGCTTTATTCAAGGTTACTTGACCAAACACTTCTCCTGAGTGATACTTCCCCTCCCTTTCAGAGGCATGAACTTGTACCTGCATCCAACTTGGCATATTTGCAATGGTAGGTAGACGTTCACATGAAATCCATTTGTTTAATAAAAAATTAGCATATTCATATTGCAATACACATTCTTTACTTCATCAATATAAACATAATTACTCCTCAAAGCAATAATAACTTAATACCTATTTCAGTATTCCATTCCTTTATCAAACATATCAAAATTATGATTGCATTTATCATCCTATTTACCCATGAAGGTAAAATTAACTCAATAACAACAAGACAGGGTGTAAGATACTTCCCTCCTTGTGAATCATCATCCCCAATGATTTAAAGTACTTTAAACATATAGATAAAGTCAAATAAAGGTTTTACTTACCCATTTTCCAAACATATAAGAATTTATAAATTAATCTTCCCTCATAACACCACTCCTTGCAATCTCATCCTTCCTGTACCTTGCATTGTGTGCTTCACTCATACATTCTCTCTCAAAATACATTATAATCACATTACCTTGTATGTACATCTTAAGTACAATAGTAACTGTATAACAGATGACACTTATGTCACAGTGACTGGAAAATACATTCTCATTGGCTAATGAATTTATACTTAGTGTAACCCAAATAGACAAGGATTGTCAGTGTATTCTACACTACACCGTGGTTCCCATCATTTCCTTTGGTATTTACATCATTGGACAACTTAGAAGTCGAGACCGTTCATCACTGACTCAACCATTTTCCTTTAGCACAATAATGCTTCCTATTTCAAACTTTGTATCAACAAAGTTTTTCTTTGATCTTTCGATCTATTATTCCATTTTATCAACCTTTTAGGTCTAAGGTTATCCCTATTTCTTAGCCTATTTTAGCTTAGGAGAGATTCAAACTTTCTATCATATAATGGACCAAACCTATAGAAGTATAAGCATTCCTCAAATCCTCCAAGATTTGGTTTATTACTTTTTCCTACCTGGCTATCTTATTCAATATATTGAGCATTCATTTAATTGAATTTCTCATAAGATGATAATGGTTTACAAAACCTTATCACTACTTGCTTGTTCCCATATGAGATTACCTTCTCAAGAACATTTAGCTATTGCTTTTGCAACTTGATGTTTAGGACTACTATCCTAACTATCAAATTTTCCCAACCAAAATTGGTTACCTTGGGAGTCTATCCACCATAACGTTATGTCAATTCTATTGACAAAGAAAGATTAAATTTCTAATGATCTACCACTTCACTTATGGAATTTCCATGGGAGTATACAAGCCCTACCATTGACAAAATCTTGTCATCATCTACCAACATACTAGACAATAACTTTCTACATAACTTGCAACATTATACTCTATCCCTTTCCAGATTATAGTGGTTCCTCTCTTGATAATTTTTTTTGTATCTGAATAAGACATCAACTTACTTCATTCCTTCATCTTCCAAAATTTTGGGTACATGGGTTCCTTCTTTGATTCATATTAGTCCATCTTGACTACGTAAAACCTCTTTTATGGACATACCATCTTCGGTTCTTGTACTATAACATTTAAATATTGAAGGTGGAGCTAAAATCCTTCCTCTTAGGACATCTTTCATCCTTTAATCTTTTTCCAAGGTTGTAATACGATTTACAACTCAATCCATTTCCTCTAGTGAGCATTTGTACTAATTCATTTAACAATTCCCATTCAAACATGTTGGTTCTCAAAAGATATCAAATCATGAGTAATTAGATCTTTCCTTACCTATTCCATAGGCAATGATCTTGCCTTTCATGATCAAGTAATTTGCGTATCATTTTCTAAGGCATCAATGGTAATAACAATTGATCTTCCAATCAAACATATATAAAGTATTGTGTGATAAATATTCCCTTCTCATTGGTCATAATCCTTGACCTTTACACTATCTTTCTCCAATAATTCCAATACCTTATCCATGTGCTCATGGTATATATGATTTGATTGAAATCATGACTTACAAAGAAGTCAAAATTTATTCAAAATCAAAAATATATTGATGATCTTCATTGGGTGGGGTACTTTATCTAAGTCAATCCACTTTCTTTCTTCCCCCCTTAGTGTTTCCATGATATTTGATCAACTCAAAGTTGACTTCCTAGCAAACATTTCCTTTCCCGAACTGATTTATCATTCCTTCTTGTTGGCTTTCGATTGCCTTTTTCTTACCTTGAATATTCTGATTCCAAAATTAGATTCATCATTGATTTCTAATCTCATAGATTTCAACAATTGTATCGTCAATAAAGAGATCTATTGAATAATCAACAACTTTACAAGCTAAGAGGCATTCGAATATTCCAAATCCTTTTGGAATCTCTAATCATAAGTTTATTTTTGTTGACAAGTTGGTGAGTTCAATTTACACTTCAACCAATTGATGCTCCATCTAAGCCCTTTGTCCAAATTAGTTTGATTTTCTTTACAAGTTTCCAACTTGCAATCATCTTTTCAAATGGCTTTGTCCCAATTCTTGATAATTTTATTTTCTCATATCCATAAGCACTTCTAAAGTTGTTTGGTTTCTTTTTCTCATCTTAATTAGAACTCCAAATTGATTTTTTCCAATTTTTGGTTGGTGGAACCATGTCGACTTCATTGATTACTTCTTTTCCGACCATTCTGGTTACTTATCCTTTTCCTAAGGTACCAACTTCTTAATTATATGCAAGATCTTGATTTTGTTCAAAATTAGATTTTTTCAAGGGTTATCCAACCTCTTGGATACCTCCTTTGTCGATTTAGATTCACAAAACATCGACTTTCTACTTCGGTTGAAGTTTCCAATTTATGCCAATAATGCATACTCATAGATTCATAGTATTCTTACTATATCCAAAAATCCTTGACTCTTTGCAACTATAGGTTGCTTTCAATAAGGGGTTTATTTCAATTCTTCCTATCCCCTTAGAGTCTTTTAATGATTTCAAAGGATGAGGTACCCATTAGTAAACCTTCATAACCTTTTATTGAACCTGATTGCATAATCTTTCGCAATCCAAGGGGGATCATAATGAATTGTTGATTTAGGAGTTTTCAATTCCAGGGACGATTCTTCTCTAGTCCCAATCTTAAACAAGTTTCCTAGGATCTTATCTTCCTTTCCATTTCCCTATGTTCTTTCCTCTTTCCATCTTGGCATAAGAACTTTTCAACCTTTAACTTCCAATAAGGTTTACGTAATACTTACATAATGAGCCCATAGGCTCCAGAGCTGAACTTGGTAGCTCTGATACCACGTGTAACAACCTCGATGTTTAGCTTAGTAAAGTTTCAAAGTTTTTACCTCAAGTGAATGATTCATGATGCCATAACATAGCAATAAAAAAAATTATTTTCCATAATGTAAATTACATGCACATTTGAATAAACACTATTTCAAACTTCCATTGCACTTCATTGCAATTTTACAAATCTTTCCATAGCATAGATTTCATATTGAATAAATCCTTCCATATAAATGGGTACAATATACATACATAGCTCTCTTGAGCTTCATTTGGAAATAGATATACAACCCGGTTCTGATGTTGCCACATTTGGTGCATACATTCTAGATGTCTCCATTCCCTCATGCATACACTCTAGTTGTCTCCAACACTGGCGCAAGCATCTACAAACCTCAGCCGCCAACTGATGAGGAGAAGCATCACTCAAGCACTTTTCTACCAACCATGGACTCAAATGCGGTCCACCACACATCTACCACATATGGTAAGACGACCCTACCCTTCGATGAAGAAACTGGTTGTTAACCTCATAACAATAGCCTATTTGACCTTAGTGTTGTGCCCTGCATAACTAGAACTTGCATCCACTACAATACTGAACTAGCATACATAAAAGGAACATCGTGAATTGATAGTGCAATTAGTGGAAAATTACACTACTTTGGCCAAAGTATTCTCACCTAGTACTTCGAGTGACGGTCATCCTATTCACATACACTATCTTAGCTCGGTTTGGATTATAACCATTCATAATCTATGCCTAGGTAATTTTCTTTCATAGGTAATCTTTAACCTCAAAAAAACCTATTCTCTTTTTCCAATTCACAATGATATTTCCATCAATTATTCACATGCATAAGTTATCCCCTTCATTAGGCAATCTAATCCTAGGAATAACCTATGATCCCTACATGACTTTATCTTTACAAGAGCTTCATAATTAACTTTATATTCTAAAGTATAGCTACATAAGCATCAACCTATCATAGAATAAATAACCAACAATAAATGACTCCATTTAGGAATATATCACATCAATAAGTGATTCTTATCAAGAGTATAATCTCGTCAATATATGACTTCAATTGAAGAACATTCATATCAATAAATGATTATATTCAAGAGTGTAATCTCCTTAGTAAAAAGGGTTATTCTAAGAGTAGAATCTTGTCAACAATATGACTTCACACCAAGAGTATAAATCAACCAAATAGGTAACAACTCTAGCTCAATAGGTAATCCCACCTATGGCTCAATCAAATAGTAATTCACAAACTCAAGTGACCAACTTAATCACAAAGGTGAGTCTCAACCTTGGTATATCCTAATCCTAGGATAAAGTCGTCAATCAATGACTAGTCCAATCATATAGGTTAATCTAAACCTATGTGTTATGAACAAAGACAAAATAAACAACCCAACCAAGTAGGTTATTCCCAACCTATGGGTTTCGATGAGTAATCAAGTACATATCCCAACCTAGTAGGTAAATCTTAACCCAAGGTTTCTTTCATTAATCAAATAAACTTCTCGACCCAAATAGGTTATCTTAACATAGGGTTTCATTTGAGAGTAAGGTAATGATCAAATGATCATTCAAGTATAGATTAGCGATATGACGTTTCATCTTATCTTATCTATCATACCATCACTATTGCTGTATTGCTAATTTTATCATTCCTAAGGCTCCCTAGCATTATAGGATAACAAGGTCAAGTCAGTTCATGACATTGATACATTTCACAATATATATGTAGTGTAGACTATCTATGTATAGAAACGCCATCAAAATTCCCAAATAGGGTATAAAGGAGTATAAAATAACTTCCTTAAGCTATTCAAGCTTTCATCAATCCAAGTATATAATACTATTGATAATAGCCACTCCTTATTAAGGAGTATGTTCAACACTCATAAGGAAATACTATCAATAATCAATAAGACTATTCCTTTCTTACAAGAAAATAGATTATTTTTATATTTCAAGCAAACTCATACAATTTCCAATTCAAACACACAAGGAAATCAATCTTCCAGATAAAAGATAAAACATAAAGAGAATATAATCTCATGCCTATTAATCGCTTACTCCAATTGACTCTCTGGATCTCAAGCTTGAGCCCCTCTTAAAATCAACTTAGCAACAAATCCCTTTCAACTTCTCTCACTAAAGCATCCTCAATAACTCGTTGTAAAATAAGAATCTCTCAATAAAAATATAGTAGAATGGAGCAACTTGATGATGCATAGAAGAATTGAATCCAAATGAGGTGAGAGTGACTTATATTTATACCCAGAAACCAACATCCTTAGGCTACAAACAAGGCTCATAGTATGAAACTTCTCAGCAATATACCATCGACTCAACTTGCTAAAGAAAAGGTGGCAAATTCCTATCATAATACTCATCAAAACTATAGAGTAAATTGATCCTATGTTTTCCAACAACAGTTTGACTAATTCATAAAGCACATGCCTCATTCAGGAAATTGACTTCTGGGCTTATAAGACTTCTAAGAGAAACATAGAATTCATATTATGGTGCCAAGTATTCGCCACATTCATAGCTACAAGCTTGTTGTTTTAAATAGAGAACTCAGTCAAATATTATCTGGCTGTGTTTAACTAAGTTGACTTGGTCCATGACAATGCATTTGACACCTAACAAATGAATTGACTCTGCCTTTAAAGAACTGTTCAAAGAACACGTTACAATTAGCTTTATTTGTTTATATGCTATGAAAGCTCAACACATTATATCAAATATACCCACGGGCTTTATGTAATAAGGTTGCATTCACTAGATATTATACAGCGTATGGTTTACTCTATGTACATATGTTGCGCCTAAATCCTTGTTTCATGCGCTGGCTTTATATACCCTTTAACGTGCTCTTTAAAAAGCTCAAATACTAAGTTTTAAAAACTCTAAAGATCAATATATAAACAACACTATCCAAAAATATCAAATACAATGCATTAAGATAAAGTACATGCTATGATAATAGCAACGCTATTATAATATATAAATTATATATATTTGTATATATACATTATCATATTCTTTATATATATATATATCCTCAAACTATCGAAAGTATTAATTGCCAATTAATACATAAATATCATCATATTCATTCGTTTATCAAACTCATACTTACACTATTGCTCATAGTGTATATATTTATATCATACTCGTTCAATTGATAAACAAATAACATATATTTATTAACAAACAAGTACATAAAATTAGCCATTCAATATAAAAATGCATATACCCATGTCATTGTTATCCTTTAACAATATCATTTCCACCAAACAATACATATGTGTATATAAATACACATATACACACATACATACATACATACATATATATATATATATATATATACATATTAACATTTTCATACGAATGTTCTCATTTCGTTGATGGATATATTAATATGCATATGTATATATATGTATATATATTATATATATAGCATTGCTCCTATAATCAATCACATATATTTTCCATCATACGTTAAAATAGTCATACACACATATATATACATATATACAAATATTAATGTATATAAGTTACATTAATGTAACAACATACATATACTCCATCGCTTAACAAATTTCAGTTCATAGAGACAACCTATCTCAAACAAGGATGACTACTTAATTGTTAAGTCAAGACCATGACCAAAGGTACTTACCCGAAACTATTGACTTGACCATTTTAATAGTGGGTTTGTGAAAGCTTAGTTAGGCTTTATTCAAGGTTTCACAACCAAACATTTCTCCCGAGTGATACTTCCCCTCCCTTCCAGAGGCGTGAACCTATACCTGTATTCAACTTGGCATATTTGCAATGGTAGTTAGACATTCAAATGAATTCCTCTTGTTTAATAAAATATTAGCATATTCATATTGCAATACATATTCTTTCATTTTACTTTATCAATATAAACATAGTTAGTCCTTCAAAGCAATAATAACTTAATACCTCTTTCAGTATTTCATTCCTTTATCAAACATATAAAAATCATGATTGCATTTATCATCCTATTTACCCGTGAAGGTAAAAGTAACTCAGTAACAACAAGACATGGTGTAACAAAGAGCATTTTTACAATGAGAGCATGTTTGGAAAGTTCCTATTTGTTCTAATACATCCTTAAATACATGTATTTTATACATTTCAAATTACAACATTTCACAACTGTGTGTTGGGTATGAGAAATTGTAGGTTTCAAAATACGACGTGTTTTGTGACTTGTATTTTAACAAGGTTTCCAAAATACACCATGGTTTGCATCCTCAACTGAGGATAAGTGTTACAAACAGTTAAAGTTCCAAATTTTATTGCATTATCTGGTGTGAGGAAGCATTTTTTCAATCATATGAAGAAATTGAAATGCAGTTTTTACTCTAATTAATAGTTGTAACAAATTTTCAAGGTGACTTTCATTACATTCTTACTGTTTAAATAACAACTTTTCATTACATTCATCATGTCTATAAGATTGCGGGTTTCATAACACCACGTGTTTTGCAACCTACAACCCACATACTATTTTAAAATCCTATACACATAACAACCAAATTGGTTACTCACCCATCACCTCAATTTCATTTGTTTGATGTATCCCCCACTTGCAACTCCTCTCCACGCTCTCCACCCTTTACCATTGAACAAGCATAATGAAAAAATTCAGAACACACAATGTTTTCCAACTTGCAATTAATTTGTACAATTTCTCTTTTAAACACTATCTCATTGAAAAACAATAATTATTACAATTTTGATCGTATATTTACTCACCTCATCCTACGATTCCCGTGAACTTTGCACATAGACTACACTAGAAAGTGATGGCTTGTTGCAGTAGACAAGCTAGACTACAATACGTCACCGAATTTTATGGATAATAAAACTCCCATCCACAACGCAGACAAAATACTGACCAAATGCGACAAAGAATTGCTAATGTTGTCGTTTACTCCACGTTTTCCTCATGGAAATGTTCCATCTCGTCAGCAAAATCGTCATTTTACGACATTGGCTGATCCGACCTACCATTTTCTATCATGTGGAGTATGTTATTATGTATGTTATCATGCATTTTTGTAAAGGAGAATAGTCATGTCCCATGGTGTGGCAGCAAATTGCCTTGGTTTGAACATCTATAACGTCAAGTTCAAAGCACTACTATACATAGAAATTCAACTTAAAAGGTTTTATAAACACATATTTTGTAACAACAAATCACCATCGATTAAAAAGATGGCATTTAGATTTACTCATTTCTATTTTGTAAATACATCCTTTTTAATAATAAATCACCATCAATAAAAATGATGATATTTCAATGAACTCTTTATTTATTGTTAGTATCCTACCCATAAAGTTGCACTTCACATCAAGTAGTGCTCCTACCCATGTAGGGGAGAAGAGTCAGAACATGCACACCCTAATTTCAACGGTCCACTTGGAGTGCCATGTGGACTCGTTAATTTTTTTGCAACTTCAGGACATAGTTTTAATATTATTAAACATAATTAAATATATATATATTTTTTTGATTGCATATGACATGTGGCATGACGTGATTTGGCCATGTCCAAAAAATTGGTATTTTTTCCATGTGACTGAAACATACATGATCATACGTCTACTTGGTGTGTGGCACAATGTCCAAAGTGGACCGAATTGCCACATTATCAAAAAATAGTCTGTCACCCTTTCACTCCACTGGCTCACATTAATCTCTTGCTGCCCCTGCCAATTCTTTTGTATAGTCGTGTTTAATGCACACCCCCTTCTATTACTTCCATGACATCCTGCACAAAATACGATCCCTTATGAATTTAATGCTCTCAGTGCCTCACACAACTTGCAAACTTTCTCCCCTTTCAATCTACCATCTTCTTGACTATTCTTCACATTGATGCCAAAACGTGTTTGCTTGAGGTATTTGCAACTTCTAGCCCGCCACCACAACATGCTATGCTTAGATTATGGTGACGCTTCAACCAGGCACCTGTTACAAGAGGTCTTCGATAGCTTGAGCTCTGCCATGCAAGATCGTGCATTTTTCAACACCATGTAGGTAAATCCACATCTCCAGTGTGCATGCCATTTGTTGGTTTTCTTTCTATTGTAGCTCAAAAAATATATTTTAATGGGTTTGCATGCAGGTTTTGTTGCAGGAAGGAAGTTGTGTGCTCCAGATAGCGCCTTCGGCTCAATTTCAAACTCCATTTGACCTAGGTGAGCTTTCCTAAAAGTTTGCTAAGGCCTCGCCATTATTCAATTTTTCGTTTTTTAACTTGTTTGCAGACTTCGTTATGGTTGTTTGATTTATTTTTTGTCTTTTGTTTTTTGCAAAATTCATTGTGGTTGGTAAGAAGCTTGGGTGTTTATGAACACTATGAAATCTATGTTCATAAACACACTAAAATGTGGAAATTAATCTTTTGTTCAAGCATCGCTGCCATTAAAAATGGGGTTGTTTTTTTTCATTATAGTAACAAATAATATTGTTGGTTGTTTCGATGCCATAGATAAATATGGGATTGTTCTGTTTTTCATAGATTCGGCTTCATACTTTTAGTCAGATATATGTTGTTGCTTTTAACATTTTACAAAATAAAAGTTGGGTTTTTATCTATTTCATGGGTTTATGGATTTGGGTTTAGGTCGAATATTATAAGTTTGCTTGCTCAACGCCATAGACAAATTTTAGGGTGTTCTTTTTTTTCATAGGATTTGCATTATCATTCACTTTGGTTATCTTATTACATTGTCATTTAGTTAGGTTTTCTTCCATGTTGTAATAAATATTAGTGTGTGTTCTCTATTTCATAAACCAGTCATAAATTTGGGGGTTTCTCTTTTTATTAGGTTTTGCTTCATCTATTCAGTGAGTTAAATACTATAGGTTTTTTTGATGCCATAGATAAATTTTGGGGTGTTTTCTTTTTCATAGGTTTTGCTTCATCAATTCAGTAATGCAAAATATAAGTTATCATTTAACTTCACAATAATTTATGCTTGTGAATGAGTTGGTCATGCACAAAAGATGTGAGATTTGTTAAACTCTTATTTTTTTTCATTCATAAGCTTTATATTGTTCTTCATTATATCTATTACAGTTATAGGTTAGTAGTTGTGTTTCCCTACAGTTTATATTGCAATCATTACAGTCATAGTTAAATAGTTGCATTTCCCTGCTATAAAATGTAAGTGTGGTTTCCAATTTGTTGTGTGTGAGTATGTTTATGTTGTACATGCCTTTAAGATATGAGATGTGGTTCTCTTTTTCATTGGTTCTTCTTCATCAATTCAGTCATGCAATTGTAGTAGCTTTTTAGGTGCAATTGATAAATTTGGGGGTGTAACCTTTTTTGGTACCTTGGATAAATTTGGGGGTGTTTCTTTTTCATTAATTATGCTTCATCAATTTAAACATGAAATTGTTCTAGCTTTTTTATGTTCCATTGATAAATTTGGGGGTGTTGCCTTTTTCATAGGTTTTGCTACATCAATTCAGTCACACAACTATTGTTGGTTAATTTGGTGCCTTAGATAACTTTGGGGGTGTTCTCTTTTGCATAGGTTATGCTTCATCAGTTCAATCATGCAACTATTGTAGCTTTTTTAGGTGGCATGCATAAATTTGCGGTGTTCTATTATCCATAGGTTATGCTTTGTTAAATTAGTCATGCAACTATTGTTGGTTTTTTGGTACCTTAGATAAATTTGGGGGTGTTGTCTATTGCATAGGTTATGATTCATCAATTCAATCGTGCAACTATTGTAGCTTTTTTGAGTAACAGATAAATTTGGAGGTGTTATCTTGTTCATAGGTTTTGCTTCATCAATTCAATCATCAACTATTCTACATAAATTTGGGGGTGTTATCTATTGCATAGGTTATGATTCATCAATTCACTCATGCAACTATTGTAGCTTTTTTGAGTGATAGATAAATTTGGAGGTGTTATCTTGTTCATAGGTTTCGCTTCATCAATTCAATCATCAACTATTCTACATTTTTTAGTTGCCATTGATAAATTTGGGGGTGTTAATCATTTTCATAAGATCTACTACATCAATCTAGTCATGCAACTATTGTTGGTTTTTTGGGTGTCTTACATAAATTTGGGAGTGTTCTCTTTTGCATAAGTTATGATTCATCAATTCACTCATGCAATTATTGTAGCTTTTTAAAGTAACACAAATAAATTTGGGGGTGTTATCTTGTTCATTGGTTCCGCCACTCATCAACTATTCTACCTTTTTTTGTTGCCATTGATAAATTTGGGAGTGTTAGGTTTTTCATAGGTTTTGCTTCATCAATTCAATAATGCAACTATTGTAGCTTTTTTAGGTGCCATTGATTAATTTGGGGGTGTTATATTTTTCATAGCTTTTGTTTCATCAATTCAGTCATGCGACTATTGCAACTTTTTTAGGTGCCATTGAAAAATTTCTGGGTGCTAATCTTTTTCATATGTTCTGCTACATCAATTTAGTCATGCAACTATTGTTGGTTTTTTTGATGCCTTAGATAAATTTTGGGGTGTTCTCTTTTGCATAGGTTATGATTCATCAACTCACTAATGGAACTATTGTAGCTTTTCTTGGTGCCTTATAAAAATTTGGGGGTCTTCTCTTTTGCATAGGTTATGCTTCATCAATTCAGTCATGCAATTATTGTAGCTTTTTTAGGCAACATAGATAATTTTAGGGGTGTTATCTTGTTCATAAGTTCTACTTCATCAATTCAGTCATCAACTATTCTACCTTTTTTAGGTGCCATTTATAAATTTGGGGGTGTTAGTTTTTTCATAGGTTCCAATTCATCAATTCAGTCATCAACTACTCTACCATTTTTAGGTGCCTTTGATAAATTTGGGGTGTTAGGTTTTTCATAGGTTTGCTTCATCAATTCAATAATGCAACTATTGTAGCTTTTTAGGTGCCTTAGATAAATTTGGGGGTGTTCTCCTTTTCATAGGTTATGCTTCATCAATTCAGTCATGCAACTATTGTAGATTTTTTTGGTGACTTAGATAAATTTGGGGGTGTTCTCTTTTGCATAAGTTTCACTTCATCAATTCAATCATGCAACTATTGTAGCTTTTTTAGGTGCCATTGATTAATTTGGGGGTGTTATCTTTTTCATAGTTTCTACTTCATCAATTCAGTCATGCAACTATTATAGCTTTCTTAGGTGTCATTGATTAATTTGGGGGTGTTATCTTGTTCATAGGTTTTGCTTCATCAATTCAATCATCAACTATTCTACCTTTTTTAGATGCCATTTATAAATTTGGGGGTGTTAGGTTTTTCATAGGTTTTGCTTCATCAATTTAGTAATGCAACTATTGTAGTTTTTTTAGGTGCCTAAAATAAATTTGGGGGTGTTCTCATTTTCATAGGTTTTGCTTCATCAATTCAGTCATACAGCTATTTTAGCATTTTTTGGTGCCTTAGATAAATTTGGGGGTGTTCTCTTTTGCATAGGTTTTGCTTCATCAATTCAGTCATGCAACTATTGTAGCTTTTTTAGTGTCATTGATTAATTTGGGGGTGTTATATTTTTCATAGCGCTTTTGCTTCATCAATTCAATCATGCAACTATTGTAGCTTTCTTAGGTGCCATTGATTAATTTGAGGGTGTTATCTTGTTCATAGGTTCCACTTCATCAATTCAATAATTTTAACTATTGTAGCTTTTTTAGGTGCTTTAGACAAATTTGGGGGTGTTCTCTTTTTCATAGGTTTAGCTTCATCAATTCAATCATGCAACTATTGTAGCTTTTTTTTGGTGCCTTAGATAATTTGGGGTGTTCTCTTTTGCATAGGTTATGCTTCATCAATTCAGACCTAGAACTATTGTAGCTTTTTTTGGTGCCTTAGATAAATTTGGGGGTGTTATCTTTTGCATATGTTTTGCTACATCTAATGTTGGTTGTTTGAACACTTTGCTATTTTGACCTGTAACAAGAATTATCTATTGGCTATATGAGTATTGGATGGAAGTTAAAATTGTTTTGATGGTTCTTTATTACTTGCATCATTCCATATAATGAATGTAATTTTAGAACCTTAATGTGACACCACTCTTCCAATATTAAGGTCTACAATTCAACCACCCCCAAATTTATCTATGACACCATTAAAGAGTAATAGTTTGCCACCCTTTCTGTCCACTTGCTTACATTAATTGTCCCCCAACCCCACCAATTATTCTATACAGTCATGTTTAATGTGCATCCCTTCCTATTACCTCCACGACATGCCGCACAAATTCCCAATTAACAGTTGTGTTTCCCTTATAAACAATGTTAAGTGTAGTTTGCAGTTGTGCATGATTATGTGTATACTGTACATGCCTATCAAATATGAGATTTGTTAAACTATGTTGCTTATCAAATAGGAGATTTGTTTAACTCTGACTTACTGTTTTTCATCCCTTTGCAACTATATGAATCACTTTCACATTGTCTAGGCATTGGCACTACACTGCCAATAATTCATTGTGTATATCGACATGCATTACCATAAAACATTAATCAACAATTCTACTTTGTTACGACATGTATTTAGGGGACTTGGTTTTCTGAAGTCCTTTCATGCTTTCCTATGTAGCACTTCACAATTCAAAGGGAATTGTGGACAAGTGCAACATAGGTTACTATTAGAAAGGCGTTGGGAAAATCAAGTCTCCCTAAACCATTACTGAACGTAACAATTACCAAAATCCATTCATCCATGTCACATTGTCTAGGCATTGACATTACACTGCCAATAATTCATTGCATATCTGACATGTATTGCCATAGAACAATAATCAACAATTCTACTTTGTTACACCATGTATTTAGAGGACTTGGTTTTCTAAAGGCCTTTCATGTTTGTCTATGTAGCACTTCACTATTCAAAGGGAATTGTGGACAAGTGCAACATAGATTACCATTAGGCATTCATAAAATCAAGTCTCCATAAATCATTACTGAATGCAACAATTACCAAAATCCATTCATCCATGTCACATGTGTCTGTCATCCCAAACATAAGCATAAGAATTGCATCATATAGGCATGTAATTGTAGTGCCAACAATAGTTCAATCATTTTCGACATGACACTATACCTTCCTTTGAGGTGGTAGCAATAGCCAGATGTGGTTTTTGAAATTCTATATGTGTTCAACTATGTTGCAGTATACCATTCAAAGAGAATTGGATGACTGCTGCAACATAGTTTAACAATATTGAGGTTTCCGAAAAATTGTGTTTGGTTATTGCATAGGGGAGATGAGCCAAAACATGCGCATCCTATCTTAGACGGTTCACATGGAGTGATACATGAACAAAACAACAATATTTATATGATTGAATTGAAGAACAACAAAATATAATTGTATAAACATATATATACATATGTGTATACATATCTACCTGACTGAATTGATGAAGCAAAACCTATGAAAAAGAGAACACCCCCAAATTTATCTATGGCACTAAAACAACCAACAATATTATTTGTTATTGAAATGAAGAACAATAGCAATATATATATATATATATATATACACAATTGCTTACATGCATTTTTTTTCTTACACTGAACAAACCAAGAATATTTATGTCTCAATTTAAGAACAAAATAGAATTGTATAAACATATATATACATCGCACCTATAAAAGTTACAATAGTTGCATGATTGAATTGAATCACAACAACAAAATATATGAGGTATATACTTATACATACGTGCATACCTATCCATATATGTACACACACACACACATATAAACACATAAACATATATGTATATGTATATACAATTGCTTACTTGCATTGTTTTGCTTACATTGAACAAACCAACAATATTTATGTTTGAATTGAAGAAGAACAAAATAAAATTGTATAAACATATATACATATTCATATATATGTATATGTATGTGTGTGTGTGTGTACATATTTACATGACTGAATAGATGAAGCAAAACCTATGAAAAAGAAAACACCCCCAAATTTATCAATGACACTTTAAAAAGTTACAATAGTTGCATGACTGAATTGAAGAACAACAAAATAGATATATGTACATATATGTATATGTCTATACATATACATATATGTATACATGTAGTGGTGGCGGGATTGAAGTTGCAAAGACCTTAAACGAACACATTCTGACATCAATGTGAAGAACAGTCGAGAAGATGGTAGATTGAAAGGGGAGAAAGTGAGTTGTGCAAGGCACTAGGAGCATTGAATGCATAAGGGCTCATATTTTGCGTGGGATGTCATGGAAATAATAGGAGGGGGCGTGCATTAAACATGATTGTACAGAAGAATTGGCAAGGGTGGTGAGAGATTAATGTGAGCCAATGGAGTGAAAGGGTGGCAGACTATATTTTGGTAATGTGGCAATCTAGTCCACTTTGGACGTCGTGCCACACACCAAGTGGACATCTAATCGTGCATGTATCGGTCGCATGGCAAAAAACTAATTTTTTGGACAACATGGCCAAATAGCGTCATGCCATATGTCATATACAATAAAAAATAAGAACTAAAAATGAAAAAATGTCAATTGAACATAGATGGAAACAAGAAGCATAAATACAACACATTGCAATTTGAACAAAATAAATTGCAAATGAAAACAAAATATGGTTGCATCCATAGATATCATAAATTTAAAACTGTCAACAATAATGTTGCATCTGTAGATATCATAATTTATAAATTGTCCAAAACATCAATTGCAAATCAAATCAAAATAAGGCCATATCTACGGATATCAACGTTGTTTCAATGATTGGAGTGCTACTAGCTGTTGTGACAGAGAATTGGTGGTTGGTTGCTTGGGGTATGAATGGCCATGTTCTCGTCCCCTTCCAGTTGTTGTGGAGTGTTGCTTACATGACTAGGAGTTGGACTAGAAAATTGGGTGCAAGTGACATGTGTTGGGGGCGATGGTGAACATATTTGTACATCCCGACTAATAGTCTGATTTGGAAATTGAGTGCACTTGAACTCAGATTGGAAAGAGGGTTGAATAATTCATTGTAGTGGAGAAGTGAGGGATATTGATGTTGAGAATATCCCAGAATACTCCATTACTTTGTGACAAGGGATTAGCGGGGGTCCTTAACCACCTTTCTCTTTGTAAAGCCCTCAATACCTCCTCAATCTCTTTTTCCTTTAAGTCTTGTTCCCTCTGAAGCCTCTCTTGCTCCTTTTTGGCATCTCTATCCTTCTTCTACTGCTCTTTTTCTTTACGTTGTATCTCCTTCTCTATTTGGCCTACTTCTTCAATTCCCTCGCCACATTTTTTGTTGCCTTTTTCTCCTCGTTCTCTTGTCTCTTTTTGGATTTTATCTCGTCAACCTCTTTCTTCCTTTTCTCTTGCTACATTAACATATTCATGTAGTCATTTGCTATCAAGAGCTGAGATTGTCTGCTCAACCGAATTCCATTACCACCACCTTTGGATTTTTTTTATGGACAGTGTGCACAGACAACTTGAGGAATTTGCTGATGTGCGAAATTGTTTTTGTTTCTTGTGTCTGCTCCAATTGTGAGGCAATGTTCTCCTCCACCTAAACCTCCACTACCCATGAATCCTCGGTGAAATTGCCTCCTAAATATGAAGTGCCACAAGTAGCATAGTAATACACAATTTCAAATAGGTCAATTGCAAGTGGTGGTGATGGGAAACTATAAGTACCCTGTTGTTCTTAGACATGCAAATCAATGCCTAAATTCATTGCTCCCTCCACCAACCAAGATGGTTGGCTACACTGCGATGGAAAACTTAAACTATCCTCCAATTGGTCAGTCAAGTTGTCCACCATGGGAGGAGTTTGTTGATTAGCCACCACTTGTGCAACTGAATCAGTAGGACTGTTATCAGGTGAATGTTGTATATGTTCCTCTACCTATGATTTTGTTGTAGGTTGTAATTGTCCATCTAGAAGAATGGACATCAATGTTTGTGCAACATCGTCTCTTGACACAACTCCTCTTGAAAAGCTAACTGCACTGCAGAAGCATCCTCGCCTATGCTAACCTCAAATGTGTCGTTGGGACACATGTCGTCCACGAGTGCATCCAGATTAAGTGGCCATATCCTAGTCCTTCTAAATCCCGCTTTGATATTATCAATTGCCAAAGCTCTTAATAGTGATTTGCTACCTAATGTGGCAAGTTTTGTCCTCCTGACTTCAAGGTTTGGAAACCTTGCCAGCCATGCTACACATTCTAATTTGAAGTATGATTTGAAAGGTGAAAACACACTCACATCCAATTGTTGTAGTTTATGTGAGGTGTGTGTTGGCAATGTTAGTACATCTATACCCAACTCTCTTGCTTGTTGGATGGTTGTGAGCACAACATGGCTTCCATGCCCATCAAAAATCAACAACTACCTGTTGGTGGGTGACACACCGTCTGAAATTGACTGCACAAAGTGGGACAACCATTGCATAAACAACTCCTTTGTCATCCATGCATGCATCTGGGCTGCCATGCAAGCAGTTTGTTTGCAGTCTACAATGTAATTTTGTAAGTTTTGTTTCCCCTTAAACAAGTAAAAGTCTGGAATGCTCTACCTGACAGCGTTAACACAACATAGAATGGTTATCCATTCATGACTCTTTGGAATAATGTATGACACGTTCATGCTACCTTTTCTGGGCCAGCACCTTCATGGACCCATTTTTGTTTGCCTAGATATCATTTTCATCGCAATTCCAAATGCGATGAGGACCATATGGATGTGCTTCATACAATGCAAACAATGTCTTGTAGAAAGCTTCTACAATAGCAAGTCTAAGGTTCAATGCCCTATCTTTTTCTAGGCCTTCAATAGTCCGCAACGTAAGTTCTAGATGTCGATTCTTGAAATTTGTCAACCAAGACTTCCCCAAGAACCCATTCTTGAAAGGGTTTGGCCTATTTTCACAAGTTTGGGCAACCTCTGCCTTAAGATTGACTGTATCAAGGGCATGGCCAATCGCAACCATTTCTTTGCACCATTCCACAATCAAATGTTCTTCCTCTTCAGTGAGGATTGTTGGTGAACCTTTCTTGGATGTTGTTGTTAGTCTGCCTAGCCATTTGGAGAGCGTGGTTGTTGGGATTTCCCACTTTTTTGAAGCTCCCCTTATTAACATGTTGTTTTCCTCTACAACATAGGGTGCCCTTGTCATGTTCTTTGATGACCAAAGTCATTGCATTATTACCTTCTGCGGTCTTTGAGGTGTAGGAACCTCATTCTGCGGTATTCGAGGTGTAGAATTCTCCACTACTGGTGCAATAGGATTTGCTTCTAGGGGAAATTTAGCCCCTTGTTTGTGGGAGGGAAATTGTGTCATGGCTCTTTTTTTTTTTTTGGGTTGCAGTATGGGTCACCATTCCATTACCCTTAGTCATTTGCACAAAATAAGTACAATCAAAACCAAGAAGGAAAAACATCATATATTAAGTTCTTCTGACAATAATAGGAAGGTATTTTCATATTGAATGACAGTTTACTTTATGTATGAAGACAATGATGCTTGAACAAAAGATTAATTAGTTTGTGTATGTGTTTTCTTTTTAGTTTGTTGCATTAACACTCAGAAATACTGTAAATAGTTTACAAACATAGCAATACATATATATATAGACTTCACTTATTCTAGAGTGAGCAACATAAGAAAAAGAGGAGTGACAAGCACAAAATAGGCATTCTTAGGCATTGGGAACCACAATTACATTGTATGCAAGGGAAACACAACTGATAACCCATAATTGTATCTCATAGACATGTATACTCACGCACAACACGTTAGGAACTACACTTACATTGTAAACAAGAGAAACACACTTGGTAACATATGACTCTAATAAAGGACAAATATATGAAAATGAATGAAAAACGGTAAGTTAGAGTTTAACAAATCTCATATCTCTTAGGCATGTACTCATGCACAACAAAATGAGAACCACACTTACATTTTAACTATGACTGTAACGATTGCAATATAAACTGTAGGGAAACAAACTGCTAACCTATGACTGTAGTGATTGCAATATAAACCGTAGGGAAACACAACTGTTTAACTATGACTGTAATGATTGCAATATGAAACGTAGGGAAACACAACTGCTAACCTATGACTCTAATGGTTGTAATGAAAAACAATATAAAGCTTACGAATGTAAAACAATAAGTCAGAGCTTAACAAATCTCATCTCTTAACCATAGGGAAACACAACTGCTAACCTATGATTGTAGTGATTGCAATATAAATTGTAGGGAAACACAACTATTTAACTATGATTGTAATTGCAATATAAACCCATAGAGAAACACAACTGCTAACCTATGACTGTAATGGTTATAATGAAGAACAATATAAAGCTTATGAATGGAAAACAGTAAGTGAGATCTTAACAAATCTCATATCTTAACCGTAGGGAAACACAACTGCTAACCTCTGATTGTAGTGATTGCAATATAAACCATAGGGAAACACAACTGTTTAACTATGCCTGTAATGGTTGCAATATAAACCATAGGGAAACACAACTGCTAACGTATGACTATAATGGTTGTAATGAAGAACAATATAAAGCTTATGAATGGAAAACAGTAAGTGGGATCTTAATAAATCTCATATCTTAACATTAGGGAAACACAACTGCTAACCTATGATTGTAGTGATTGCAATATAAACCATAAGGAAAGACAATTGTTTAACTATGACTGTAATGGTTGCAATATATACCGTAGGGAAACACAACTGGTAACTTATGACTGTAATGGTTGTAATGAAGAACAATATAAAGCTTATGAATGGAAAATAGTAAGTGAGATCTTAACAAATCTCATATCTTAAAGGCATGTACAACATAAACATACTCACATACAACAAACTAGGAACCACACTTACATTTTATCGCAGGGAAATACAATTGTTTAACTATGACTATAATGATTGCAATATAAACCATAGGGAAACAATAATGCTAACCTATGACTGCAATGGTTATAATGAAGATCAATATAAAGCTTACGAATGGAAAACACTAAGTCAGAGCTTAAAAAATCTCTTATCTTAAAGGCATGTACATCATAAACATACTCACGCACAACAATCTAGGAAACACACTTACATTTTATTAGAGGGAAACACAACTACTAACCTATGACTTTAATGGCTGTAATAAAGAACAATATAAAGCTTATGAATAGAAAATAGTAAGAGTTTAACAAATCTCGCTTCTTTTGTGCATGACCAACTCATTCACAGGCATAAATTATATAAATAATCTCAATGTAGAGGAATACCTAGAACAATATGGAAGTTGCTAGTCTGGAATCTGTGTTGCTGCCTCTTCTTGTTATGTCGGTCAATTTTGTGCTTGTCACTCCTCTTTTTCTTATGTCACTCACTCCAAAATATGTGATGCCTTGAAGGTTTTCATGGCTATTTGAATTGGGAATTGTTGTGATCTGTTTGATGTTTGTTTGGCATGGCATATTAAACCCCTGTCCTCTTTCAAATTTGAAATTTGAATGATAAATTGCAGATTTGATTGGTTTCGGCCATTAATTTTTGAGTTGGTTGGTTTGGTGGAATGTTTGCATTTGTTTTCATAATTTTTTTCATGAAGAATGGTGGCCTTACAACTTGTTTTTGTGGATGCAAGTGTGTTTTTAGGTTAAGTGACCAGTATGTACACGGTTCATTTGGTGAGATGGGACAAACGCCTGCTGATACATGTTGTAGGTCTCATGTTTGATGAGACAGACAAATGATTATATGCGTGTTGTTTTGGTCATACTACCGTGGAAAACTTGGTTATAATAAATTATCATTTGGGTCAAAGATGGGACACATGGGTTTGAATAGTACTGACATGGCAAGTCTATTTTGTTGTGTAGTTGTCCATTATCTATAAAGAAGTGTTGTGTTGGTGCGACAGTTGGGTTTCAATATTTATGGGGAAGGGGGTCTACTTTTATGAACACCCAAGATCTTGTCAGTGATATGCCAGATATACTTTCAATACACTTAGACTTGTTTGGTTGCACTTATTTTGCAAACAAACATATACAATAAACTGTGCATTTATTATCTGATTTATGCTTGGGCATAGATTGTTTTTTTATGCATGTGTTTTTTCCTCTTATCTAGAGGAGTGGCATACCACTGTGGGCCCCAACGCGCACCAGTCCTATCACACGTTTAGGATCCCGCACATGTTCCGGTTCCTCTCCCCTAGTTGCACTAAGAGGTTTCTTTTGGTAAACTTGAATAATAACTTTAGAATAAAGTATAGTGGGCACAAATTGAGGCTTTTGTGGGAAAATCTCCGCAATTGCAATTGTTTTGTAGACATATTATATACTACGTGTTATATGCATATAACATTTACTCCATTGGATCATAGCCACTGCACATGATGGCTAATATATTTAGGCAAAGAGTTACGAGCACCTTTGCAAATACAAGAATCTGGTTGTGACACATGGGCAGTCTAAGGCTCAAACCTTGGGCATCCTTCCATCTGCAGGCCACTATATCAATAAGCTACAACTCTAGTACTTATCTTTTATGATTGACTGCAATTTCCGAGTCCCATTGACCATCACGGTTATTTCTAGACATTCATATAAATTATTTTCTTAAATTTTTTGACTTTTGAACACTGTCTAATAGGTTTTGCTTGATGTTTCTATAGTATTCTGTGATGAATCCAAAACATTTATGTAAAAACTACACAGTTTTCTCCAGAAGTTAAACAAAATTTTATTAAATATAAACTGTGAAAACCTAGTGTTTCAAATTTGTTATTTCTTTTTTTTCACCTAAGTGGTTCGCCATTTCCAATACTTCCCATTAAAAAAAAATATCGAGAGGTACAATATGAGCAATGTAGAGATAACGCACACCTACTTTTCATTCAGTTAGACAATATCACTTGAGCTTTTCTCTCTTTGTGATGCTCTCTTTAGAAAAGCATATTGAAGTCCAAGAAATATTGCATGCAAAGACCTCTCTCAGTTTTTTTTTCTAAAATGGCATTATGTATGTTGCTGCAACTTCACTCTTCATTTGAGGAATACACGATCTTCCACATTTTTCTTTTTCAAATTTTGCTTATTTTGTATAAGTCCTTAAGAAGAATAGAAATTTCTGTGTTCTAAACTTCAACCTAATTTAATCAGACTAAAGAATTGAAGCCTTGGAACAACAATATTACAAATTAAACGCTGTGTTTCTAGAACACTATCGACAATACAGCTGTCAGTCCAAATTGTTATGTACTGGGTTGTCTCAAAAGCTCATTTGCTAGTGGAGAAAGGTAGCTCCACCATATCTTAGTCATACCTGCGTATACATGGTCTTCTGCTTCTTTTAACCATGGCTTCTCTCCATCAAAGTGCAAAATTTTTATATCACTGCTAATCCCGGAAAATTTAGACCCCTTAATATTCCAAGCTCCATCAAGTCTTGTGTACTTCCCATAAAGTGCTAACAGAACTGAATGATCTGATCGACTCTCTCTGCATTCAAGGATGAGTGTATTAGTAAAGATCTATTGTGAAACATCACGTCTAATAATCAAAACAAGAATATAAAATGATTAGCTTACTAATAAGCATGACCAATGTCTCATTTCTTAGTTGACAATTTATGACCGCTATTGAGAAAACTACTACATAAAATTGGTTAATACAAGTTATTGAAAAGAACAACTTGATTTATCACCTTCCTATACTGTAGAGAATAGGTTCTGTAACTTTTTATATTGCTAATCGTTTTATGTGCTTTTGTTTAGCAATAACTGACCCATACATTCATTTATAGGAAAAAAGATTAAAATACATGATAAGCAAATGAGCACAGGAAGATCAGATTATTCATAAAGGACCCAATACTTTTACAGTAGCATGTTAATTATTCGAGTATAAAAGTTGCTAGCATAATGACATGTTACTGACTCAACATGAGACGCCTTTTATGCCTATACTGAATGCTACTTTAAATGTGCATTTTTTTCTTGTAATATGTGTATCATTGTGTAGCTATTGCAATGAGGTGTATCCTTGTCTTGGCTTGTGTTTCATACTTAAGATTAAAGGGGATAGAGAAACCCATACACTTAAGCATGTACCCTCATTCTAATTAGAATCAACTCCACTGAGGGCCTCAGATATATATCAAAGTGGTGGTATGATGAAGTGTGTGCAACCACCATGAGTTGAACTACTTTTAAGCATTCGGGGTGTTTACAATAATCAGATAGCACTTATTATTGGGGTATGGCTAATAGTAGCTGCCCAATGTTTGTTAGCTTTCCCTTAGTGAATAGGATTGCATGCATGGATAAGATTTGATTATGAAAAGATCATCTTATTTAAGGATGACAAAAGGGATTTATTACAAGTCTAAGTGCCCTATTTCATAATATTCATTTTCACTAACATGATATACTTGTGAACAAAAATGAAGCATTTGTCTGATTGTGGTCCAGAAGTTGAGATGAGGCATTGCCATGCAAACAACCCCAGGTTCAGACCTTGAACACCATGTTTATTTACAACCACCCTAAATCACTTGACTCCAAATTGATTACATTAGGAGCTTGAGATTTTTAAATTAACTCCCCTTATTATTATTGAGGTAAAGTTGGGAAGATGCTAGGTGATATGCTTGAATGTGAACTGTGTAAATACTTCAAAATATTGTGACTTATATGCGTACAACATTAAGATGACTTACATTAAACGTATAAACCAGAATATACAGACAAAAGAATCTAATGTAGAGAAGAGAAGCTGAAAATTGCAAAAATCAACAAGACGTAATATATGAAGAGGAAATGTCTAGAGAGCAAATCATATTTATAAAGCTTTCAAAAAGAGAACAAGATATTACCTTTCAACTTCAGCAGGAAGCACTTTCCTCCACCATTCCATTGTCTCTGTAATGTTTTCTTTTGCTAGGTTAGCAGCATCAACTAATAGCACACTAAGATCAAGGATACATGTGTTCTTCTCATATGGCACTTGGGCCACCCAAGGCCTTGCACCAGATCTTTGAATTGCATTTATGACCTCAAAATTTCTATAGGCACCAAACCTTTGGGAACAATCTTCAACAGCAGCAAGAGCAAAGCTTTGGAGATCAACTTGAAAAAGGTCCTCAACTTTATCCTGAAGCAAATATTAAAAATGTTGTTTCAGGCAATAAATGTGAACTGAAACACAATATCTACCGTGAAAATGTTATCCAAGAATGTTAAAGACGACAAAAAGGGCACACATTACAAATTTATAGATCAAGTTTAAATGACAAAAAGAAATCACGCTATGAATTCCTAAATCAGGTTTTAACGACAAAAGAGGTACACTAGAAATTTATAAATCAGGTTTAAACAAAAATGGCATTTTTTTACTAGTGAATGTAGTGATATCCAATTAGCCATTATTTTCAATAAGATTTCTAACTCAAGCAAAGAAATGGCACTTGAACCTACCAATAAATATGTAGTGTATTCGTCTTAGTGCATGTAGTCAAGATGGCTTGAATTGGAGAAAAAAATAGTAAGAGTAACATAAATTGATTATAAATTGCAAAGATATCTTGCCAATACATAAGTTAATTATAATGTTAGGAATGGTTCGTGTACACCTTGTAATAGTTCAATATTTTTAATGTGTTGTAATTAGGAACTTGCGGAATGGGGCACCACCCTTGGGAGAATCCATGAGATCACTTGTATGACACACTCCACCTTGTGCCGTCTATGGTAGGCAGGTTTAAGAGAGCATTGATAGAGGGGGTTACTTGTGGACTAGGTGAGCCATCTTTGACCAATTATTTTTAACCATGTGTAAAGCATCTTGTAAAAGGATTTATTGCTCCAAGTTGGAGCATTTTGGTTGACCATTTGACTTTCTCATTTGTAGGGGTCAAGATCCTTAATTGGTAGTTGCATTCTATGTTGTGAGGATACAATCACGGAGAGGAGTGCATGGATCCAAGTTGGATCAATTTGACCATGGATTGGCCCATGATTTTGGGAAACCATGGGTTGCCTTTGCCAATATACTGGATGCTTGGGATTGAGTATTGTATGGTTTTTGAATAACAGGTACATATTACTGGATTTGCTCCAGACAGAATTGAATATTTCCTTGATAGCACAACTATTCTCCTATTGTCTTGTATTCTTTCTTTGAGGTGATATAATTTGAGTACTGCTATTGTTGCTAGTTTTTTTCCCATAAGGGTTTCCCATGGTATGGTATCTTGTGTCATATGTTGTTACCCTACTGAAGTTGTTTTAGATTCTATAGACCATAACCTTTTGCATTACTCTCTTGCATTAGATTAAGCATATTTCCTTTCATATAAAAGCTAAATTATATTGAAGTAAAATAGGCTACTTTTATGAGAAAGCTATTACCATTTTGAAAGTGAGAGGGCAGGGAAGCAAGCCATAAGTAAAATGGATATTCATAACCTACCAAGTAACATGACTGCAGAATCAATCTTCTATTTTCTTATGCTAGAAATAACATCACTTTAAGATTATGAGCACTTTATGATGAATTCACTTTGAACTCTATAAGCACATCACCATGCATGCACAGACGTATCAGAAACATCCCATTGATGCAATGATGAATTCAAGTTAAGTTCTTCATGAGATGAGTGAAGCACCTGCTAATAATGAGTATTTTTATCATTATCTTAAGTTTTTTTCTTTTGGGAATAGTTTCAAAGCTGCAATTCATGTAATAGCTAAAGCTTAAGTACTTAAATATTAAATTGCTAGGTTGCTACAAAATTTGCCAACATTGGAAATTAGTGTGACAAAGTCATTGGATTCCATGAAGGTAGAAAAGAAAATCCCAAACCTTAATATGACTTCGTCCAGTGAAAGCACTAAAACTGTGACCTTGGATAACAAACACATTAACTTTAAAAATTGAAAACTCTATATTACTTTACTTCTAATCGTGTCTGTTGAATTCCTACTTGGAACAGGACATTTGCAAACCATTTCCTCATAATTAAAATCAAACCCTCTTCTAACGTTCACATGTACTCAAATATAAGATTTGATTTATAGCATGAACTCTTTCCCTAAAATATATAACATGAATATGGCAATAATGACAATAGTATTTTCCCTATTTCTTGTTCTCACTAGCATGCTCCGGTCTCACTTGCTCTCCTCTGTGCAAGTTTATATAACTATTAAATATGCACTTCTTAACCTTTGTGGATTAGTTGACAATTATAAGCATTCATATTATTTTGGTGTGTTAAGCTTGGACAAAAAGTTTATTCATGGAAAACATGTTGGCTAGATAATTGGTGCTTAGTCTCAATTATCCTCATCGCTAGAGATTGATTAGCTATCCAAACAAACACCCAATGAATGGAATAACACATATTTCCCTCCTTGATTTGTCATCATCATCATCATGAAACATACCATTCTTCCTTCATGGTCAGATGGCTGTGGTAAAAAGGGGCATCATCCCCCTCTTGATGCTTGAGAGATCAAGGCCATGCTCTACCATCCCTTCCAAGTTCTTGTTGAAGTCATAAGTTCTTCTCATATACTACACAAGCAGATATCTCTCATCTCTAATGTCCATTTTGTCCTGTGTAGCTTGGGTTTGTGTGTAGAGCTGTTAGGATCAACTGCCTTTCACTGCACACCCGGCCCTTGTTTGCATCAGATGCATTCTTCCCCAAAGTCTGAAGGTGCAAGTTCTAACAAATCCATGATTTCCTTCAATCCCAAAAAGGATGAATCAAAGCAATATTCGGAGAACATGGTTGACAAAGAGTTCATCCTAGAGTATACCATGATAGTGGATTTTAGGGTAGAGGTGGTTGAGAAGGAAATGTGGCTACAAGAAGTTGCCTTGATCTGCAAATTTCACAATTGATAGCCAGATTTGGATAAGCTTCATGATGGGCTGTCTCAACATTGAAAGCCCTTGGTGAAAGTTGCAGTTGCCATTTATCCCTATGCAAAAGGATGGTTCTTGGTTGTGTAAAAATCGCCTGTATGTAGGGATATTCTGCTCAAGGGAGGTCCTTGGTTTTGGGACAAAGCATATTTGGGTATAAAACCATTGTTCCGAATTCAATCCTACCTCTGCATCCCTTCCTAATTCTCCAATATGGCAAGACTTCCGACCTACCTCTACAATTTTGGTTTGTGAAACGTCTTTCATCCATTGGTTATTCTTTGGGAAAGCTTATTTCTGTCCCAAATCTTGAGAAGATGTATACATAGTTTACCTTTGCAAAGATTCTCATTGGAGATTGATTTATCAAAGAAATTCCTGGAAGAAATATGTTTAAAAGTTGGCAATAGGATATGGAAACAGCAGATTGATTACCAAGGAATGGCCTTTAGATGTAGACCATAATCTGTTACAGGCCATGTAGCCACAAATGCCCCTAGGTTTTCTCATTTGACTCCTTGACAAAGGCATGCTACTTGGTGGGTTGGTGTTGAACATTGCCACCAAGTGATTGGTGGCGATGAAGATGTTCTCAGCAAGCCTCTAGTGATCATTCCTCTTCTGAATCTTCTGGTGATTAGCCCTTTGCTGGAACTGTTGATTCTCTCAAGGCTCAGTCTCTTCATACCAATGACCCTCCTCTAATTATGGGTGAGGGGACTTAGATAAGTTTGGTATTTCTTCTCTGATAACTAAGGTGGTGTGATCCCCTCCAGTGAGATCAATGCTTAACAATCATGATGACTTTTCGAGTCATCCCCTGGCAGATAAAGCAAGGACCCACTCTCTTGGAGCAAAAAAATCTTAGGAACAGCACACAGTGGAAAGAAATAAATTTTCTTGGGATAAAAATGACAAAAGTGAAAGCAAGATCATCCTATGTTCTCATGTTAAAAATGGGTTGGCAAGGCTAAAGGGAATGAATTATTGACTTTGATGATAAAATAGGGATGGATTTTTTTATGATGGATCTGGTGAACTCCTAGTTACTAGAATCTTGGGCTTTGATGCTTTTTTGTGGCTCTTGGGTGCCTAAGCCAGGTTTACTAGCAAATAAAACAATAACTTCAAATATAAAAAATTGTAGGTATTTCTCTTCTTTTTTGTATGTGTTTTTTTTTAATTCGATATTTTTGAACTAATTTTTTTTCATATCTTAATCTTTTGGTTTATCAAATTTTTCCCCAAAAGATTTTTGCTGCTATGGTTTTAACAAGGAAAATTTGCACAAAGAAATTGTTGAGGAAATTTAATTTGGCAAAAGATTTATGGAACATCAATGTAAGGCAAGATAGATAGTATAATGATAATGTATTGAAGAGCCACATACAAGCCACCAAATTAGCGAGCACAAATTAGTTGAAAACCAGCCTAAATTAAGCTATTTGGCGTTATCATAGTTGATGGATATATTCATTATTTCATGTAGATGATATCTTCAATAAGCACATGAACAAATATAAATGAGTAGTGCCACTATGCAAAAAAAATACCATTAGAAGGTGGAAATCTCACAAATGCACTAGATCTTCCTCTCACATGCCCATATCCACATGCACTAAATAATAAGATGACAAGTACTCAATTAATTGGTGGCAGTTCATGAATATTGGTTAGATACATGTACTATATTATGAATTTCATGGATGGGCACCCATGATCCAACAAATAGATTTAATGGTGTTGGGTACCACTAATCATACACCCTTTATACATTATTGAACTCTTTAAAAGCTTCCAAGCAGCTTGACATTTTCATTATTCAAGTTATCACCATTGCCACCAAGTAATATTAATATCCTTCTAAACCATACCAAGTACATTATGCTCCAGCCTTTCCTTAAGATTTACTTGGGAGATCATGCATACTTGCAGATATCTTGTAATTTGTGTCATGAAAGCCTTTAACCTTTGGTGTGTACCGATAGACAAGGTTTTCTATGCATTCCCTCCGACCATTTCACTAAGATTTGTGACTTACCCTCAGCCAACCATGACAGCATTTTGCAATTCATAACTATCCACAAAGTATTTTAGGTTGCTTGCAACCATTCATAAAGTGTGCATCTATCCGTAAGCATCATCCATCATTTTATGCCAAAAGACAAGTCAACTCATCTATTACCAATCCCTCGTGATCTAGCCATCAACAATCCTAAGAAGGAATCAATCAATATGTGATCTCATCAACACCACAAACACTTACTTTGCCACCATTAAAAAGGAACATTTTCATGAGCATTTAATTTGCTAAGATCTATCAACATTATAAGCTAAGCTACCTCTTCTTTGGGAAACCAAACATTTGTTACCTTTTTCCTAAGTTACGGGGTACACCCCTTGGGGGTCCCAATCCCATACCGAATGGGTACAATTACGAGTCCTACAACGGGAGCGGCTTGGGTACGCCTACGGTCCCACCCAAGCACCCTGGATCTAGGCGGGACCTTGGGCATACCTAGGCCGCTCCTAGGCAAACCCAAGGGCCATCCAAACCAAAAATTAAATTAAATTAATTTTTGTAAAACATTTTATAAAAAAAAATCATTTTTTTAAAACTTTTTTATAAACAAGTATGTGCCAAATACCTAATTTCACCATTAAGTGATAAAATTGTGAAAATGGTGTGCACCATGAAGGTTTGTGTGGTTTCAAAGTGTCATATCCCTGCCCTAGCTGGGTTGACTTAGCAGTCTTAAAAACTGTTTTTAAATACTAACAAATATATATATATATATAATAATATTTTTTTAATTTTTTTGACTTAAACTCTCTTTTGGGCACCAACTTTAAATAATTTAATATTAATTTAAAAATAATAATATTTCTCATTTGGGCCGACCTGGATTTTCCTTTTAAGGAACAAACTTTATATTAAACAGTATAAATATGATTCAGCTGGCTGGGCGAAATCATCTAGAAAGTTGATAAGAAATTTGGGAGAAATCCCAAGTATGAGAGCTGGGATGAAAACCTCAGTTACTCAATAAGGTTAGGACGGCAAACCCTAACCTTTTCTTGTCAATTGTCCAGTCTTCAATGCAATTTTATCTGATATTCAATACAACTCATATTCAGCATTTTTCCACAAGTATCTGCCAAGATGAAAGTTTTGTGTTAGGGTTAAATCAAGCCACCCACCATCATTTAGATCATCTGGGCATTACCAGTAGCTGGCTCCAAGAGGTTACTATGATCTCAAGGGAGCTGGACAATGTAACAATTTGTTGGATTTATATTGTTGAAGCCCTAGTGTGACAGCTAACAACAACAGACTTGATCATTCAACATCAAGGACTATCAAGTAGCAGCATCATCAATCTAGATCTAAGGCCTTGCACTCTGCAGCAGCAAATACCAGGTGATTTCAGACCTAAAGACTATTGCAGATTACCTACAGCAGTGACCTGGGTTATTTTCCTGATCCAAACCCTACCAAGGGTGCAGTTTCAGAGGAAGGCATCTTTTCCTATAAACAGATCACAGCCCAATCTACTTTCCTCTCACCTAGGTTAACCATGCCCTACTCTTGTAACAGATATAGTGCTACAAATTGTGAGCTACATCAGATCTGACATCATTCTAGTTACTCTTGACTTTGGAAGTTGTTTGTGTATCAAGTACTGTAATTTGTTTGCCCAGAACTTCTGAAAGTTTACAGTGTGTTGTTGTCCATTGAATTAACTTCATTTGGTGAAGATTTTTCTTGAAATTAAGAGTCATAATCAGATCTGTAAACACTAGCAAAACTAGTAAGTTGAGTAATAAATCCTAGGGTGTTATTTCACAAAGGCCTTAATTTGGGCTTGATGACAAGGGCTCTACCCCTCAACCCCACCCTATAGCGCAACAGGGAATGCGCCAAGGGCGCTACCCTTAGACCCGTCAAGGGGCACTACCCCTCGACCCCAATGGGGGCGTTGCTCCTAGATCCCCACAAGGGGCATTGCCCCCAAACCCCCATGAGGGGCACTACCCCTCGACCCTAGTCCTCCATGAGGGGTGTTGCCCCTAAACCTCATTGGGGTCTCCACTCCCAATCCCTACTAGTTATTGGGATATCTTGTCACATAAGAAAATTGATTACAATAAGGGAGTGTAGGAATTGAGACCAAAACTAACAACTTAGTCAATTATCTTTATGACTATCATAATATCATTGATCAATGATGAAGTATCATAATATCAAAGATCAAATGTCATTATATGATATATCAAATGTGTTTGCAATATATATATATAGCGGTACCTAAACATATTGTGCCAAAGAAAAAAAATTCCCCATACCGACGTACCAAAACCCCAACCCCATACTAGAACCAACAACTTAGCCTTTTTCTCATCCTTTTCAAAATTTTCATGTATTTTTATAACACCAAATTTTAGAAGTAATTACAACTTTCCCAATATATACAAGGGAGGGTGCAATCTTCAAAAATCTCATTTTGGAATGTCCATTCCTGCCACAATGATTACAATAAATTTTACCTACTTTCCTGCTTCTCCTTATGGTGAATAATTTCACCATTCACAACCTTTTATACCCTATTTGGAGCACTCCCTTGTTATAAAGATTCATGTCAAACCATAACCAAGACCTTTATTTGTTAATATTACTTAAGCCTCCATGAGATCAACTATTCCTTGAGCGTGCTTTCGTAACCCACCTCCTTATCTCATTTTCAAGAAGACTTTGGAACCAGTCATATACAGTAAAAACTTTCACCTAGGCCATCTTTGATATCCATTGCTTCATTCCCTTTTTCTTGTGAAAGCAAGTCATTAATTTGTTTGACAAATACACTGTCCTCCCATCCTAGAGACTCCATCTAACATGTCGACAAAATACATAAGTCCCATTGTTAAATCTATTAGTCATTAATTTGTTTGACAAATACAAGTACTCTATTGAAGATCCTCAAAATTTTAAATCTCTTGTTTCAATTTTTTTTTACCATCCATCACTCTAATAGTATCATGCAAAGAAACAAACTATACATCCCCTAAAAAGTCTTAAATTTAACTTCTGTCAACTTTTTGATTTCACATCTATTTCTTAAAAAGAACTTTGTGCATACTTTGTAACATCTTCTCTAGGGTTTTGAGGACTGTAGGTCAAATTCTGGAGGAGTTCCCTCTCACTATTGCGGGCGGCCTCTTTGTTGATGATTCCCTGAGTGTCAAACCGGAAGTGCAGCTGAAAGATAAGTCTAGGGATGCTAATGTTGGTATGGAAACCCAGGGTGTGGATTTGGAGAGGCTTAAGAAGAGAAAGGCGATGGTGGAGGAGATTGCGAGCTCCATCCGCAAACTCAAGATTCCAATTGCTGGTGAAAAAGGTAAGGACACCCCTGTTGGTCAGGAAAGGGTTAGTTCCTCTGAGGAGGAAGATGTTTTAGGGAAAGGGGTTTTTAATATTGATAGAGAAAATTTGTCTGATGTGCTTGGAACTGCTTGTGAGGGTTCCATTGTCTTTTTTAAGCTTTTCAAATGGCTTTTCCATGAACTCAATAAAACTAATGTTAAAGTTAGGGGTGTGGTGAGTAAGGTTGAGGGGTCCTCTGTCCAGAATTAGATAGATGAGTTGTTTGACTCCTTAAACACTATAGTGGACACTCTCAAAATGAAACAAAATCTTGAGGGTAGAATCCGCATCCTTGACGAGCAAATGGTGAAATTTTGGGATATTGTGATGAAAGGTGGGGAGGTGCATAAATTTGTTGGTAAATTTGATTCGACTGCTGTGACTTCTCCTCTGGTTAGCGCTAAGAAGCGTAAAGATAGTGTTCATGTTGAAGAGGTCGGTGCTGCCAGTAAGCCGATGGAGGTGGAAGGTGTTGTTGGGAAGGGTGGGGAGAAAGGTATTGTTTTGATTTATGAGGTTAATATGGATGGACCTGGAGCCAGGACCAGGAACAAAACTAAAGCTTAGGTTGGGGCATTTGGGAAGGAATTTTCTGATGTTCTTAATGAAGCTCAGAAGGTTGTGGCTAGTGACGTGGAGGCGGCGGATATACTGAAAAGCATGTAGTGTTGTTGGTGGGGTCCTCCTTTTTTGATGCTTTTTTGCTGATGGGTTGTGTTGTTGGGTTGCTTTTTGCTTTATGATGCTTTTTTATAGTTCAACTGCTTTCTGATGTAAAGGGTTCTGGGCCCCTTCAAAACCCGTATTTTACCTCTAATCAAAAACATCTTCTCTATGCTTTATGATGGTATGATCAAACTATCATTTTCCAAAAAAATGTCATTTACAGCAGCTTGAAAACAAAAGACTAATAACACCAATGGAATACTTTAGATATTCTATGAAAATTGGTAATCAAATTCACCTGGATGAAACTCCATGTGTGTGAGATCTTGTCATTATAAGATCCATTTTAATGCCTCCAAAAAATAAACTTCAATATAAGTCATAAAAATCTCGTGAACTCTGGAAATGTTGGTAGATGTGCAGCTATTTGTTAAGACTGGTTGAGTATGCTCATGGCTCCATAATGCCTCAAACAACACTCCAATATATTGTCCTATGAAGAAAACATGAGAAAAAATATGGCGAGGGGTCTAGAATTTTAGTATTTCTTGAAAAGAAATTATTTTAGCCCCTATTTTTACCATCTTTTCAATTTAGCTCCTTTTACTTTATTTTTAGGTTGCACACATGACCAAGAGCTATAGCCCACAAGAAAAAAGCACTCTTTAGTCCTTTTGCAATTTGAATTCCTAATCTCATGCTTCAAGTGCAATTTCAGTCAGCTTAACCATGAAATTTTACTTGCAAGGTAGTGAGCTTGAAGTAATTAACAAAACATATTTTTACCACAACGAAAAGATAAAAAGAGTAAGAGGATTTTGTTAGACTTGTGAAAAAAACAAAAGATGCAAGATCAAACAAAAAATGAGAACACCTTCCATGCACGAGAGTTGCAAACAATGATTTGCTATTTCCTCAACAAGAAAGAACTTATAGAATGAACCTCTAGAGTTTGCATGCTTAGAGTTACAATAAAGGAGAGTGCTTATAAGAGCAAACCCTAAATGAGAAAGGGATTAGATCATGACAAGTGTCAACATCAGATGTGATGAGACAGAATGATCTAATAATAGCTCAACTAATAAAAACAAAAACTCCTAAGTTTAGCTTAAGTGTATAAAGTGAAATTAGACTAATAATCAATTAAAGATTAATTAATTATTAGCTAATGAATTATTACTCCAACAACCTCCCTTAAGTGAAAACTTAGGGAGTAGCTAAAAACCCTAAAAAACCAATACATAAAAAGCAAAGAATACATGAATGGGTCCTCACAAACAAGGCCTAATGAGGTACCCATGTACAAACAATCTAATCTCTCACAACTGGAGAAAAGGAGAAAACCTCCTAGAAAAAAATCCTCTCCAAAAGAGAGAAAGGCAAATGAAGGACTAAGAAGCCTCCAAAACAATGTCCCAAAAATTGAAGCACGAAGTTGTAGACAATTTTTGAAAGATGACTGCTATAGTGATGAAATAAAGAACCTCCTCTAAAACAAATAATGATTAGGATCAAGACAAGAATCTACATGAGTGCCCCCAACGACACTACTTGAATCAAATGGAAAACAAAGGAAACCATCTGGCAATTGAAGATGTTGGCCTTGTCGTTGCACCAAAAGATCAACCTTTCAATGCCTGATACAAGCTTCAATTAAGATTTACAGGAGGCGGTTAGACCATGTCACAAACCCAAGCACTGTGCTACAAGGAAGATCAAGGGACACACCATCTTGCAACAATCCCCCCCCCCCAGCACAAGCGAGGGGTTTGAACCTGTAACCGGCTCTGATACCAATTGTTGGCCTAGCCGTTGCACCAAAAGATCGACCTTTCAATGCCCAATACAAGCTTCAGTTAAGATCCACAGGAGGCGGAAGCACTATGCTACAAGGAAGACCAATGGAAACACCATCTTGCAATAGAAGATACAGATGACACATGAATCTGCACGAGTGACCCCAACGACACTACTTAATAATGCAAGATGCAAAGTCGAAAATATAGGTACCAACAGTTTGAAGAACATTGATCAAGTGAAAATATAAGGTTGCCTCCAAAAATAGGAATCCAAGAGTGTCAATATGGTAAATGCTCCATCTCACTGAAATGCATGGATAACCAACCGTTGCATCTGCCTAGTAAATAGGAACAAATATTGAATACGTAGCTCACTCCAAAAACAAAACCAAGGAAGCATTAACACCAATAGTAGAAACCCCCTATAATGCTAACAAGGGAGAGCCAAGACAAATCCACTAAAATTGTCACCAAGAAGCGCATGAAGGAGAACAAAGAACATTTGAACATGCACATGAAAGTACCTAGAATTGATAAAGAGTGTGCAAACAAGGCACACACACATGAGGCAAGAATCTCTAGGATTTGATGTTGTCGTAAAAGGAACACCCACTTAACAAAGGTGTGATGGCAAAACAAAAGGCACTTTATAACATAGTGCGAATACAAAAGGCACAATTGGATGTGCGAAATCTCCAAAAAACATACAATAGAGTGGCACTTTATTTCAATGCACCTACAAAAGAGAAATTGCATGCAAAAAATGTCTACAATGCCCAAATAGGACAAAAAATTGGAAACACGTGTAGAATAGTTTAAAACAAGTTATTCCACGCAAACAAAAAGTTTCCAAGAGCTAAAACGCCTAAGTAATTCACTAAAATGTGAACACAAAAAACTGAATAAAACGTACATGGAGAAAAATCTAGAAAAGTGCATGGACTATGAAGAGCTCTGAAAGACCTTTCCAACGCCACTGGAATCGTGAAAAATGAAGAAATTAGTCAAAAGTTGTGAGCTCGAAAGTGAAAACAACACATCTTACTTTGGCAGGTTGTAGAATACACCAACAACAAAAAACGGTGATGTGACCCACACCACTGGAAAGTACGTGGAGCCCTTTTTGATAATATCTCGTTCACCTAATTTTGATATCATACGCCCAAGTTATGGCCAAAAGAAAAAAAAATGCTCCTTTAGAACACAAAGGGGGCTTGGATAAAAGAAAAAAGCACTCCTAAGTTAGCTTAAATGCATAAAGTGAAATTAGACTAATAATCAATTAAAAATTAATTAATTATTAGATAATGAATGATTACACTAACACCCCCCCTTAAGTGAAAACTTTGGGAGTAGCTAAAAACCCTAAAAAGCAAATGCATAAAAAACAAAGAATGCATGATGGGTCCCGACAAACAAGGCCTAATGAGGTACCCATGTACAAACAATCTAATCTCTTAGAACTAGAAAAAAGGAGAAAACCTCATGGGAAAAACTCCTATCAAAAAGAAAGAAAGATGAATGAAGGACTAAGAAGTCTCCAAACCAATGTTCCAAAAAATCACCCAACTCCAAAATTTACAAAAAAATATGAAAATTTTATATTTGAAGCCCCTGTAACCCTAGTTGAAGAAAATCCTCAAAAATTGAGAAGGGGTTTGTTGAATCCACGCTTTGATACCATGTTAGATTCGTGAAAAACACACAAGATGCAAGATCAAACAACAAACAAGAACACCTTCCACACACGATTTGTTATTTCCTCAACAAGAAAGTACTTAGAGAATGAACCTCTAGAGTTTGCTTGCTTAAAGTTACAATGAAGGAGAGTGCTTCCAAGAGCAAACCCTCGATGAAAAAGGGATTAAATCATGACAAGTGTCAACATCACATGTGATGAGATAAAATGATCTATTGCAAACAATGATTTGTTATTTCCTCAACAAGAAAGTACTTAGAGAATGAACCTCTAGAGTTTGCTTGCTTAAAGTTACAATGAAGGAGAGTGCTTCCAAGAGAAAACCCTCAATGAAAAAGGGATTAAATCATGACAAGTGTCAACATCATATGTGATGAGATAAAATGATCTAATAATAGCTCAACTAATAAAAAAAACACTCCTAAATTTAGCTTAAGTGCATAAAGTGAAATTAGACTAATAATAAATTAAAAATTAATTAATTAATAGCTAATGAATGATTACTCTAACAGATTTGACTATAGAACCTCCCACTCATAAAATTCAATCAACATGAGTGTTGATTTTCTCAAGTTGCAATCCACCCTGCAAGTGTCTCATTATTTTAAAATGTCATATACTTTGCCTATCACTGCATTCACATGCATTCCAAGTGTCCAATTAGAAGAACACATAGAGCTCAAATTAATGGACACATGCTCTAGCAATAGGCCCTAGTTTTACTAAACTTCATTATGCAAATGCAAAACTTATAATCCATAGATCCCTTGACTATAGAATGATGATCATGTGATGTCTTGTAAGGTGTAAAGAACACTTCAATGTGTATATGTACTTTGGACAAAAAAATTGTAAGAAAGGGCAGGAATTGGATCCTCTCACTTGTTATGTAGTCCTTCCCTCAAACCAATGAAAAAAAAGGCAAAAAAGAAATTATGATATTAATGTTCAAGAGTGGTGAAAAATAGGTCAGCCAAAATCAAGGTACATATTCATTTTACATCATGCAAAAGAGTACAAGAGCAATCCTCCCTAAAATATATAAAAAATGAGGACAATACAATCTCACAAAAACAAGAAAAGAGAAAGAATGTATCCAAACTAGTAGAAAGATACATAGAAAAAGGAAAGGAAAAGGAAAATCCTTCTAAAATTCTCCTAAAAAATAGGAGTATACCCATATCATTAATCAATACTTAGTTACTGAAAACATTAAAGAGAATATCGTCAAGAGGCTACTCCAATGCAATCCTCAAAGGTATATAACTAAAACAAAGAAAAACATTTGTGTTGGCATTCAAGTTAGGACCATTTGAAAAGTCGTAATCTTAACTTGCCTAATTCATGGGTATTGAGCAAAGTGTTGTAGCAAGTGTATTTCATCCTATCAAATTTGAGGGCCTTAAATTCCACCCTATCTTTGCATGATGATGCAATCATGGATAGAGAATCCAATTAAGGATTATCCAACCATGCAACCTAATGAACAGACTTATTGTGGAATTCAATGTAACAACAAAACAACAATGTGATATTTATTCATTCACAATTACAACCGAACTACAATCTACCACAATGGGCTTCCAACATGCTAGGCCTTAGCCGTTTGCTTACAAATGGGCACACTATGTGTGAATTACAATATTCAAATAATATTGCAATACAATGCCAATGTCAAGCCAAGAATCTTGCTAACTATCTTCCTATGCTTTTCCATGATTGTGAGAAAGGTTTATATAGCAACTTGCAACATTAGGAGTAATATTAGTTGGTTGCAATGAGGTACAAAACTTGATGTCGAGTGTAACATGTAGTCGACTAAACATGTGAAAGAATCTTCTAGAATGAATGTGGTGATGATGGATCAATGAATATTGATGTGGTTCATACCATAATCTCTCTTGGGTCCAATGAATTTGGAAACATGTTCTCTTGTTGCCGCACACTTTGGAAAGGTGTTGCAAGCCTCAGACAATGGAACTAGATGTTATTTTGATATGCCCGATAATAAGTCAAACTAAATTATGCCTTTGCAGTGACTAGAATCCTCTGGAAATAGAATATGACATTTAAGGATCAATGTAGAACATATGCTTCCAATTGCAAGGTGAAATACACAAGTGCAATGAAATGTGGTAATATTTGTCATGCCTAGATGATGACAAGAATGTTATTGAAAACCTATAAAAAATAAAGTAAAAGAAAATATTTTTTGGTAATGCAAGATTGCTCTTACACCCTAGGATGCTCCTACATCAAACACTTGAGGTAATTTAAAAAATGAGTCCCTCACTTTCTAGTGGCTAGAGGGAAACCAAGACGGTCCACCTCAACCTTAGAAATCCACGATGAATCTTCTTTAGGTCTTCCTTTCCACTTGAGAAAATACTCCTCACATTATTTGTTTCTACTCTTCTAGTGCTCTTGCCAAACCTACCATCCAAAATCTTCTTAATCTCCTTTGGTTTTTGTGGTATTTGATTCTCCTATTGTACTTCTAAGCTACTATCTCTAACTCTCCTTCATGATACTAATACAAATCTACAACATTGAATACTAGTGATATGCCCAAACCTTTTGGTAACTCCACTTCAAATGCATTTCCGAAATCAAACCTTTTGACAATTTTGTTAGGACCAAACTTCTTCATTTTCAACTTATTGTACGTCCCAACTAGAAATCTTTAATTTTTTGAGATACACCATCACTTCATCTCTAACCACAAACTCCTTATTTATTTTCTCTCATCAACTTTTTTCTTCTATCCATCATTCATCTTCTCCAAAAGACTTCTTACTTTAGTATGTACTACTTTCTAGTGTTTTGCAAACTCTTCTATTTCTGCACTCCTCTTTTCTTCATTCTTGATATCCCTCAATTTTGATACATTCCTTGGACTACTAACATACGCAACCCCAAATGGTGTTTTCCTTGCACTTCTATTTATTGAATTATTATATGCAAACTCTACTTGCACTAAAATCATATCCCTTCTTTTCTTCTCTCCAATCAAACATCTCAATGAATTGCCTAAAATCCTATTCACAACTTTTGTTTGTCGATTAGTATGCGGGTGATATGGTAAACTAAACTTCAAATTTGTCCTCATCTTTGTCCACGGCACCCCTCAATAGTAACCAACAAATTCAATGTCCCTATCTGATACAACGATTCTTGGCAGCCCATGCACTTTCACAACTTCTCCTTCAAAATTGGTCAGCTACTTGTACCACATCATTGTTCTTCTTACATGAAATCAAATGCATCATTTTAGAAAATCTATCCACAACTACAAATATAGAATCATGTTCCCACTTTGTTCTAAGCAACCCCAATACAAAATCCATACTTATATCCTCCTAAGGTTTCTCCAAAATTGGTAATGGTTGATACCATAGTTTGCATACTCAATGAATCGCCAAGTACATTTTTTTTCACCCATGAGTTTTATTAGTGTTTGCTTGTTGAGTTATTTTTCCGAGTTTTTTGAAAAACTTGCTGAGTTTTTGGCAAGTACTTGCCAAGACTTTCAAAAAAATCGGCGAGATTTTCCTTTTAAATTAGCAATATGTCAAAATCAAGGAAAAAACATTGGTTACACATTTCAAAAACTTTGTATTTTAGGTTTTATAAGCATTGGTTTTTGCCTTTTAAAAAATTATGAAAATGGTATGTGCTATGAAGGTTTGTGTGGCTTTGAAGGTCTTCATTTGGGCTTGGTGGCAAGGGCTCCGCCAACTCAACCCCACCTTGTATCGCAACAAGGAACACTTGCATAATTTTATTTTTATCAAAAAATTATGTTTTTTTTTTTCAAAACTTTTAAGTGTTTTTTAAGGTGTCAAGTTTTGTCGAGTTTTTCCCAAGTACTCTCCAAGTCAATTTTTTTTAGCTTGCCAAGTACTCTCCAAGTCCAAGTTTGCGAACTATGGTTGACAAAATCCAACATTCTAATTTCTAACTACTTACCTTTGCAACTTGACAAGCCCTACAACTTTGAACAAGTTTTTTCACATCCTTATATATTTGCGGAAAAAAATAGTTCTCATTCACCAATGCCACTATTTTATCTACTCCAAAATGACCTACTAAACTATCACTATGCTTCTCCTTGATCGAATTTCCCCTCATTGAGCTTCTTGGGATACATAAAAGATTACCTTTGAACAACATATCATTCTGAATCAAATAATCAAGCCATTTAGTTCTATTCACACTCACCAATTGTTTACATGCTTTCCATGCTTTTGCAAAGTCTGGATTAACTTCATACAAATGCTTTAGTTCTTCAAATCCAACTACCTCTACTCTCATCTTTGTTAGCAAATTCCATCTCCTACTCAACGCATCTACAACCTTGTTTGATTTTTCACTCCTATGTTTCAACACTAAGATATAACTTTGCATAAACTCTACCCATCACATGTGTTTTTCATTCATCTTACTTTGGCTATTCAAGTATTGTAATGCTTGATGATCTATGTACAACACAAATTCCTTCGCCAATAAGTAATGTCTCCACTTCTCTAAAGCTTGAATTATGGCATAAAATTCTGAATTATATACTAAATACCTTCTTCTTGCATCATTCAACTTTTTACTGAATAAGCTACTAGTCTTCTTTCTTGGCTCAACACTCCTATTGCATTTCCACTTGCTTCATAGTCAACCTAAAATACCTTATTAAAATATGTCAATGCTAACACTGATTGTTCTATCACCTTCTTCAAAAACTCAAAACTCCTATATGTTCCCAATGTCCATTTGAATTCTTTCTTATCTCCTCTCAATGTCTTAATGGCCACTAAAATTCCTAATGAACTTCCTATAGGAACTTGTCAAACCATGAAATAGTGTTACCTCTCCAACATTTACTAGTGTAGGCCACTCAACAATTGCTCTTTCTTTGGATCCATCTTCAATCCTTCAACTGTGATTACAAATCCCAAGTATACTAATTTTGTCTTAATGAAACTAAACTCTTTCACATTGGTCAACAACTTCTCTTCCCTCAATCTCTAGAATACTAATATAATATGTTCTAGGTGTTCTTCCTTAGTCTTACAGAAAATTAAGATATCATCACCATAAAAAATTACAAACTTACCTTAGAATTGCTTCAAAACTTCATTCATCAACCTCATATGTTCTTGGTAATGGAAGTCTATACTTGATTGTGATCTTATTTATTGCTCTGAAGTTTGTACACATCCTCCATTCACCATCCTTCTTTGCTGCTAGTATTGCAAGTACTGCACATGGGCTCAAACTTTCTCTAATTAATCCTTTCTTCAACAAATCTTACACTTCTTGATTCAATTCTTTACTGTTGGTGTCATCTTATGCATCCCCTTATTTGGTAAATAGGCTCCTGGAATTAGATCCATGTGATGATTGATACTCCTCACCAGTGGTAATCCCTCTAGCATGTTGTCTAATAGGATGTCCTTATATTCTAACAAATCTAAAATTTCACTCTATAGAATCTCCTATACATTTGTGGTGGCACCTACTATACTTGTAATGCCACATACCCTTGGAATTAATGCAAAACACATACTCTCATGTCCCAAACCATCTAGGAACTTTCTCCTATCCACTAAACAAAGTCTACCACTATTGCAGACTTGTCTCTCTCTTTCCTTCAATGAAATCAACTTGTGTCTTTTATCATTCCTTTTTATAGTATAAGTATTTGTTCTCCTACCATGTTTAGCACTTCTATCAAATTATCATGGCCTCCCCAACAACAAATGGCACACATCCATCAGCATTATATCACACAAAACTTCATCATGATATGAAACTATTTTAAATGTGACCAAACATTGTTCATTCACCAATAACTTATGCTCATTTTGCAACTAAGCAGTCCTATATAGTCTAGGGTGTTCTAACCTTCTCAACTTCAATTTATCAACCATTTCATCAAACACTAAATTATTATTAATACCACCATCAATAACAACCTTAAAACACTTACCTCCTTATTTTCATAATGTCTTGAACAAATTCTTCCTTTGCATTGGTTCTTCTTTATCCTCATGTTTCAACAAAGCTCTTCTCACGATAAGTGACTCGCCTTTCTCTAGTTTATTTTTGGAATCATATGATCCATCAATATCCTTATCAACATGTGCAAGTCTCACTTTCTCTTTTGCTAAGGTTTCCCTAACCTTGGTGACATTCAAATGCTCAGCGTTCTTCCTTTCCACACTTGAAACAATTTCCTCTTAAAAGGTCTTCCATTGCCTTCATCGTATCTTCCTCTACCCTTCTAATATCCATTAGTTATGTCACTATAGTATGAATTTTTGTCATCTTTCTCTTTGCAGCAAGAACTATTGCCTCATCCTTCATTGAGTTATGAACTACCACTCTTAGAATCTTCCACATATGGTCTCCTATCACTGATCTATTTATTTGGATTCTTCCTTCTCTTCCTCTTTGTCAATTTTGTCTATCTTCAGGTCTTTTATTCAATTTGTTTTTTGCAGTTAGGGCCTAAACATATGCTTCCTTCATTGTTTGGATATTCAATATACTTAGCTTTTCCTAAATTGATCCTCTCAAATCACTGATGCATTGCCACTTTCTTTGCTCTTTCATTATGACATCCTAATTGAACTATCAACCTATAGAATTCCTTAGTATAGTCTTTCACAATCATATCCTTTTGCCTCAAGTTGTGCAACTCTTTCAACAATTCTAAATGATAATTTGCAAGAATGAAATTAGATTTCAATGTTTTCACCATTTGATCTCATTTCCCAATGCTAAATTTACCCTTCCTATTTCTTTCTAATCGAATTTCCTTCCACCAAATTGTAGCATGACCCTTCAACTTAGTCTTAGAAAATTTTACCCTATTCAAATCATCAATATCTTCATACTAAAAATGTTCTTCTAAATCATTTTTCCAATCTATCAATTATTTAGGATTTAAACTACCAAAATAATTTGGAATCTACTCTAGTCTTCTTACCAATACTTGATACAGTTTTCAACATAATTTCTTTCTTGTCTTCTTTGCTTTCACTTTGCTTGACAAGGATAGCTTCTTTTTCTTCATCACTCTCATCAAAAGTGCCCATTCAAATCTTTATCGTCTCAAACATTTCTTCCCTCTTTCCAACAACATTAATAATACCTTATCCTGTTCACAGAGGCATCTTGGATCTAATGTTAATTGCCTCAAACTTGATGATCTATCCACAATCACTCTTGCAAACTGCCTCATATTCGGCTCTCTCTTTACAAGCTTCTTGCAGACTACCTCCAATTCAATGATCTATTTACAACCAATGTGAGTCTCAAGAATCTTCTACCCAATACTCTCTTGTAGGGAGACTTGCAACACACTTATCTTCTCTTCATATGCCTTAATTTACCAACCTTATATCATAACCTGCTCTAATACCAATTGATGCAATTATGGATGGAAGATCTAATTAAGGATTATCCAATCATGTAACCTAATGAACAATTATACAACAGAACTCCATGAAACAACATAACAACTATGTGATCTTTATTCATTCATAATCACAATTGAATTATAATCTACCGCAATGGGCTTCTAGTATGCTAGGACATAGCCGTTTGATAACAAATGGACACACTATGTGCGAATTGTAGAATTCAAATGATATTGCAATACTATGACAATGTTGAGCTAGAAATATTGCAAATTATCTTTGCCTACTTTACCATGACTGTGAGAAGGGTTTATAAAGCAGCTTCCAATATTACAAATGATCTTAGTTAGTCACAAGGAGATGCAAAACTCGATGCCAAGTGTAACATATAGTCGGTCAATCATGTAAAAGAATCCTCTAGAATGAATGTAGTGATGATGGATAAATGAAGCTTGACGTATTTCATACTATAAGCTCTCCTTGGTCCAATGAATCTGAAAATTTGTCCTATCGCCACACACTTCAAAAAGGCGTTGCAAGCCTCGAACAGTGGAATTGGATGTTATTTTGTTATGCTTGGTAATAAGTCAAAAACTGGATTATGTCTTTGTGGTGATTAGAATCCTCTAGGAATATAATATGGCGTTGAAAGATCAAAGTAGAATGTATGCTTCCAACTACGAGGTGAAATATGCAAGTGTGGTGAAATATGGTAGGATTTGTGGTGCCTAGGTGATGATTGGAATGTTTTTTAAAACTTGCAAACAAACAAAGTAAAAGAAAATATTTTTGGGTGATGCAAGAGTGCTCTTACAACCTAGGATGCTCCTACATGACATAATCTAACAAAAAAGGTAATGTCAAACATCTCTATTACCATTCCAATGTATATTAGTTGTGGTTGCAAACAATTTCACATTTCCATTCATTGGGATCGGAAGAGAAAAGGAGGTAATCACTAATATTTCCCCAAGAATTCCTAAGTGATTTGAGCCTAAAAGTAATGAGCTGCCTAAGGAGTAAATCCAAGTTTGTTTGGTCAAGGTATTTAAAGAAAGTGGACTCATTATCTATTGCATCATTGAACAAGTGCTAGAACCCTCTATTAGGATTAGGGTGTACACCTTGTGAATTTGGAGAACATTGTATTTATTTATTATTTGTAATGTGATGTAAACATGGGGCCACATAGAAAAGCGTGCCCCACTTGGGATGAGACTCAAGATTCCTTTAGATGACACACTACACCATTTGGCATGTGTATTATGATGTGTGTAAGAGAGCATCTATGTCATGTAAGATGTGTAAGAGCATCTATGACTTACACATCTTACATGACATTGTAAGATGTGTGAGAGAATCTACAATGTGTGTAAGAGCACATAAGAACATGTAAGAGGGGGGTTACATAGTAGACTAGGTGGAGCATCTTTGACCAGCTAACTATGGCCTGCATAAAAGCATCTTCAAAGAGGTTTAGATAGACCAAATTTGATAGCCCAAGTTTGGTGAGTAGATTATTTGACATTGGGAATTACATACTAATCCGGGAAGGTGGACTTGTCATGAGGAGAGTGTTAGAATTGAGGAGGCCGATTTGGATGCCCAAATTGGGTCCCTTGGTTTAGCCCATAATAGTGAATACCACTTATGGTTTCTTGGATTGCCTTTGCCTATATATTGGATGCTTGGGATGGATTTTGTACATGGTGTTTAGAGCGTGTATTGCTACCAAATTCATTCCAAATGCCAAAGGTTGAAGATCTCTCACATCTATTGTTGAGAGCATAGTTTACATACTCGGAATCGGAGAGTACTTGGCAAGCCCAAAAATTTTGACTCGAGAAAAACTCGGCAAACACTCGACAAATACTCGGAAAATACTTGGCAAATGTGTGTGAATATTTATGTACGTGTATACTCAAGACTGCACTGTGGACACATACATATCTATAAACATACACAGGATGCCAAGTTTGCATGCATATACACACACAGACATATTTATATACACACAAACATGCCAAGATTGCGGGTTTTTTGCGAGCTATTGGCAATTACTCGATAATTTGACGGGAGAAAATCCATCTGCACACTGCCTGAGAGTAAAAGCAGAAATTACTCGGCATGCAAATTTTTTGGAGATTACTCGGCTACTTAGAGAGTATGTAAACTATGGTTGAGAGCACTAAGAGCTCAAATACTATGTATTGAATTGTAATTCTATCATGTTGACTAATACATTGAGTGTCCTTTGGTGGCTAGGTTTTTCCCAAAAGGGTTTTCCTAGGGTATATATTGTGATATGCATTGTTTCTCTATTAAATATTTTGTAGATCTCTAACTTATTGTGTTGCTTCTCTCATTGGATTCGTGTAGGAATCGTCTAGTTTCTTTACACCCTTGACTATGAAGTTTTGGCCACAAGTGCCCACAAGTGCAACCTTATTCAATGAAGGAATGCATATTGCCAAATGTGTAGTTGTAGGGTTGGGCATCTTAGTGAAGCAACTGCATGCTCGTGAAAATGTTTGCATCCATTCTTGCTATCTTTAAATTTTGCACATTTGTTATACTAAGCTTCCACATGGTAATTGGCTGTCTGTGCTGTAATCATGGGTGATGGAAAACTTTACAGGATAAAATGAGGATTTCAGTCCTTTAAACTTGTAACCATAAGAACCCATGTAAGATACCTTTGTTGTAGCAAGTTCCAAGGCACTAAAGTTATTCGTCATGTACTCATATTAATAGTATGTGTTTGTGGACCAAACTAAAGAGCTAACATAATTATGAGAAGTAATCACAACCCATTAAATGGAATGGACTGTAAGAGTGAGGTCCCATATGAAAAGTCACAGCAGTCATAAAACTTTCCTTACATACGCATAATGGGTTGTATCACAATCTTGCTTGTTACATACTCTTAGAACTGAGAGGGGCAACTAATAAATATGCAATCAAGCCTTTAACAGTTCTATCAGAGTTTAATAGTTCTCAATATCCCCTAGTGGAGATGGAGTATACTAATGAAGAATATCCTAGTACTTCTGAAATTATATATTTTAGTAGTTCATGTGATCGAGGAGAGGAATAAACTATTTTACACGATTAGAAAGTTAATCATGGAATCCAGACAGAGTACTTTCAAGTTTTACATAATTAGCATCTTCAATGGCAAGGAAAGATGCAGGAATGGACCAATGATCAGTCTTAGAGCCATTACAACAATTTGACAGGAACTCAAGCAGAACAAAACAAATGAACCCTTTAAAATGTTGTTGAAAATGGAACTAAAGTAGGCAAGGGTTAAAACACATTTGAGATAACAATTGATCCTTGATAATTGTGTTGTTAATATCCACGGATATTAGAGTTTGAAAAGGTTAACCACAGAAAAGACATAACCTTCCCCTCCTTCCTGCCCAAACTTGGATTAGATATATAATCTTTATATGGCTGGAGAAGAGATGCGCATCACCTCTTTACCTTGAGAGGATAATAACAACACAAGCTATCAGATCCATTGAACTGATTAGACCAGAAAAGCCACATGCATTCACAAGTGCAACTCAGTGAAATTGAATTCCCTGTGGTGAAGCAGAATACCAATGTCAGGATAATAAGAACCCCTGCATCTTTGCCATACTTTCCTAGTGACATCCTTTGATAGAAAAGAAACTGGCCATCATATGCTGTGTGAACATGATTTGGAATTGGGGATCTCGTGTATGGGTTGTCAAATTATGACAAAAGAATATAAACCAATCCTAGAAAAGAAAAAGATAAGATAAAGTTATAAACTAATCATGAAAACATTGGAAAGGAGAGAATATGAGCTAGACGAACAACCTCAAATGCCAACTAACATTAGAAAATATCTCTTGTACTCAAGAGATGGATGTTAGGGAAGACACTGATAAAATTAGTATGCTTTCCCCAGTCTATTTCAATCAGGAAGTAAATGTAGCTGGATTTAAGCTTATTGATCATTGACAGCAATCTATTTACTGATTTCTATGCTTGTGTGTGTCATGTTTGAATGGCAAGTATGAAAATTTCTGACATGACCTAAACTTCCATAGTCGTGTCTTATCTTTGAACAGTAAATAACTATTAAAGTTTCTGGCATGTCCTAACCTAGATGATATTCTAGTTCTTTGATAATAAGATCAATCTAATATCCTGATTCGAATGGAACAAAAAAAAAATTAGAAGAATGAGACAGAAAGACTAGTCGACATATCCTTCAAATGGAAAGCAACTTATGTTAAGATAAACTACACAATGATGGGACAAACAATGAATATTCAATATACCTTCACTGTTCACAACATCTGGCACGAAGTATAAATGAATGTACCTTTACAACAACATCCGGCGCTAAGTATATAAACCTTCCAATGTTTTGATAGATCTTGGGGATATAAAATGCTAAAACATGCGCCAAATTAAATGTATCGTATTCATCGTCTGATATTATTTTTTTCACCTTTTCTCTGATAACATTATGCCTGCACATGGAAAGCCATTAATGAGAAAAAACTAGTATAAAAGACAATCTTTTACTTGTGCAGCACTAGTGTTAATGTACCTTTGCACAACAATGTTCGATTTTGGAAAAAAAACCTTCAGTTTATGGTGAGAATGCTCTTCATCGAGATCATCAGGCAGAAAAAAATGAAAATGTATATTTCCAGGATACCTGAACATAATAGGCAAACAAAAAAGGAGGTCAATAGAAACAATAAAACAATTAATAAACCAAAGCAAGAAAAGACAGTCAATATCCTGAACTTTTGATACATAGTTACTAGGAGACTTGTACCCTGACCCTGGGTACATCTTCCGCACTGGAAACATTTTCCCATTTCGGATATCCATATAGGTATGTCTCCAGACATTAAGAGACTTCAGATGAAGTTTCTTTGCATCTCTATACATCTCCTACAAGTATCCCTTGAAAATTGGGAAACTTCCAATAGATTTTTTTAGAAATATCATATAAAATTACAATTGGTTCTTAAAGTGCTGATATGTGGTTGACAAAAGCTAAAAGAACTCGAGAATACACTTATAGACTTGTAATTTTCTATTTTTTACACAAAAAATCATAAAAAAAATTGTATTAAAGAAATTTCTTATCAAATCCTGAAGAGGTAATAGTACAAAGAGAAACAAGAAGAAAGCTTTAGATGTATACATGCATTGAAGTTTTATCAATTGAGTGAAAATATAGTCATCTCCAAGGACCCCATACCATGATTTTAAAAATAATGCCAAAACCCCTACTAGTCTCTGTCTGCTATCTCCAGATGATTCTGATTTAAAATAACTTTTTATACCATACTGATGATTATCAAATATCAATATAATAAATCTTTCCTTTCATTGACAAATATTTCAATACTTCAAAATGTTATGTTTAAAAAAAGTTAAACATTCTAATAATATACATTCTTTTAAGTTCCCTATCCATTGTATGGTCTTCAACTTTTTGTAAAAACTGTATACTGGTACTTGTCCCTGTGTCCTGTACCAGTACTACCCCTCCTATCCAAGTAACTATGTTTTGATATAGTAAAATATGGAGGAGTAGGCAATTTGCAGGAATGAATAAAGAACATATTACAAATATGAAACCAAATGTTTAGGACAAAAATAAAGAATACAAATCCTCTGCATCAAACTGTAAAGAACATTATGGTACCCAACAGGAAAGATAAGATATAACATTTCAAGATCCCAGGTAGAACGTTTTAACTTTCTAAATCTTTTGGATGCATTCTTAGCATCCAAATGAATCTTTCATATTGTAAAGAGAAATAAAAGTACATTTGGAATGTTTTATATCTTATATCCATTTTTTGCTAACTTGGTTGAAAGAAAATAATGTTATATTTTCTAAACTTAATGGATCAATGAGCATCCATGAAGATTAATAGGACTAGAAGGAACAAATATCAAGGATACCATTTAGAGTGAATATGTAAAGGAAAGTTATCACCCTTAAGAATATTTCTTTATTGGTTGACTAGTCAACATTCTCCAACGATATTGACAGAGATATCCATGGTGATGAAGTTGGAAAATTTTCAATTGGTGGTATTATTCAGCTTTATATTTTGATTTAGGAGCACCTATGAACATTCTAAAATCTTTCCACCCGTTGTTCACTTTAATTTTTTTATGTGTATTCAAAAAATATATTTGCAAGTTACAACAGTAATGCATCACATATTTGTTACAAGTCTCCAAACAACTCCTAGTATAGTGAATGCATATATATCTATAAGGGATTTCTGGGGAACTGGCACTGTTTAAATTGACTCCAAGATGAGCTTGCAGTCTGGGTCAGAGTCCTCCATACATGCATGTTGAAAAAATCAAAATTCAAAATTTAGACAAATCTAGGTTATGAAATACATGTTAATTAATTTAGTTTAAGATTGTTGCTTGAGATTTGCTCCATACTTTAGTTCCAGTGACAGGTCATTGCAAGAAGAGTAATGAAAACATCATCAGATAATATAGGCGCTTCATTGATTTTTTCAACTTAGAGAATGATATTACAGAATAAAATAAATAGGAACATATATCTGTTCAATGATAGTACCTCGAGTTAAATATAGTAGAATTCACAATAACTGCTAGAGGTCGAATATCCAAATCATCTATCCAGGAAAATATGTTAACATTTTGAAGCACTCCAGTGTTCATCGAAACATTTGTTGATACCTCATTTGCCTGCATGCCCCATTCCAACGGAATTCAAAAGTGGTTATATTTTAAAAAGCGATTGCCATGGATAAATCATAATACCCAAATTGAAAGTTCACTAAAATAATACCTATCCTAAAGATCAAAGCCCAGTACTCTAACTTACAAATTGATATACCCAGAAGTTTATACTTAAATAGTTGAAATTGGATTGTGAAGTAATGATAACAGAATCGCTCGTAAGAGCGCAACCCAGATTCAATTCCCCTCATCCCAATAATGGAACCTATAATTCCAGACGTCATGGAGTGAGGCCATGCTCTATTAGGTTAAGTGTAGAAATCCTAAAATTTGATTCCAACTTAAGCTTATCACACACCGTGCTGAAGAAATGCATAGCTGCACCTTAGATTTTAAAAGTAAGAAATTTTTACAAAGCAACTAAACTAACTAAAATTACTTCCACTACTTTGATTTGTTGATGTAGATTCTTGCTAATGAACGAATTTAAAGCCAAGAGGATTGTTACCGTTTCAATGTTGGAAGCGAAAGGTTTCCATTGGCGATGAGGGTCGAGAGGATGGCGGTAATGAGTGGCGGGCAATAATAACTGCAACGAACAGAAGACGAGAATAAATGCAAGAGATAAAAAGGGTGCAAAACTCCACGCCTTTGGCGGAGCGTCGATGTCAATATGCAGAGCTGCTCCCGATGATGAGGCGTTGGAGTTGCTATTATTTTTCTTCCTCCTGATCGCTCCTCCTCCGCTTAAATGTGCATTAAATTCTGACATACTTTGCAGGTTTCTTTACATAGGTGGGGAAGGGGAAACGCTGACAAAGCTCAGGAAAAGATGTTATTTGCAGAAGCTTTGGTCGTTAGCACTGCGTTTTCCTGTTTCCGAGATGTTTGACTTAGTCCAAAGTACACCTTTTTGTCGTAACTTACAATCGATAGTACCTACGTATTTCCAGAGGACTTTTCCACACTGGTAATTAATGATTTTTTTTTTTTCCGCCAGGACTTCGAAGCTAAATAAAGAAATTGGAAAGAGCCGGTATGTAAAGTATCCTATTTCTTCTAGTGAATCCAATGCAGTTTTTAATGATATAGGCGTGTTACTCAATATCAATTAGTTTATTTATTTTATAAAATGCATTTTGGTGCCAGATGGTTTTTTTTTTGTTAATTTAGAATTTGTATAGATAGAGTTTAGTATTTGACATTAAGTATATATAGAAGAGGGGCCCAAAATAGGGCACCTTAACTTTGGAGGTCCACATGGAGTGCCACGTGGACCAAAAAATATTTTAAATTTGCCCACCACGTCACCCTGCCCCCTGTGCATCCGCCAATTTATTTTTTATTTTTTAAATTTTGAGCACCCCACCAACTGTCGCGCACTGATTCATCCATGGTGTTCAACACTGGCCCATTTTTCCCTCCACCCGAAAGTGAAGCCCATCTGCCACCTTAGTCAACGCACAAATCTACGTGCATTGGATCGGATGAACGTGTGGCTTCCAACAACCTCACCACCCTAAACGACCAGTTGAGAGCATTAATCGCTCATTGCCTCTTTCGTTACCTCCACTGAGCAACTTGTTTTACGCATCCCTCCACATTTAATCGGACTAACAAGCGCATAAGTTAGAAATCAAGGTTCATTCAATGCTCCACATTCTTACATATCTTGCTCATTCTCATTCCTTTAGTTTGTGTTTATTTTGGAGTGTTTGTTTGGTTACACACTCATACTGGTTCGGCTCTCCACAATTCGTTGGTCGACTCTCCACGCTTCTTTGTTTGGCTCTGCACTCTCGAGAGCTCCCTTTCTCTTTCATGTGAGGTTTTCAACCTCACCCAACCTGTACTAGTGTCTTTCAATTCGACGGTATTCTACCATGCACTTATATCATTTTAGTTATTTTTTGCACAAACCTTCATTGTGGAAATTTATCTTTAAAAAAGATTAATAGTAGGAAATGTGGGGAGGGTTTCACTATTTTCGTTTCGTATATACTCGCCCATGCACTCGTAATCGTGTGCTCTTCATTAGACGACGTTTTACTCTACATTGTGTTTTTCATATTTGCTTTCTATGACGAAATATGAAAAGGGTTCAATTGTTTCGACATCAAATATGATAACAGTTTAATCGGTTTTTCATTATTATTAAACTCTTTCAACGAAATATGGAAAGGGTTTCACTAGGTTTTTGCCATGCACTTCTATTCTTAACTGGGTTTAACTGGTTTAATATGGAAATATGGAATGGGTTTAACCGGTTTTTCATTATTACATTGTTATTTGAAATATGAAAATGGTTACTATGAAATATTCATAGGGTTTTATTGTTTCTCATTTTGAGGGTTTTATGTCGTGCACTTCTATTCGTGTGTTTGACATTTCACAAACTTTAACTCTGCAATTTTCTTTTAGTATTTGTTTGTTATTCCAAAATATAAAAATGGTTTCACTGGTTTTCATCTCAAAGATATTCTGCCATGCAATTCTATTATTTTGTTCTTCCTTGACAATAGTTCACTCCTTTTTATATTTAATTGTTACTACCAAAAATGGAAAGGGTTTTGGTGGTTCACAATTAGAGGGTTTTCTACCATGCACTTGTATTCATGTGTTTGTCATTGCACAAACTTTAAATATGCAATTTGCCTTTAATATTTGTTTGTTATTTCTAAATATGAAAATGGTTTCATTGCTTTTCATTTCGAAGATATTCTACCATGCAATTGTAGTATTATGCTCTTCCTTGCACAATAGTTCACTCTATGAAATGCTTTTTATATTTGACTGTTACTACCAAATATGGAAAGGGTTTCAGTGGCTCACAATTAGAGGGTTTTCTGCCATGCACTTGTATTTGTGTGTTCATCATTGAACAAACTTTAACTATGCAATTTTCCTTTAATATTTGTTTGCTATTCCCAAATATGAAAATGGTTTCACTGCTTTTCATTTTGAAGATATTTTGCCATGCAATTCTATTATTTTGTTCTTCCTTGCACAATAGTTCCCTTCCTAAGCAATCCATCCTTCTCCTAGTACCTAGTCCAAGGTATGACTCTTCCCCAATCCTTAACAATTCAAATTTACCACCTATTTTTTGTTGTCTTCCCGCCAAATCACTAGAGGCCTAGAAAGTCCACATGTGCACTAAAAAAGGTCTAGATGTGCCACAAAGGTACATATACAAACAATGATATACATTGAAAGAAGCCTAATCTGTTCAAAATATACACGATATACCATGGATGTTTTGATCTATGCACATCATCTATATCTTGAACAGATAAGACTTATATGTGTGTAAATCATTGTTCATCCTATTACAAAAGAAGGGCTCATTCCTATTAACTTAAGACTCCTTTCAATGTATATCAATGCATATCACTTGCATAAAAATAGAGACTAAATGTTGCACAATAATTCACTATACAATTTTCTTTTTCTACTCCATTCTTACTACAAAATATGGATAGGGTTTGACTGGTTGTCCTTTACAAGGTTTTCTGCCATGCACTTCTATCTATGTGTTCATCATTGCACTAACATTCATACTACAAATTGTTTTTTATATTTGTTTGTTATTTCAAAATATGAAAATTGTTTCATTATTTTTCATTTTGAAGATATTTTTTCATGCAATTGTATTATTTTGTTCTTATGTATGCACATATATATACTCATTATATATATATATATATGTATGTAATTGTGTATATGTATATATATATACATATATATGTATATATATATATACATATATATGTATATATATGTATACATATATATGTATATATATGTATGTATGCATGTATGCATGTATATGTATATATATGTATATAATTGCATTTCTTCCCCACCCAGAACGTCTAGTTGAGAGCATTAATCGCTCGCTGCCTCCTTCGTTATCTCCACTAAGAAACTTGTCTTATGCATCCCTTCGCAGTTATTCGGCCTTGCAGGTGCCTAATTCGAAGATCAAGGTTCATTCAATGCTCCAAATTCTCCCATATCTCACTCACTGTCATTCCTTTTGTTTGTGTTTATTCTAGAGTCTTTGTTTGGTTACACACCCATACATCTTCAGCTCTCCACGATTCATTGTTGGGCTCTGCACGCTTCATTGTTTAGCTATGCACTCTCGAAAGCTCCCTTTCTCTTTAAGGTGAGGTTTTTTACCTCACTAGGTCTATACCAGTGTCTTTCAATTTGATATGGCTGAAATGAAGAGCATATTAAAACTAACATATGTGTGTGTATACGATATTTAGATCATAGTTTTTATGTCATATATCTATATATATGCCAACATATGTACATGGAATGCAATTGCAAGATATTTTTGTATAAAATGTGATTGTTACATCACTCTACCTACATAAGATCAAGCGATTTTAGATCAATTCTTAATGCCTACCAATGCCTAATAGTTCTATACTAATTCTTTATGACTACAAATGCTAGTCTGTTGTATTCTATGCATATATTTTTCACAAAATTGTAAATGTCTGGGGTTTCACCCTGATGTTGTTTACATTGGGTTTTTCATTTATATTCTTTAAGCCTAGGAATACAAATATGTTTTCTGCAATGCCAATGTTTGTCACAATAACCTGTAACTCAATATCTGGGGTTTCAACTTATATTATTTATGAATGTCAAGTCATTTCAAATCAATTTCAGGGTTTTTTTTATTCTATATGCCTAGGAATATAGATCAGTTGTATGCATTGTAAATGTTTGTCACCCACTACCCTGTAACTCAGTATCTAGGGTTTCAACTTGTACTATTTATGAATGTCAATGCATTTTTGTTCCATACAATGTGATTGTTACACCCAATCTTCTCTAACTGCTAAAGATCAAGTCATTTTAGTTATCTTCTTAACCTATACAATGTTAGTGTGTAATCCAATCTAAATTTGATCTTCAATTTTGTCATTTGACTCATGTACAAATGTTGGTATATATATATTTGTTTCTTTAAATGTGTCCTTTGTTTCAGTCTTTTAGACATGTTGGTATATTCGGCTGACACTTCTTGTAAGTTTGTCTTGTTCAATCTTCTTGGATGGCGTGCAATTTCAATTCATTTTTGGCTCACCCCATTCTCCCTTCAACGGCTTGGTGATGGTGAATTGCACTTCAAAGGTAAACACTTTACTTACTATACTTTCTCGTTATAAGGTAAACATTGCTACATGTCTCTGATTGATGCCTCCTTTCATTTCTTGTTGCAGGATTGAGTTGGAGAAATTCACCATATCATTGGCCATCTCCAATTCATAGAGATGAGGTTTTTAACCTCACTAAGGTTGTACCATTCTCTCCCGTTATATGTTGCTTCTTTCTTCTTATTACTTATTTGATTTTTTATGGTGTGTTGTGTTACTTAAGTTGAAGGTTATTTTTTATTTTGTTTTTAATTTTGAACATAATATTTAAAGTGTTTATGTGGTTATCCATAGTTCAGAGGTTCTCTTGCATTCTAGGTGCATTCACAATGTGCTCTATGATGTATATGGCATCTAGGGTGTTTATGAACACTTCCAATATTTGTGTTCATAAAAACAGTCAATTTGTCAAGAAAAAATATGGTTCTCTTCATGCATCACTGTGACTTTAATGAGTTTAATCTTTTCATTTAATTTCTATCTATACCTATATATAACTTTCAATCTTGTTAGAATTGGCTATGGAGATAGCCACCCAAGAACTAGAGGCCAAATGGAAAACACAAAAGAGAGAATATGAATATGACAAGAATAAATTGTATTCGTATCAAATTATGATTCAATGTTATGTTGTATGTAGTCGAATCCCCTTGGTTATATAGCCAAGGTAAGATACAAGATGTCATAAGATTATGACAAGTGTCTTAATCATATGACATGAGACAACTTATCACACTTACCTAGGTTCACATGTGTTACAAGTCAAAAGATGAGATAACAACTAATGACAACTAACACCTTCTAGAAAGATTCCTTCCTAGGACCTAAGTAAACTTAATATGTAAATAAGTCCCCTAGTAATGAGTTAACTAGGTACAAAACTTTATTTACACCAACACCCCCCGCCTAAGTGCAACTTAGGGAGTAGTAGATTATTATACAAATGACACAAAAGATGCAAGGATGGGTCCTGGCTACTAGGCCATGTTAAGCACCCATGTACATATGAAAATTAAATCTCTCACAAATGGAAAAAAAGGAGAAAACTCAGTGGGACAAAACTCCTCCCAAAAAGAGAGATGAAATACAAAAAAGAAATGCTCTCAATAATGCATGAGAAGGCCAAAACCCCATGTGAGGAAAAAGACCCCCGATAAGAGAGAAGTAGAAGAGAGATGGCGTAGCCCCCCCTCAATGTTGAGTCTCATGCAATGATGGTAGAAGCTTGACATTGAATGTTGAAGATGATCCAAAAGCGTCGAACAACATTTCTCCCCTTGGGAAGAAACAAAACCAATATAGTATGCAAGATGTTGATTGGATTAAATTGTGGATTGATATTGAAGATAAATTATCCTTGGCACTCTATTAAGTTGGTGCATACACTTAGATTGGTCCTTGGGTATTTTGTGGTAGTTTCCTCAGTTTATCCCTTAATTGTCAATCTGAGAGTCGTAAACTTGTGAAGGCTGTCACGACAATCTAACTAAGGGCTGAAACTAATGAACTAAGGGGGGATGGATGCATCTAGAAATTGAATTAAACCACACCTTTTAATCTAAAATTCAAAGCACACTTCTCAATCTGCAAATAAATAGAATCATATCTTTAATCACTACCTTCCTGTTTCAATCCAACACATATACACTCTGGAATTCTCAATTAAACCTTAATAACATAAAATCAATATCTTGGGATTACACATTCTTAGAATTAATGCCTCAAAATTACAAAATGATTTTAAACATTAGGGTGATCCCACAATACTGGTTTATAATTTTTGGCCAAACTAGACATTGAACTGATTTTTTTTAACTAAATCTTCACATTCAGGCACCTATAGCGGCTAAACCATGAGGAATTTGAAGATGATGCAAACTAGTGATTTGTGACATTTTATCTGTAGATTCTAAATATATATTTTTAAAAAAATTTGGAATCAGATTGCACTTCTTTTTCCATCTCCTTCGAAAACTAGTTTTTAGTAGTAAACACTATTTTTAAAGAGTGACGTTACTAGCTAACACAAATTTTTTTCTATCAAGGATAAAATTTTATTTTTTTCAAATTTAGATTTGTAACTACGATATCTAGTGCATGGAATTGGTTTCATAGCATTTCATTGAATATTTTTTCTTAATTAAGTTTCAAAGTCAAACCAGTTATAATTTAGACATGATTTTGGCTAAAACATAACTTTTTGTATGTATCGAAAATTCAACTTTTTTTTTGTTGGATCAAGGACATCAATATCTAGTGCATAGATATTTTTCAATTTTGTTTTTTGATAATCTACTATTTTCCACATGTGAAGAATCGAGAGCTTGATTTTTGGTGAAAAACCTATATTCACAAGAAATAAAAAGTAAATATAATAATCAAATTAAATTTATTTAAAATTATAATTTTTGGGAAGCTTATAATAAGGACTACATACTTACAAAAATAAATTTTAAATGAATTCATTTGATCCTCCAAAAGGTAAATCAAAAGTGGTTTTTTATCAGCATTTTGATAGGTGTAAAGGAGACTTTGTTATAGGTATGGTTTAAAACTAACAGGGTTCTATCCAAGGGGGTTTGATCTAAAATGGTTTGTGTTGGTTATCAAATCTACTATCAACTTGAATCCTAAAGGGTTGTCAGGTCTAATGTTCAGATTCAATGAGAGATTTGGCCAATGAATGAGAGAGCTAATAAAATACCCCTTTCTCCCCTGCACTTCAGGCTCTGTTAAACCTGAGAGGGTGATCCCAATAGTGTGCTTTCAAATACTTGTGTGCCAAAGTATCAAACACAAAGTGAACAAATAAATATCCTTTATATGTTTAACATACACAATACCTTGAAGGTATGGTTGACCTTCATTGCAATGTACACATTAAACTTGAGAGCTATGATTCTTTGAATTCCACACACACCCACAACAAGACTGATAAGTAAATTTGATTTAAAAGATTATTAGTTGTTGCATTAACCAACGAATGTAACATGAATAAAACACTTAGATCAGTGCCTCATCCTTGGAACAGAGTCAACTCAAACACATACATAATCTGATAACAATTTTCACACCTGACAGTATATGAAGCTCTGAAATGTTGCATTACAACATTTCAACATTTTGTCTTAACCTTTACTTCTTACTAGCATCTTAACACTCAGTACAATACAAATTTATAGCCATATTCAAGCACCTACATTAATTCTTTGAATTAATAAACAAGAATAGAGCCACACATCCATCTGAAATTGATGGAGACAAATAAGACAACCTTGATTGCATTATTAATAATCTATAAAACCAGTACACAGGAGAGTAAAATAGTATCAAACTTGAAACATTCAACATTATTTTGCTAGTATTGTAATCAAAATTACATAAATATTGACAAACTTAGACCCTAAAACTTGACTGTAAAATGCTCTGTATTCTCATCAAAATGTTCTCTATGATTAATTACAAAACAACTCTCCCTTCTGAAAATGAGGCAGAAAAACAACACTTAAGGAGAAAGAAACCCTAAGTGGAGATTAGAAGAAAACACTTGGCAAATTCAGGTTCGTTGATCTGCAATTGCCTTTGCTTGCTGAAGAATCTTCAACCTGCTCTCATATTCATGCATCATGCCTCTTGTGTTTGTCCTCTAACATAAAATATTCCCCATGATGACCCTCTTGGGAAGACTTTCCTTCTTCATTATTATGCCCTGCAATTGAAAATGTCTTTACTTGCAAAAGACTTCACCTCCTCTTTATTTGCTGTAAAAAACCCTTGCATCTTCACTTTGCTGTAGAAAATTTCTTACACCTGCATATTCATCTTTTCACTACCCTGTAACTCATGTTTTTGCTTTTACCATGAAAAGATTTTACATTTTAATCTTCAACAAATAAAACATTCTACTTTAAAATGGAGCCATTTAACCCTTTTGTCATTTTAAGTGTGAAGGCTTTTAAAACTTCCTCAGGCAAATATAATATTTTACCTGCGAATTTTCAATGTAAAACCCAACAATAAAAGTTTTTGATTTAAAATTTTTATAAGGACTTTAAAATTTAAAAATGGCTATAAAAAGCCATTCACCAATGCTTTTCACATTCTTGATTTTCACTCACCTTTAAACATTATGAAATGATAATGTTAAATATGAATTTCGGGCCCCACCATCGTTTACTCAAACTTTACAAGCATCACCAATCTCTGATGCAAATAGAAAAGGTGAAGGCCATTAGCAATAGGTGAGTTTATCTCTCCATTGATTTACTTCCACCACAACAAATAAATTTTTTTTCTAAATTTTCGCTTTGGACATAAGCTTCAATTTTATTTTCTTTTTAGGAATTGAAGTCTTTATCGGACATTTTACACTTTATCACTTTTCCAGCACTAAAATTTTTGCTTTATCGTGAAGGATTAAATTCATTTTTAACAAGCAATAAAATAATTACCCGTGCATCAATTTTGGCTTACCTCCACATGTTAAATATTTCCCAGCAACAAAAACTTAATTTTAACCTTTATGGAGGATGTAGCTTTATTTCACTCAGGTCGTAAAAGGCTTTATTTTTGTGTACTTATCCTTTAAATTACCTCATTTACCTTTTTCTCCCTCAAGAATTTTATCAAATAATGTCATCAAGCATTTTCCTCGGGCCCACTATTTTTTACTAATAGATTCCCGATGACCACCATCACACATCTCCAATCTAAAAAGAGAATGAAAATAGTAAATAGCGGTACACAATTATGAGAACATGTCATCACATATTGCTAATGTGCCGAGGAAAAGTGCCTTCGAATTCGCGATGGGAGATGGGAAACACAACAACATTGCTCCATCGTTGATTTGAAATGAAAACCAGAATGCAATCAATGATGAGCGATAGGAAACATCGGCATCACGTTCTCCAAAAACTTTGGCACACTTATTTCAGCCATGGCAAGAGAAAAATGTGCAGGCCGTTTTTTGGACGAAGGGGCATTTTTTGCAGCCTCCGGCAACCAAAATTCACCTCAAACATACTTAAGATCCCTGCCTAAGCATTGGGAATGGTCGAAGGACGGATTTAAAGCATGGGGCAGCAAAATTTGACCAAATAGAGCCTCCAAAAATTGGCCGGAAGACAAAAAACGTGATTGGCATTCCTCATTTGCACAATACACACTTGAATCTGCTCAAAATGCCTTAGAGGAACTGCCATGAAGATCAAGAGGCATCAAATCTTTGATACAGAAGAGAAAGCAAGTCAAAATCTGTCCTAGAATGGTGATTTCGCCCCATCGCTAATAAGATGTGAAAAAGAGTTTTGAAATCATGATGAGCATAAGAAACTGAGAGCATGCTCCATTGCCAATGTGCTGAGGAAAAAATCCCTCAAATCTGCGATGGGCAATGAGAAGGAACTACCATCGCTCATCACGAATGCAAATAGGATATACAAATCAAATCAACGACTGGCACTGGACTTTTGCGGTGACTTCGACCAATAGAAAGCAAGAATTAAACTTGCTTTTTCTTATAAACATTTGAAAATATATTTTATGTTTTCCCTAAATGCATTTTTCACATTTGCACAACATTTAACAATATTTTAAATATTAACATTTGAAACTTTAGAAAAATTGCAATTTTCAATTACGCTTGTAGGCCAAACGGGGAAATTTCACTATGTGCAAACGACGACCCTTGGACCCGAGATTTTTTGTGTGTGGCCATAATCAATTATTTAGAGAAAACCCATTTCCTCAAACTTTTCCTAACCATAAAAAATCAAGTACCTCCTTTGTAAACTGGCCCCCAAGACGTGTTCACCACACCAGAAATTTATTAAAATAATGCATCATATGACCTCCATTTTTAATGAAAATGGAGCTTCAAAGGTTTTAGACCAAAAAAAGAAATGGGTTGTCTTTAGATTTTTAAAATTTGAAACTTTTCGGAACACCCATTTTGGCCATGTTGCAATCATAAAAGGATTAGTTAACCCATAAAAGCTCATTCGGGAGGCGTGAAACTAAGCATGCACGCTACCATTTGAACCAAAAATCCAGTGTAACAAATGACATGGAAAAATTCATCCTGAGGTGCAAAATATTAAAAACCAAAGTGGCCGACTCAGACTTTTCTGCAATTTGCACCTATCAGAAACCAACTTGAGCACACCAAGTCACCTCCTTGAAAAAATATTAAATCACCTCCTAGGAAACTACCTCTAGAAATATTAGATAATTTAGGTCCATTGAGCATGTGTGAAAGAGGGATTTCCTTCAATCCATATTTACCATCAGATATTAAGGGCCAAACTTGACCACTTTGAAACACTCTAAAAATGCAGATATAAAAACAGAGCAAACTACATTTGCTTTTGGCCTGGTAAAAATATCAAATCTGATCATGAGACTCTGAAAATGGACTAGGGAGCATATGAATGTAGGGGGAATGGAGAGAAACAATCCATTCATCATGGAAATCATCTAGCTGTCAAATATCAGTTTGAACATGAGGCCACTTCACATAACTGAAAGTATGCATACAACAAAACAGTGTCAAAACCCTCCAGCTTCGCTTTTCAAAACGCTGTCAAAACTCATCATGGGAAGCTAAAAACTGACATGCACATTCACATATATCACATGAGTGTGTTCACAAAGGGGTTTTGCACAAAAATCAACTAGCTCCAAATTATGACCCTCCAAAGTAGGTCACTTGGGTAGATTTTTCAGGTGAGTTTTTGAGTGTGCAAATCAACCTTTTTCATCATGGGCACTCAAAATTTGAAAATTTTGAAGGTGCCAACAATTTGATCGAATCCTTTTCAATTGGAATCCTTTAAATGGAACTTTTCAAGGCTTAAATCATCATATTTTCTAAAAATATGTGATTTCAGCAAAAATCAAGATCTCCCAGAAAGTGTAAACCACTATTATGGGATCACCCATTAACAAACAAATATTAACAACAGTGATAGAATAAAATGCTATTAAAATAGTGTGGGCGACAAGAACTGAACAACCCAAGCAACAAGACTTGTGTATCTTGGCAACAGGGTTTGGTAAAGTTGCGTAGGCTATTTCGGTGTTCTGAAAATAGAATACACTTCACTAGTTCACTTATATGTGTCATCCCTACAGTCTGTACTTGTGCTATGCAACAATCCTTTAAAAGGGCAATTTACTCCACACTAAACAAATGAAATCACGCTAAACTTAGCACACATTATATCACTGCATTTAATTAAATCAATCAATCAACATATAAAATCACCAAATAGACATGAATCATACCTCACACATGCAATAATAAAAAGATAAATCCAAACATTTGTTTAGGGAGCGGGACCTTTCTAACAACTAGCAAAATGGAGGAAAATGCTTACAGAGTACGCGAATTTAGCACTTCAATAGTCTTTCACTTATATTAAAGTTAACTTCAGGATCAGGATTAAGATTGTTTTCATGCTCAAAAGAGAGGATATATATAAGTCTCGATACAAAACAAAATATTAAAATAGATATGTCCATCGATTACAAGTTCATAACCAGAATTACTTGATTGATTCTAGAAAATAGTAAGTGGCCTGCAGCCTACTATTTTCTAAATACTCCAAAACCAACTAAACAACCCAATTATTGGACCATTAATTAAACAAAAACTTGAAGACAATAACTAAAAAGACCACGAGGTCCTCCAGGTAGTTTCCATTATGCGTTCCTTCAACCTCCAAAAATACATGTTCACAATATCCACCAAAATTAGTGCTCAGGATCAGTGAATTACCAAATTTTTTGTATCCTTCTAGTCATATTAATTAGCTTTAATCTTTCACAAATATTATGACAATTTGAGGGAAAAAGGGTGAAAAGGTAAGCTTATGATGGACACAAAACTAAGTGAATTCAAGCTAGAATTGATGACAAAATTTAACTCATCATTTCCCCCTAGTTGAAGACTTTTCATGTCCTCATGCAAAAACTTACAAATCAAGTTGAATTATCTGTCAATCTTTGCGTTGCTAACATTATCTCCTTGCCCCACTACTCCTTCAACTGCTGGATTACCTCTTGATGCTCAACTTTAGAGATGTATTTAGTTGAAATCCTTTGTTCCATTATAGTCTTTAGTTCATTAAATTTACTTTGGTGGTATTCTATAGTCATACATTCTTCAACAAATTTATCTTCCCATGAGGCCTTCAGATTATCAATCACCTCTCGGTGTTCTTCCAAAGTTATATACCCTTCCATGGTTGGGTTATGTCCTTGAATCAATTGCTCCAACTAGTGTCTTAATTCATTTATCCCGTCAACTTGTTGCTAGTTCTTGTTATAGACTTGTTGCAATTAAGGTTGAAGGAGTTTCATTTGGGCTTCCAACCAACTTACCTTGTCTTGTAAAACCCTGATTTCCTCTATAGAAAATTCCTCTATCTGGGAGATTTCACTAGATTTGTCCTCTGTATGACCAAGAGAAGTATTTATTGCAGTGTTTAGATTTTGATCTTGTTCATTAAAACCACAAGCATGGGGAGAAATATTAGTGTCTTGAGTCACCAAATTTTATTTCACCTTTGGAGAATTACCTCCCTATTCCTGTAAAGATATCTCAATACAAGTGTTTTCTAGATTTCACATGTCGCCCTCTTCATGCTAATTACAAGGACTAGCAAATATTTCCTCTTCCTAGTGATCCGAATCTTCTTGTTCTTTAGGGGTTTTACAGTTGGTAATACCTTGCCTTGTTTTATTTCTATTTTATCATCTTTGTTCACGGCCTTTCCTATCTTTTCCTTTCAAATGACTGGTGGCTAAAATTTCAACATCAGGGTTTTGATTTATAGTGCAGACAGTAGTAGCTAATTGTTGCAAACTAGAAGTTGCTTCTTCGTACTTCCTTTTAAATCTAGTATTGTAAGGGGATACCACGGGTGGAGTACTAACACCAACAATTTATTTGACCCTCCTAGTATGAACCCCTAATTTAATCTTTTTATCACTGCTACCCTGTATTAGTTTTTTTGGTTGTAAACCCTCAAACTCTTCACTAGGGTTTTCACTTCCATAGGCTTCTATGTCCTGATCTGACTGCCCTAGGTTTTCATCAAATTCATCATCTTGGTCTTAATAGTTTTCACTACTATCCTTGGTTTCATGAGTCACAGGCTCAATTTTTTCGGTCGAAGACTTAGAGGGAATGTCTTCTTTTGAGAATACGACCCAGCTAACCAAAGGCACATTTTGAGCTAAACCCCTCATAATGAGCAACTTTATCAAACCATGATATGCTACAAATTTATGGTGTCCTTTTTGCACATCTAAACTCATTATCTTGATTGAATTGAAAAGATAATGCAAGAGATTAACTAAATCATTATGGTGTAGATGAGAGAGTAATATGAAATGATGCGCAAAAACATATGCATACCTTCCTTCTCCCGTAATGTATTGAGTGAAAATCTTAGCTATGGCAGCCCAATGCTGAGGAAGTGAAGACCGTAGAGTACCCTGCTTTGGAGTTATCTGCAACACTTTGCTTTGTCTCAAGAACTACTGGGATTGTAGTTGAATCTCGGTGGCCCTATTCATTGCTAATGGAAAATAAGCCTCTCGTGTCTCGAGTAACCCTATTACCTCAACTATAACTTGCAGAGTAACTGGTAGAGAAAGCATCCTCACTTTAGTAGAATTATTAGCACCGCTAAAGGCCATTGCAAACTCTAAAGTGACTGCATCATTATATCCACATAACCGTGCAAAGAAAAAATGCCACCTTGCATTTTTGAAAACTTGATATATTGTTGGGTTAGATTTCACATGCTGCATATCGGTTGGCTCTTGACACTTATGGACATCACTAGCCATGGTGATGAAGATTAGTAGGAGGTGAAATGAAGATGTTAGCGATGGTGAAATGAAGTTTTATTTGGTAAGAGATCAAGGCTGATGTATTTCACATAATATGACTCCATAGAAACAAACAATGCAGTTATCATAACAGGGTAAGTTGTTTATGACAGGAGAGAAATTATGACTTGGCATGCCCACTTCCCCCCCAGCTTAGTGTATGGCACCATCCTTGGGGTTTCCATATTAAATGTAAAAAGATAAAAGAAAATCAATACGAAAAGAAAGGCATACAAACCTCCGACAATGTTACCGTTGAGAGGACATTGTCGGCATCGTGAAGACTGGGAACAGATGACATACATAGTCAAAGGTCTGATGTGGTCCAATCAATGAGTAGCAACTGTAGAAAGGTCTTGTGGAGGTACGTCAAGTTGGCGATATAGGCAGATAAGATTGGATATCAATATAACACATGTGTGTCAGAGTGTATAAAAGGAAATTGACCCTGATGGGAAAGAAAATAAATGAAAGGAAAGAACAAAGGAAATATGGCAGTACAGTGAAAAGAAAAGGAAAGGACAAGGTGATATGACAGGTGCATTGAAAATGGAGCAATGATAAGTGGGTGCCATATGAGAGGCCATGGTGGCAAAGGACCGGGCGGAAAAGACAAGGGCCCCTGTGAAACAAAAGAGGGATGCTGACATGATAGGTGAAATGGAAGATATGAAAGAGAAAGAGAAACGGTGGTAGTGGGGCCCACGAATGGGGCGATTAAGGAAAATGGAATGGAAAGGTGCCGATACACAAATGATCAAAGATGGCCGGACAAAGGATTGACGTGGATGTTGGAAAAATAGGGGAGGCAAGCACTAATAGTCCATGTGTCCAAGAAAGCAAGGAAAATGGAAGAAGTGAAATGGGCACGAAGAATGAAGAAAGAAAGGGGTGAAGGAAATGAGGCAAGGGTGAAAATGCAGTGGAAAAGAAATGAGTGGGTAGGTGGCCAGGTAGATGAGGACAAGTGGCAATGACAAGAGGTCCAAAGAAGCAACATCCTATCATGCGATAGGATGTCAACCAAAATATACCACTTCTTGCCACAAGGCATGTAGGTGTTGTTTTTTTTTACGATAATAGATTGTCGGGATTCTAATTTTCAACCGATCATCGCCTAGAGGTGCCAGAGAACAAGTTTTCACCTCTAGGTTTATTGCAAATTTTTATTTTTATAACATACATATATCTTTATTTAGAAGACGTGAGAGGAACAAGAGTCAATTCCTCCATCACAGTACAAGCAAATGTTTCCTTTGAAAGGGGTCATTTGTAAAGCTTCAAAAGATGCCCATTAACAAGGAGAGCCATGTGTTTAGAATCCACAGTGCACAGTCTAACAACACCATTATCTTACATGGTTTGAATTTCATAAGGATTGAGCCAACGAGTATAGAACTTCCCTTTGAAGTCTTGGAACCAAGAGTCATAAAGTGGCGCCCAATCCCTAGGTTGGAATGTTTGTGACCGAATGAAGTGGTCATGCCACTACGCTCTTTGCTTTTGCACCACTTTTGCATGAAGAAGGGCCTACTGACTCATTTCATCTAAAGAATAGAGTTGAGCAAGTCTCTCTTTTTGTGCTTCATTGAGATTCATCACAAGTTGAAGGGCGGTGTGAAGATTCTTCACTTTGAATTCAATTGGAAAGACAACCTCCTTGCCATAGACGAGCTCATATGGTGTCAATCATGTGGTCATCTTCCAAGTTGTACAATAGGCCCAAACTACTATGGGAAATCTTTCTACCCAATCTTTCTTGTGCAATGCTATTGTCTTTGTGAGAATATTCTCAAATTCTCGGTTGGTTACTTCCACTTGCCCATTGGCCTATGGGTGGTATGGAGAGGACTTCTAATGCTTGATTTCATATTCTCGTACCAACACAACAATCAAGTCAGAGGTGAATTGTGCTCCATGTTCTGTGATAATTTCTTGAGGCACACCATACTTGGTAAAGATATCTAAATACAAGAAGTTAGCAACCTTAGTATCCCTAGAATGCTTTAAGGCTACTAACTCTATCCATTTAGTGACATAATCTGTACAAACCAAAATGTATTCTTTATTCTAAGGAGGATTAATGGGCCCTAGGAAATCTAACCTCCTTTTTTCAAATGGATCTATGGATAATTGGGGTTGTAAGGGCATTTCATCAGAGCGGGTAGGTCGATCCATACGTTGAAATTTATCACAATGTTGAACAAACCTTTTACAATCCTTGTAAGTCGTTGGCCAATAGTATCCTGTAGTTAAAACCTTATTAGCGGTTTGCTATGCTTCGAAATGGCCTCCACAAGGCTCAAAGTGACAAGCACAAAGGATATCAAAAACATCCTCTTCTACAACACAATGATGCATAATATTATCAATCCCAATACATAAAAGTAAACCATTTATCCAACTATATTGCCCACTAAGCCCTATGAGCTTTCATCATTCTCACGAGGAGAAGTGGGGTGGAAACCTGTAGGTAACAAGATAGTTAGCAATATCAACAAACCAATGACTCTTTACAAAAATAGCAAAAAGGTGTTCATCTAGAAAAGTATCATCCATAGGAACTAGTTCGTCATCATGGTATAGTCTAGATAGAAAATCAACCACTACATTCTCTCATCCTGGTTTTTCAAGAATAGTAATGTCAAATTCCTGCAACAGAAGCAACCACCGGATCACACGTCATGTAACTAGTTTGTTTATCAAAAATTTAATAGAAAAGTTATCTGTATGCACAAAAAATTTGTATCCAATGATATAGTGGCAAAATTTATTTATTGCATATACCACAACCAAGAATTCCTTTTCAGTGACAATAGAGTTTACCTTAGCACCAGTAAAATTCTTATTGATATAATAAATAGAGTAAAAGAGAGTGTCTTCCTTTTGTCTAAGTATGGCTCCCATAGAATTATCTGATGCATCGGTATGTATATGGAATGGAAGTTCCCAATTGGATCCTCATAGCATAGGTGTAGTTACAAGTTTATCTTTGATTTCCTCGAAGGCTTGCTAGCATTCAGGTGTCCATGAGAAATCTGCATCTTTCCCTAGCAACACAAAGAGAGGCAAGGAAATCTTGCTGAATTTTTGAATAAACCTCCTGTAATAACCAACATGTCCTAGGAAACTATGTACATCCTTTGGAGATGTGGGCACAGGAAATTCTTGAATGATTGGTGTCAATACATCGTTAAAATATAATGGCTCAAAACAATTCCTTCAGTCATTAAAATACAACATTTTTCATGAATTAAAGAAAGGTTAGTGTCAATACATCATTTAAGCACTTTTTCAAGATTTTCCTTAGCTTCATCATATGTGTCACCATAAATAGTAAAGTCATCTATATACACTTCTACACAATCATGAATTAAATCGGCAAAAATACTTAGAACGACTCATCGGAAGGTGGCGGGTGCATTACACAATCCAAAAGGTAAGGCATTATAGGAAAATGTGCCCCATGAGTAGGTAAAAGTAGTTTTGTCTTGGTCTTCCAGGGCAATGCAAATTTGGTTATACCCACTAAATCCATCAAGAAAGGAAAATAACTTCTTTCTAGCTAGGGTGTCTAAAACTTGGTCAATGAAAAGAAGTGGGAAATGATCTTTCTTAGTGGCCTTGTTAAGGGCCCTATAATCAACACATATTCTCCATTTTCCATTCTTTTTAGGAACTACTACAAGTGGGGAAACCCATTGGCTATCTGATATCGGATAAATAAATCCTCCATTAAGCAATTTTTGAATTTCATCCTTACTTATTTCCCGTAAGACTGGGTTTAACCTTCTTTGGGGTTGTCACACAAGTCTACTCCCTTCTTCTATATAGATATGGTGTGTACAAGTAGTAGGATGAATACCTCTCATGTCTTGGTAATCCCAAGAAAAGGCTTCTTTGTGTGCACACAACATCTCAATTAGTTCTTTTAATTGGGAGGTATTCAAATTGGGATTGATGTTGAGTGTTTTACCGGGTAGGATTTCAGTAACTTGGGACTATATAGGGATATCTATAGCAAGCAGTTGTGAATTAGATGAAGATGGGTTAGAATTTCTAGATATAAAAAATGGATTGTATATAAAAGTACGTGGAAATAATTGATGTAAAGTAATAAAATGTTGAATAGATTGTGAACTACTAACTAATGGAAAGTTTCCAAACATGAAATTATCACTTATACCTGTAGAAAAAATTATTGTCTCTAAAATATTATCAACCGAATAATAATTTTGCAAGAAATGATTAATAATAGTTTCTTCTAAAATATCCTCAAATTCCCTACTTTGATCTATTGTCAAAATAGGTAAAGACTCCTCTAAATTGCTATTGATCCATAAGGGATCCTCCATTTCCAACAATGGTTGCATTGGAGGGTACATCATTAATTGCTTTGTTTGCTCCCTATTTGAAATCACCATGTTTCTAGACCTGTAATTAATGAAAGCATTAGCAACATCTAACTAAGGTATGCCTAGAATTAAGGGGTATCTCCTAGCTTAATCTTTGGTTGCAAAATATTGAAATATGTTGGGTACTCCCAAGGCTCAATAGAAATAATGATATCTTTAATCATACCTTCTGGTTTGACGAGGGAGCGATCAACCATTTGCAAGACCGTTGGAGTAGGTCTAAGTCCTTGAAGGGAAAACCTCTCCTTAGTCTCATTAGTCATTACATTTATAGTTTCTCATAGGTCCATAAGTGTATTTGGAATGATTACATCACCAATACATACCTTAATCATTGGATTTCTTGAATATGCATACTTAGGAACGAAGACCCTCCCCAACATCAAGTCTGCGAGTTTTCCAATGACCTGGATTGTCTTGGAGTCCTACTTCTTTTGTTTCCTCCCATAAAGTTCTTTGACTACTTTAGTGTACACTAGAATATATCGAATAGTCTACAACAAAGGAATTTTAAGGTTAATATTATGTAATTCATTCATAAAATCAAAATCAGGTTGAGATATATCCTGTTGTTTTGGTCGCTCTTGCAACCTATCTGGGAATGGAGGCTTTGGTTGCTCTTCCTCTAACTCAATTGGAGAATCTTCAACTTCTATGATGGTTGGCCCTTGGAGGTTCTTCCTTGACCTTAGGTGTAAACCATCAATCTCCAATGCATTGACAAGGTAAGTCAGGAATCTTGCCACTTCATTATTATAGACTAGTTGCACCACCTTATTATTTGGATTTGGTGATGATTGTGTGGGCATTGGCATGGCTTTTGGAGGTTGGGTTGAACTAGATGGTTGATTAGATGATGAGACAGGTGGCAAGAGTTGTTGGGATTACTGATATGGATTTATTGCTGGAGGTGATGGATACAGAGGGAATGACTGATATGGTGGATAAGGGGGTGGTGGTTCTCGCCATGCTTGCCATGATTGTGGAGCAAGCGGGTATTTTTGTGACCACTGGGGGTAGCATGGAGGTTGTTTCCATCCTCCATACCATCTCGGTTGGTTTGGGAAAGAATTTTGGGGTGTGGCTTGATAATTGGTTGGGGGCATTGCTCTTGGTTGCCAATGTCTTCGCTGGGCCATAAAGTAAATAGGTTCATCTATGTATTCTACCTTAGTCATCCCTACAAGAAGATGTTTTAAAGTAGTGTCCCTACTTGCTTCCTCTAAATAAGATATCTTTGTTCTATTATATTGACACTCTTCACCACTATGCCTCTTTCGACAAATAAGACAAAAGACAGTTAAGGATTTTTTAGCCTCCTCATGCTTCCTTCATGTATACAAAGTGTCTATTTTCTTACCCATATGATTTAATAAATCAGTCTTGAGGTCTTCAAGTAGATTACCCATCTCATGGTTTGTTATACTTGTATTTCTCAAGGAAGAAAACTTAAATAATTCCTCCTCGAATGTTGAGACCTTGAGTAATTCTTGGAAATGTCAAAAATATCATCAAAGCTCAATTTAGAGACATTACCTTTTCCTATTAAATTCAATTCATCCATAGTATCATCCCTTATTCCCCTAAGAAACGAAATTTTAATGGTATCAGGAGTTAGCCCTGGTTGTTGTGATCATTGAAAGTTGAACATGAAGCGTTCAAGGTAATCTTCCATAGACTCATCTTCTTTTTGTGTCATACAAAAAATCTCATCCCAAACCTCTTTTGTTTTACAATACTCTTGGTATTTGGTCAAAAATAATTCCTTCATGACTTTCCATGTTTTGATATTTCTGAGGTTCATGAACCAATGTAAGGCTGCATCCTTCAATGTGGTTGAGAATAGCTTGAGCTTGTGTATGTCTCTCTAATAATCATAACTATGGCACAACACATCAAACTCAAACAAAAACATATCAGGATCCTCAACAAGAAGGCCACAAAAAATAGGTAAAGCAGAATGGGGAATATTTTTCATAGGGGCATCCTCTTCAGGATGTGCAATTGGAAACTCGAAAGTGACCTGATTTTTGTGGGCTAATGCTCTCACACCGTTGTTGTTGTTGTTGTTTTTGTTGAGATCAACCATGACTTGAGATGCCCAAGGGGTGAAGAAAGTTTTAAATGGCTTTTGGTTTCCTAGGGATGGATCGGCTCTTGTCTTGTAAGATTCTTGGAATAACTTTGCAACCTTCCTTTATAATTCTTCAGAAGACTCTGGATGGGTACCTACAGGGGTCTCAACAATGGTAGACTCAATAAAACACTTTTCGATATCTGGTTCTTCTAACTCTTTTTAGGGTAATGGGGGTACAACTAATGGTTGTAATTTATCTTTCAATTTTTCTTGTTGTGAGCTACCTCCCTTAACTAATGATTTTGATTTATTTTCTAATTTTTTTGGTTGTGTACTACTCGTCTTATCCTTTTTAACAAATCTCCCTCTATTATCCCTACTACGATTAATGCACATATATGACTTAAAACAAAGAAAACTAAGGTTAGTTATCCAAATGAGGTCGACTGTCGCGTAGAATTTCTCCTTAGCACAATGCTCCTAACTTAGTTCACTAGGCTAGCAGGCCTTTAACACCATTCCCCGGCAATGGTGCCAAAATGATTGGATTAAACTATGGATGTATATTGAAGATAAATTATCCTTGGCACTCTATTAAGTTAGTACATACACTTAGATTGGTCCTTGGGTATTTTGTGGTAGTTTCCTCAGTTTATCCCTTAATTTTCAATTTGAAAGTTGTAAACTTGTGAAGGGTGTTGCGGAAATCTACCTAAGGTTTGAAACTAATAAACTAAGGGTGGACGGATGTATCTAGAAATTGAATTAAACCACACCTTTTAATCTAAAATTAAAATCACACTTCTCAATCTATAAATGAATGAAATCCTATCTTTAATCACTACCTTCCTATTTCAATCCAACGCATATACACTCTGGAATTCTCAATTAAACCTTAATATCTTAAAATCAATATCTTGGGATTACACACTCTTAGAATTAATACCTCAAAATTACAAAATCATTTTAAACATTAACAAACAAATCAGTGATAGAATATAATGCTATTAAAATAGTGTGGGCAATAGGAGCTGAACAACTCAGGCGATAGGATTTGTGTATCCTGGTGATAGGGTTTGGTAAAGTTGTGCAGCCTATTTCGGTGTTTTGAAAATAGAATGCACTTCACCAGTTCACTTATACATATCATCCTTGCAGTCTATACTTGTGCTATGCATCAACAATCCTTTAAAAAGGGAATTTACTCCATATTAAACAAATGAAATCACACTAAACTTAGCGCACATTATATCACCACATTTAATCAAATCAATCAATCAACATATAGAATCACCAAATAGACATGAATCATACCTCACACATGCAATAATAAAAACATAAATCCAAAAATTTGGTTAGGGAGCTGGACCTTTCTCCCAACTAGCAAAATGGAGGAAAATACTTACAAAGTATGCGAATTTAGCACTTCAATAGTCTTTCACTTATACTAAAGTTAACTTTAGGATCAGGATTAAGATTGTTTCCATGCTCAAAAGAGAGCATATGTATAAGTCTCGATACAAAACAAAATATTAAAATAGATATGTCCATCAATTACAAGTTCATAACCAAAATTACTTGATCGATTCTAGAAAATAGTAAGTGGCCTGCAGCCTACTATTTTCTAAATACTCCAAAACCAACTAAACAACCTAATTATTGGACCATTAATTAAACAAAAACTTTGAGACAATAACTAAAAAAACCACGAGGTCCTCCAGGTAGTTTCCATTATGCATTCCTTCAACCTCCAAAAATACCTGTTCACAATATCCACCAAAATTATCGCTCAGGATCAGTTAATTACCAAATTTTTTGTATCCTTCTAGTCATATTAATTATCTTTAATCTTTCACAAATATTATGACAATTTGAGGGGAAAAGGGTGAAAAGGTAAGCTTATGATGGACACAAAACTAAGTGAATTGAAGCTAGAATTGATATAGAATGTAACTCATTAGATGTTAGGAAGATGGATGGTGTATGATGTCTTTGAAGCATGCTCAAGAGTCTCCATGTTGATGCCAAAAGCTGACACACTCCAAATAGGTGTTCTAGGCCACACTGTTGAAGAGGACAATCTAGAATCTAGTAGAGATGAATGTAGAACATAATTCAAAGACAATGATATCCTCTTTGAAGATAAAAAAAGCCTCCTCCAAATGTTCAAAAGGATCTATAGTCATGCCAAAAGATAAAGGATGATCATGTAGAGAATGAACAAGAGGGTCAAAGTGTTCCCTCACAACAACTAAAGAAGGATCTTCTTCATCAAAGTGAAGATGAATGTCATCAATGATGTCTCCCAACAATACAATATGAGACTCCACAAACAAGTCTAAAATACCTGTCAAGAAGTCATCCAAAGTAGCCAAATCTAAAAGACTATATATATCCTATTACACTGAATAACAAGGAACCAAAACTATGGAATCACAAGCATCCTCGGGTACAACAATAGATGTGTTATGCCTTGCATAACCACCCCATTTTATTCTGGAACAAATGGGTCCCCCCTTTTCTTTTGTTTTCTTCACCTTTGGTTTTCTGGTTTGGTCTTAGGAGTCCTTTTGTTTTCCTCCTGAGTTTGTCTTTTGTCCTGTCAAATTTTGGTTCTGCTTCAACTAGAGTTGGGTTTTGTTAAAATTGAAGGCATGATGAACAATAGTGTATTTTATATGCTTTGAGGACTAATGGAGGCATTTGTGTTGTAGAATTAAATCATGCACCTGATGATATTTCTCAAGGAACTCAGTTAGGAAGCATACCTCAGTCGCATTTGGTATAAAACTCTTCAAAGGATAAAGTCGCTGAGACCAGCTCGAAGTCTTGCCGATTGGCAGTTTGGTTTTGTTCATTTGAAATGCACCGGTCGGCCAGACATTTTAATCGCCATGAGTTTGTGTATATCTCATCGACCAAAAGGATGTCTTGTCGACCAAAAGGAAGTCTTTCCGAACGTTGCACACAAGGCTAGCATCGCCGAAAGAATTTGGGTTCGAGGAGAAGTCTTCTCGACAAATAGGGTCTCCGCGAAGGGTTTTGAGTTCAGCATAAGGGTGTGGCTTTGCTGTAAAGTCTCACCGATAGGGTGGACTCTTGCCGAAATGAAACGGTGTCGGGGAGAGTGGTTTGAGCTCAAAGAGAGGTCTTGCCGACCGGTGAAGGGTCTCGGAGAAAGGTTTGAGTTCGCTGTAATGTCTGGCCGACAAGGTAGAGTCTCCCCGAAATGAAATGAGCTCTCGCCGAAACAAGGTGGCTTCGATGAAAGGTCTTGCCGACTCGATAGGGTCTTGCCAAAATGTTATGCCTTCGGCATAAAGTCTCGCCGAAGGGGTGAGGTCTCAGCGAAAAGGGGTGTCATCAGGGAGAAGTCTTGCCGACTGCTGAATGTCTCGTCGAAGGTTAAGCCTTCGGTGTAATCTCTTGCCGACCAGGAAACTCTTGCCGACAATGGTTCAAAAGGTTGAGTTCAGGGAGACTCTGAGCGAAAGATTTGCACTCGGTATGATGTCCTGCCAACAAGCGATGGTCTCGGCGATGGAGAGGGATATCAATATGACTCTTACCGCCCATCGTGATGTCCTGCCGACAGATGAAAGTCTCCCCGATAGTTGTTCACAAGGCCGTCATTGGGGAGAAAGATTTATGTTCACCATGAGGTTTGGCCAAATGGAGGAGGTCTTGACGAAAGAAGGGTTGCCCGGGGAGAAGCCTTCCCGACTCGCCGGAGTCTCGCTGAAAGGTGGGGGCTTTGTTGTAACGTCTTGTCGACCGAGGAGAGTCTCGCTGACATGGAATGATATCGGTATAATGTCTGGCCGATAGGATGGGGTCTCCCCGAAATGAAATGAGCTCGCCGAAAGGAGGCATCATCACCATGATATCTTGTTGATGATGGTATGTCTCGTCGAGGGTCTTGTGGCTTCGCTACGATATCTTGCTGACTGAGAGAGTCTTGCCGAATAGCGATGGACTTGCCAATGGAAAAGGGATATTGGTATGACTCTTAGCGCCCGCTATGACCTCTTGCTGAATGCGATTGTCTTGGCGATGAAAGGGGATATCGCTATAACTTTTGCTGGCCGCTGTGACCTCTCGCCGACCAAGTGGAGTCTTGCCGAAGTGAAATGGAGACTCCTGGCCGAATGATTTGCTCTCGCTATGATGTCTGGCCGATAGCGATTGTCTCAGTGACCACTGCGGATATCGATGACTTTGGCCGCTCGCTATGAACTCTCACCGACAGTTGTATGCTACGCCAATAGCTGCTATAGAGCATAATTGCATCGGGGAGATATGATTAGTGTCTCACCGACATGCGATTCTGTCTGAAGAATATTTTGACCCCTTGGAAATCCTAAGTGGCATGCGTTCAACCAATCAGAGGGAACTAAAGGTGAACCATTGGCTGTTTGACTGATTGACTACCCCTGTGAAGGAAATCAACAGAATGTGGACAGTATGGACTTACTCTGAGATCAAAAGCGATGGAGTAGCTCGGTGAACAATGGTGTGGAGATCTAATGGGAAAATCTGATGCTGCTTCTAGAGGACGGTCAACTTGCAGAAAGATCTTGAGCACAAGAAAGTCGAAAGGAAGAAGAAACCTCAAGTCACAATGACAGCTGGGATCTCTATTGGCAAAAGGTAGATCGCCATTTATGGCTATACTCCAGGGCATTCAAAGTAGCTCCGATGAAGCTCTTAAGGGTGGACACGGAGGCCAGAAGTTATTGTGATGGCTGCAAAAGATCTAAGGGGTACTCCTGAGGGCGATCCTTCACCGACATGGACACCAGGGATGCAAATTGAATGTAGCATTAACTTCATTCCAAAAAGATCTGAGGGCCGACCCTTCTGAAGTGGGATATTTTTGTAAACCCTAAAGCAGGGGCCAACGCATTCTTTTTGGCACGTTCTGTATATATGGCATTTTTGCCTCTTAAAAGGGAGAGATTTTTAAGAAACTAGCAGTAGTAGAGAAAAACTTAAGAGTAGCAGTAGAATAGGAGTTAGATTTGACAGAAGGCAGTAATGTATCTTTCAAGTTTTCTTAGTGTAGATGGAAACAATCTGAAGACATAGGTTTTCTGTACACTGGTGATTGTGTCAGATTTCTAAATGTTGCTTATCTGTTTCACCAATAGTAGAAGCAACCAGATTTAAATTTACTTCATATTGTGTTTCAGAATGGTATTTATCTTGGGTTAATCATTTGATTTGCAAAGCTTTCAAGGAATGAAATCTTATTTTATGTTGTGTCTAAATAGTGATTTAAAATCTGTTGTTGAAGTTAGCACTATGAATGAATGAAATTGTGTGTTAATCACAAGTTAATTTTGTTTTGCAGTTTTAGTTAGGAATTCCTTGAAAGGTAGGAAGTCTGGTTAAGTTGGATGAATTATTATTCTCTTCAGTTCCAAAGCTTTGATCTATCTTTTTCTGTTTCTTTAAAAACCCTGGTTAAAGTAGGTTTAAATTTATGTTTGATCTTAGAACAATCCTAGAACAATCCACAAGCTCAACACCAGCAGACCCCTTGAACATTATTGTTCACATCAACCATTGAGTGGAATCAACACAATCGAGAACCGATTACAAAGACCTTGGGAGTTAGATATCCATGTGTTATTCTTTCTCTTTCAGGAGAGCATAATAGTAATATTTTGTTTACTATTGTTGTGCTCGTCGGAACCATCAACAGAGATTGGCGCTAGAAGGAGGGCCTAGAAGAGAAAATTGGATAATACTGGGTTTTTCTCACCAGAAAGGTCCCGTAGAGTTCTTTGATCAGCTAAAAATCCATCACCTCTGATAGAAATCAAAACCCCAATAAGACACAAGATTCACAAGACTGGGGCAACCATTATACCACCCTTGTCAGCTCCACTCACTCCACTAGGCTTTTCACCAATACCCCAATGGATACCTATCAAGCCACCACCCAATCCATCTCAATTGCCATTACAGTTGGTTCAACCCATCCAAAAGCTGGCTCAACCACCACCACCACTACCAATGGCATTTTTTCAGAATAACCCCTCTCCATTGGGGACTATTCCTAGAGGCTTTCATGATATGCCTAAGAACCCTAAGAAATTTTGTCCCAAATACATTCATGGCGAATCAAGGAGTGTTGAAGAGCACATACAAGCTTTTAAGGATGCTTGTACCAGAGCTCAGATAGCTCACCATGATGTAGTTTGTAGGTTGTTCCCTTATTCCTTAGGGGATATGGCATACAACTGGTACCTAAATCTTCCTCAGCGCTCTATTCTAAGCTGGACAGACCTAGAGAATGCTTTCATCAATTAGTTCAAAATTTACGTGGATCCAGCCATTTTGTTCCACCAATTTGCTACCATTAGGAAGGAGCTAGGTGAACCTTTGCCCTTGTTTAATACCAGGTTTCAACGAATGTATAGGAGATTGCAAGACCCCTATCTAGTCGCTGAGAATAGTGCCATTCAAGCATACTTTAGAGTTATAGACCCTCTGATTGGATTATTCCTACAAAGGACATATCAACTGGCAGATATTGATTCCCTATTTAAAGTCTATCATCTAGCCATTAAGTTGCAACAACAAATTAGTTCTCAACAAGGAAGTTTGGGAGGAGGTTTTCCTTCAATAGGGTATTAGATGCCTAGCCCAACCCCTTTGTTCAATACTGTCCCAGGGATGTCTCCTTCCCATTATGGACCTATGTCTGAGTTGCAGACTCAATCTTCTATTCCATTCTTTGCCAACGAAGCTCCTAACTTCCTTCAACAATCACAAGCTCATTATAGTCCACATGGTCATCATAACCAAATTGGAACACCAAATCATGGCGATCAACCACTTGTTGTTAAGAATGTTGAAAGTGAAAAGACAATTCAACTCACAAACGAGGCGGAGACCTTAAAGAAAACTCTGTCTCAAGTCACAAATGACATGGCTCAGCTTAGATTGAACCCCTCTCAAAACCAAGGTAATTATCCTAATCAGAGCAATAATAATCAGGGTAATTATCAGAATAACTATAATCACAGCCATAGGGGTTATCAAGGCCAAAAATCCCCTAACCAAGGCTATCAAAATCAAAATAGAGGATATAACCAAAGGCCAAATAACAACCGACAATGGAATACAGGGCCAAATAATGGTGGAGTTTCTCACAATTATCAAGCTAATGAGGAAAGGTCACACACTGCAAATGTGGCTGACCTTAATTTTATGACTAACTGGTGCAGGCTGCATGATACTGCAACCCATTTTGAGGTAAACTACCCTGAAATGGAGAAAGTTGTCAAGATGGCACATGCAAATGCCCAAACGTTCCAAGGGAATTCAAATAAAGAAGGTGGCTCAATAGATACAACAATGACTTATGACCTCTTTGAGGAAGAACCTTCATTCCCAATGCAAAATGAGAATGAACCAGAGGAAGATATGTATGATGCCCAAGCCTTTCAGACAAAGGGAGGACACTTATTAAGAAATCAGAATAAGGGTCCGTTCACTACATCAGCATCACCTAATCACATGGTGCTTCTGAATCAAAGTGCTGACAATAACCCTCCTCCACCAAAAGGTCCACCTGAATTCCATAACAAAGGTAATTCATCTGGTGTTGTCAAATGTAATGCAAGCTATACCATGAAATTTGATATTGTTTCTGAGATGTAGAGACAAAAAACCTCTTTGTCGTATTTTGACATCCTAAAGTGGTGCCCTGCTCAACGAGAGATAATGTTGAAAGCTTTGGATCAAGCTAATAAATCAAAAGGAAAAAACAAGGTGGCACCTACTGTAGACATGAACGCAGCTTTGTATAGAAGCAAGGTAGGTACCCCACCATTTCTTTTGAGTTTGAGAATCTGTGGGAAGAATCTACATAATTGTCTGCTAGATTCAGGGGCTTCCGACAATGTTATGCCATTTTTTGTATGCAAGAAATTGGGATTGAACCCTATCCAAACAAACAAGAAGGTCATCCAACTTGATAAAATAGAGGTTAACGTAGTTAGAGAATTGAGAAATATATACGTGCAAGTAGGGTTTGACCCTAGGATTTTAACCAATATAGATATTCAAGTAGCAGACATTCCCGAGACTTATGGTATGCTGTTGAGCAGAGATTTGATGAAAAGTATAGGAGGATATCTCTCCCTCGAATTTTCACATATGTGGCTACCATGGAGGGGAGTGCCTACGCAAATTAGGATTGAAAGTGAACCTCGCCTCAAGCATATCATCATTGAATATGATTGTCCCAACAAGGTAGCTTATTTTGAGACCGAGATAGGGGTTTATAAAAGAGAAGAAATTTTGACCTTTTCGGTTCTTGATACCAAAGATTTTTCAACACAAAAGTTCCTTGATCCCATGATTAATGAAAATCAGCAGGCATTGATCAGGAAGCTGCAACATGATCAGCTGGTCTTGGGGGAAGATATCGATCTGCAGAGTCTTCTACTCCCTAATTGGTGTAGGGTGCATTACCAAAATCATTTTGAATTGACCTGCCAACCCTGCATCAGCATTTTAAATCATGTCTCCCAATCTCAGGAAACTAGCCTAAGCCATCTCGAGACTGTTTCAGATCACTTCTCATTTGAAGCCAAAGAAGCAATAATGTTAACCAGGGATAATATACCTTCAAAGGGAGTCCCTCCTCAAATTGAACTTACCCCGGTCACAATACTAGACCAACATAGTTATGAAGAACAACCCCAAGGTTTGTTTGACACCCCTGCACCCACAAGTATACCAAAACCCAAGGGATTAATCAAAGATATAAGTGACTGTCAGAAGGATAGCCACAAATTATATGATATATTTGTACATGAATTGGAAATTACACCTGAGGAACCTATTGAATACCCGTTCCCCATATTTGATGCAAAAGATCAAGTAGCCCCACCTACGACTCATCTTATACAAAGGCCCACAATAACCTCCAAAAGATCAACCCCAGCTCATGATCAGCTGTGGACCCTCACGTTTGATGGATCCAAGTCCAAAACAGGCTGTGGTGTTGGGATTGAATTAACCAGCCCGAAAGGGAATTTTTTTTTTGCTTCTTACAGATTGCAGTTTAGATGCACTAACAACGTCGCGTAATATGAAGCTTTAGCTCGGGGGCTGATGTTTGCACATAAGAAGAAAGTTATTGCATTAATGGTTAAAGGGGATTTAGAAGTAGTTATCAAGCAAGTGCGCATGCAATACACATGTCATAATAAAAGGCTGGCAGCATATAGAAATCGGGTATGGAACTTGATTGAAGACTTCGATACTTTTGGGATTAGTTTAATCCCTAGAGAGGAGAATCAGATAGTTGATTCATTAGTTGTTGCCGCAAGTACCCTGGAACCCATGCAAGGCTCCAAGCTTAAGAGATTCTCAGTAGAATTGATTTCCACCTCGGCTGTTCCTGATAACATTAAGAACTTTCAGGTTTTTGAGGATGATTGACATATCCTTGCTTGTCTAGCAAGCTCAAATGTTTTTGAAGGGCAGATCATTGATGAGTCCAATAGGGATCAAGGAGATTGGAACCCTGAAGATTGTGATACAGAGGGGGTCCTCAATTTAAAAAGTAATAGCATTCCCAAGGGAATGGTGGCCTTAGAAAGAATTTTTGATTCAGACCCAAGGGCTCAGGAGAAGATATCAGTCGAAGATAAAGGAGATGAATATGAAACTATTAACCTTGTTGATTTTGGCCTAGAAAGAAATGTTTACATAGGGAAAGCTTGCCTTGAAGCAATCAGAAAAGATATACTGAGGGAATTGAAGGACATTGCTGCAATAGCTTGGGGGTACGAGGATCTGAAGACATTTGATGCCTCGGTTATGACTCATACTATTCCTTTGAGGCCAGAAGCTAAACCATTTTAGGAAAAACGTCCTATCAATGCCCTGATCGAACCACTGATCTTTAAAAAAGTTTAGAAATTGCTTTCTGCAAGAATAATCTTCCCTGTACGACATTCAACATGGGTGGCTAACTTGGTTCCAGTCTGTAAGAAAAATGGAGAGATCAGGCTATGTGTAGATTTTAGGAATCTGAACAGAGCTTCAAAAAAAGACAACTACCCACTCCCTTCACTGGACGAAGTCTTGCAGACTGTCAACAGGTCTCAGATGATATCATTCGTGGATGGTTATTTTGGATACAATCAGGTGATGGTTAACTGTGAAGACATAATGAAGACAACCTTCACTACTAAGTGGGGAACATTCGCTTACAGAAGGATGCCATTTGGTTTGATAAACACTGGAGCAACCTTTCAGCGTGCCATGGATGTAGCATTCAAAGATCTGATTGGTAAATGCATCATCATTTACATGGATGACCTGACAGTATTCTCTAAAGATAGATTGAACCACACTGCAAACTTAGCTAAAGTTCTTGGAAGATGTATCCAGTATGGCGTCTCCCTGAATCCTAAAAAGTGTGTGTTTGGGGTTTCTGAAGGGAAACTTTTGGGACACATAATCTCAGAAAGGGGAATATCGATCGATCCAGACCGAGTTGAGTCCATTCTGAAGATAGCCATGCCAGGAAGTAAGAAAGAGATGAGATCTTTCTTTGGAAAGATCAACTTTGTAAGAAATTTTATCACAGGTTTTGGCAAAAAATTGTAAAACCATTGAATGAAATGATGAAGAAAGATGTTGTAATAGAATGGAGTAATGAGGCAAAGGCCACGTTTTCTCAAGTCAAACAATCCATTTTGGAAGCGCCAGTCCTCACCAGCCCTGAATACTTGAAACCATTCTATATTTATTCTTTTGCTTTTGAACATTCCTGTGTAGCTGTCCTAACTCAACGAAGAGAAGAGGGAGAGGAGAGGCCAATTGCCTTCATGAATTCTCCATTTAAGAATGCCGAAGTTAAATACCCGCCTCTTGAAAAACAAGCTTTTGCACTGGTTAGAGCCATCAAGAAGTTCAGGCACTACATCCTACGAAGTCAGATTATTGTTGTAGTTCCTGATGCAGCTGTGAAGTCTCTACTTATGCAGAGTGAGTTGAGAGAACGAAGGGGGAAATGGATGGCCATTTTGTAGGAGTTCGATCTGGAGATTCGCCTTATGAAACTTGTCTAAGGTCTGGGCCTGTCTAAATCCATAGCTGATGCTGGGGAGAACCTTATTTTCCAGCAATACACAAACATTCCTTTTCCAATGACCCTTGGTATGCCGATATCATCTATTTCATGCTCAACAATCGGTGCCTAGAGGGAATGAATACAACTTAGAGGAGAGCACTGAGAATGAAAAGCTCTCATTATATGCTTAAAGGAGGATTGCTATACAGGAATAATTTTGAGGGAGTGTACCTATGATTCCTTGATCAACAAGAGACTAAACATGTGATTGTGAAATCTCATGGGAAACATGGCACATGTCATGGTTCTGTAGACTCATTAGCACATTAGATCCTCAGATCTGGTTATTACTGGCCGTGTGTGTTCAAAGATGCCCATCAACATGTAAGAACATGTCACACATGTTAGATTTCTGCATCAAAAGAATGCCATCCAACCATGCCATTACAACCTGTTTACGAGGTAAGACCATTTTTCCAATGGGCACTAGATTTTATTGGGGTAATTAACCCAAATTCTTCTACAAGACACAAATTTATTTTGACTGCCACTGATTACTGCGCAAGATGGACAAAAGCTATACCTTGCAAGAATAGCACAACCAAGGTGGTAATCAAGTTCCTCATCGAATGCATCACAACTAGGTTTGGGGTACCTTTCGCATTGGTATGTGACAATGGCTCTTCCTTTTCTTCTACCAAGTTCATTTCATGGGCTTATGATCACAAAATTGTCTTGAAATATTCTTCAAACTATTACCCACAAGGAAATAGGGTGGCATAATCAACCAATAAGAATCTCTTAGGGGTAATTAAAAAATTGTTAGAGAACAACCCAAGGGACTGGCATACCCAATTGAGATTCGCGTTATGGGTAGATAGAACTAGGATCAAGGCTGCTTTAAAGACCACCATTTAAGCTAGTGTATGGCCAAGAGCCTGTGTTCCCTATTCACTTGCAAATACCTATCCTTGAGTTCATGCAAAAATTCTACTCTAATGATGATAGGATAGAAGTAAGATTAGCTGCCTTGTTGAAATTAGAAGAGCAGAGAGATGTCGCCTTGCAGCAATTCTTTAGACACCAGGCTGTTGTCAAATGTTGGTTCGACAAAAGAGCCAAAATCAAGGCTTTCAGAATATCAGACCTTATGTTGCTATGGGATAAAGCTAGTGAAAAGAAGGGAAGTCACCAAAAATTTGATAAGCTTTGGTTGGGTCCCTATCAAATTGTTGAGATCTTGGGAGAAAATGCTTTCCGGCTGAATAGTTTAACGGGAGAACCTGTTCCATTGCTTGTCAATGGAAAATTTCTTAAACATTATTTTGAATCGTGAAGTTTGGTATTCTTGCTGGGTTGTGCATTTATGTAAATTATTTATTTTTCTGTTTGTAAATAGTTTTTGTTTGTTTGTTTGTTTGTTCTTTCTTTCTGTCCTTTTGTTTCCTTTGTTCTTTTGTGTCTGTCTTGTTTTGTTCTTTGGGGTTTCCTTGTTCTTTCCATCTTGAAATGATCGGTTGTTATCTGACGTATACTTTGGTTATTAGGAGAGAAGTGGTTTAGATATTTTTCAGGTTTTCTGATTGGGTGATTTTGTCCTAAATTCATTGTTTTATGCCCATTGTCAATAAGAGTTGTGGAAAGTCCTGAAAACAAGGTGCAAAGTAAACAATCTTCATTAGCCACCTCTGAATCTATTACAAATAATCAAGATTGTCTCCTTTTGTAATGGTATATTTGTCTTAGGACGATAGTGTTGTAAGATTTGAGTGAAAAATACAATCCCCCAAATACTGTTATGAGGTCCATGGTAGTTTTCAACCCAAAATAGATGTTAAACATCTGACATATTGATTTTTTTTTTTGAATGAAATATCTAAAACTCCAAGAGAAAAGAAAAGAAAAGAGAATTATCTGAAAGAAAGGAGTACTTAATATGAATGGGTGATTCCAGTATCTCTACCGGGGCTATGGATGCCTGACTGGGAGTAGAGCAATGCTATGAGAAAACTAGAGGTATCTCCGTTGGGGCTATGGACGCCTAACTAGTAGTAGAGCAATGCACAGGATATCATTGCACAACAACTAAAGGGAATCAACTCATGTAGTTCAAATCTTACACATTGTTGTTCAAAAGATGAGAAAAACTTTATAAAAGGATGATGCACCATCAAGCACACACATAGATTCAAGGGTAGCCACTATTGATTTACATTTGAGATTCTAGCTTAGCCTTGGTTGTTAAAACTGGCCCAACTGGAGTTGTGATGTTCATAAACCATGAGTTTTGGGTAGCTGAATCCTTCAGTTTCTTGAAAATGGTTAAACCATTTTCCTAGCCGAGTCGCCATTTGTTATGCCTTGCATAACCACCCCATTTTATTCTGGAACAAAACGGGTCCCCCCTTTTCTTTTGTTTTCTTCGCCTTTGGTTGTCTGGTTTGGTCTTAGGAGTCCTTTTGTTTTCCTCCTGAGTTTGTCTTTTGTCCTGTCAAATTTTGGTTCTGCTTCAGCCAGAGCTGGGTTTATTTTTGTTAAAATTGAAGGCATGATGAACAATAGTGTATTTTATATGCTTTGAGGACTAATGGAGGCATTTGTGTTGCAAGATTAAATCATGCACCTGATGATATTTCTCAAGGAACTTGGTTAGGAAGCATACCTCAGTCGCATTTGGTATAAAACTCTTCAAAGGATAAAGTCGTTGAGACCAGCTCGAAGTCTTGCCGATTAGCAGTTTGGTTATGTTCATTTGAAATGCACTGGTCGGCCAGACATTTTAATCACCACGAGTTTGTGTATATCTCGCCGACCAAAAGGAAGTCTCATCGATTGTTGCACACAAGGCTAGTGTCGCCGAAATAATTTGGGTTCAGGGAGAAGTCTTCCTGACAAATAGGGTCTCGGCGAAGGGTTTTGAGTTCAGCATAAGGGCGTGGCTTTGTTGTAAAGTCTCACCGACAGGGTGGACTCTTGCTGAAATGAAACGGCGTTGGGGAGAGTGGTTTGAGCTCGGAGAGAGGTCCTGCAGACTGGTGAAGGGTCTCGGCGAAAGGTTTGAGTTCGCCGTAATGTCTGGCCGACAGGGTAGAGTCTCCTCGAAATGAAATGAGCTCTCATCGAAACAAGGTGGCTTCGATGAAAGGTCTTGTCGACCCGATAGGGTCTCGCCAAAATGTTATGCCTTTGGCATAATATCTCGTTGAAACATTATGCCTTCGACATAATGTCTCACCGAAGGGGTGAGGTCTCGACGAAAAGGGGTGTCATCGTGGAGATGTCCCGCTGATTGCTGAATGTCTCGCCGAAGGTTAAGCCTTCGGTGTAATCTCTTGTTGACTGGGAAAATCTTGCCAACAGTGGTTCAAAAGGTTGAGTTCGGGAGACTTCGAGCAAAATATTTGCGCTCGGTATGATGCCCTGCCAAAAAGTGATGGTCTCGGCGATGGAGAGGGATATCGATATGATTCCTGCCGCCCGCCGTGATATCCTGCTGACAGATGAAAGTCTCCCCGACAGTTGTTCACACGGCCTTCATCGGGGAGAAATATTTACATTCTCCATGAGGTTTGGCTGAATGGAGGAGGTCTCGGCGAAAGAAGGGTTGCTCGGGGAGAAGCCTTCCTGACTTGCTGGAGTCTCGCCGAAAGGTGGGGGCTTCGCTGTAACGTCTTGCCGACCGAGGAGAGTCTCGCCGACATGGAATGATATCGGTATAATGTCTGGTCGACAGGATGGGGTCTCCCCGAAATGAAATGAGCTCGCCGAAAGGAGGCATCATCGCCATGATATCTCGCCGATGATGGTATGTCTCGCTGAGGGTCTTATGGTTTCGCTGTGATATCTTGCCGACTGAGAGAGTCTTGCCGAATAGCGATGGACTTGCCAATGGAAAAGGGATATCGATATGACTCTTAGCGCCCGCTATGACCTCTTGCTGAATGCGATTGTCTCGGTGATGAAAGGGGATATTACTATAACTTTTGCTGCCCGCTATGACCTCTCACCGACCTAGTGGAGTCTTGCCGATGTGAAATGGAGACTTCTGGCCGAATGATTTGCTCTTGCTACGATGTCTGGCTGAAAGCGATTGTCTCAGCGACCACTGCGGATATCGCTATGACTTTGGCTGCTCGCTATGAACTCTCACCGACAGTTGTATGCTACGCCGATAGCTGCTATAGAGCATAATCACATTGGGGAGATATGATTAGTGTCTCACCGACATGCAATTCTGTCTAAAGAATATTTTGACCCCTTGGAAATCCTAAGTGGCATGCGTTCAACCAATCATAGGGAACTAAAGGCGAACCATTGGCTGTTTGACTGATTGACTACCCCTATGAAGGAGATCAACATAATGTGGATGGTATGGACTTACTCTGAGATCAAAAGTGATGGAGTAGCTCGGTGAACAATGGTGTGGAGATCTAATGGGAAAATATGATGTTGCTTCTAGAGGACGGTCAACTTGCAGAAAGATCTTGAGCACAAGAAAGTCAAAAGGAAGAAGAAACCTCAAGTCACAATGACAGCTAGGATCTCTACTGGCAAAAGGTAGATCGCCATTTATGGCTATACTCCAGGGCATTCAAAGCAGCTCCGATGAAGTTCTCGAGGGTGGACACAGAGTCCAAAAGTTATTGTGATGGCTGCAAAAGATCTAAGGGGTACTCCTGAGGGCGATCCTTCACCGACATGGACACCGGGGATGCAAATTGAATGTAGCATTAACTTCATTCCAAAAAGATCTGAGGGCCGACCCTTCTGAAGTGGGCTATTTTTGTAAACCCTAAAGCAGGGGCCAACGCATTCTTTTTGGCATGTTCTGTATATATGTCATTTTAACCTCTTAAAAGGGAGATATTTTTGAGAAACCAGCAGTAGTAGAGAAAAACTTAAGAGTAGTAGTAGAATAGGAGTTAGATTTGACAGAAGGTAGTAATGTATCTTTCAAGTTTTCTTAGTGTAGATGGAAATAATCTGAAGACATAGGTTTTCTGTACACTGGTGATTGTGCCAGATTTCTAAATGTTGCTTATCTGTTTCACCAACAGTAGAAGCAACCGGATTTAAATCTACTTCATATTGTGTTTCAGAATGGTATTTATTTTGGGTTAATCATTTGATTTGCAAAGCTTTCAAGGAATGAAATCTTATTTTATGTTGTGTCTAAATAGTGATTTAAAATCTGTTGTTGAAGTTAGCACTATGAATGAATGAAATTGTGTGTTAATCACAAGTTAATTTTGTTTTGCAGTTTTAGTTAGGAATTCCTTGAAAGGTAGGAAGTCTGGTTAAGTTGGATGAATTATTATTCTCTTCAGTTCCAAAGCTTTGATCTATCTTTTTCTGTTTCTTTAAAAACCCTGGTTAAAGTAGGTTTAAATTTATGTTTGATCTTAGAACAATCCACAAGCTCAACACCAGCAAGCCCCTTGAACATTATAGTTCACATCAACCATTGAGTGAAATTAGCACAGTTGAGAACCGATACAAAGACCTTGGGAGTTAGATATCCACGTGTTATTCTTTCTCTTTCAGGAGAGCATAATAGTAATATTCTGTTTACTGTTGCTGTGCTCGTCGGAACCATCAACAAGTTGATTATTCCAATACTAGATTACAAGAGTCCTCAGTCTCAAGATGTTGACTCATAAATGAAGAAGATGAACCCTCTATATTTGGATTAGGAGCCATAGAAACTAAAGTCTCAATAGATGTCTCTATAGGAGGAGAAGAAGGTTCTGTGTCATCAAAGCTCCCATAACTTTCCCAATTAGAAAGTGTTTTAGTTGCGTTATCATCAATAGGTCAAAACTCTGCACGTGGAACAAGATAATCCACAATAGGATCCTCTAGAAATGGAGGTTCATTCGAGTCTCCATACATCTCCCAAAGTTTGGTCATAAGGTCATGAGGGATCTTAATACCATCACTAGCCATTTGTGTATCAATATCACAACTACATCCAAATACTCCTAGGATAAGTTTTGTTTTTAAGTTCCACACAACTCTCTTCCATGTTGATGAAGGTTTAGGAACTAGTCCATAGAGATATGGAAAAAGATTAAACCACCTATAATGTGTTAGGATTCCATCTCACCAAGACTTAAATTTCCATCAATTTAACCTTATTATAGAAGGATGAATTTTGTATGCCCATATTAAACTCCTCAATTTAGTCACACAATAGACCAATCAAGATACATAATCCAACAAAGGCGGAAGATTACCCCCCAAAATTACTCAATCATGAAACCCCCCAAGCAATATTTGATTTGTGTCACTTTATACTTAGTGTGATTACATATGCCACTTGCCAAAAACAACAAAGTGGTCTTGATATTGGTACATGCAAATTCCAAAAATAGGTCATGGGCTCAAAGTAAAACTTTTACAGTAGATCAGATCAAACTAATTACACCACTGGAAAGTACACCAAAAATTATGCACTTTCAAAAAAAATACCCAAAAATGTTACAATAGGAGCAAGATATGAGCTCTTAAAGTTCCCAAAATGAGGACGAAGTAGCAACACTTGTGAGAATCTACAATTTTTGGAAAAACTAGGTACCAAAACCAAAAATTGATTGCACCAATGTGAAGAGCGTGAAAAAATAGCCCAAATAAAAAAATGCTTGAAAAAGGAGTTTGTATGAGCAAGTTATGGCCATTTGAAAATTAACTAGAAATTCAAAAACTTCATTGGTGAGGGGGAATTTTTTTTTGAAGATGCTGACATCACTACTAACATCAACATTTAACCTAATTAAAATTGACGCCCCTCAGCCCGTCACAAAAGAATATGCTTTGGAATATTTGATGCAGTCAATGATGAGCAAAATATTCTATTAGTTGACAAAATCTTTTCAGATTCTACGAAATATTCTCTGTTGATTTGACAATGCCAGTGTAATTTTTCTGTCCATTGGGTTTTTATTTTATTTGTCAATTTATTAAACTAATGTCGATTTTTGAATTTTTTGGCATTGTATATGGGGCCGCGTGGGGCACTTCAAAGACACCACGTGGCAGACGGAGGGCTTGTCGATACCCTGGAGGGGTACGACTTTACAACAAGGTACTCTGTGTACCTTACACAGTGTTTATTATTATTATTATTTTATTTTAAAATCAAAACCAAGCATTAAAAACTATGAATAATTTTTTTTTGAATAATAATTTTATTTCACAGAAAATACAATATATATATATATATATATTTTAAAATAAAATTGTACCACAATATTTATGATGATTTGGGGGGTTGTACGACTCCTTGGGAAATTTCTTTTTTCCTCAGTGGACAACTGCTCCTATTTGGACAAATTAACAATCGGTCTTAGAGTTTTTGGCCCTTTTGAATGCAATGGCAGGGTCAAATTTGACCCAAAATGCTCCAAAAATGCAACAACCTTCTAGATCTAGCAACCACTCTTCAATTTCAAACCCTCATAGATTTGGCCTCACATGTTCGATTTGGACAAAACAAAATGAGAAACTGACTATTTCGAACCTCCTGAACTCAATAGTGAGCTCAAATTTGCACCAACAAGCTCCAATTTAAACATACAATAAAGAGCCAAAAATGGAACCCCCTAAATTTGGTATTTCTTTCAAGCTTTTATGATTCTCCATATCATCATATGATGCAAGAGAATAAATACTCAACTTTTCAATATTTACCATCTCTCTTTAGAAAAGACTATCCAATGACACTCAACCTGCTCCGATACCATGTTAAAATTGGCTATGGAGATAGCCACCCAAGAACAAGAGGTCAAATGAAAAACACAAAAGAGAGAATATGAATATGAAAAGAATAAATTGTATCCTTATCAATTATGATTCAATGTTATGTTGTATGTAGTAGAAATCCCTTGGTTATATAGCCAAGGTAAGACACAAGATGTCATAAGATTATGACAAGTGTCTTAATCATATGACATGAGACAACTTATCACACTTACCTAGGCTCACATGTATTACAAGTCAAAAGATGAGATAACAACTAATGACAACTAGCACCTTCTAAAAAGATTCCTTCCTAGGACCTAAGTAAACTTAACATGTAAATAAGTCCCCTAGTAATGAATTAACTAGGTACAAGACTTTATTTACACCAACAAATCTATCTATCAATAATGTATCTATATATCTATTTATCTATATATATGTATATATATGTACATGGAAGATACATATATATGTATATATATACATTTAGATACATTTATATATACATATATATGCACATTGATATATATGTACATACATATTGACATAGACATACATGTACATACGTATGCACGTAGATATATATGTACATATGTATTGACATAGGCATACATGTATATATGTATGCACATAGATATATATGTACATATTGTTGTGCCCTTAGAACACACACCCCGTTCAGAACGGGGACCCTTTTTTCTTTCGCCTTGCCGGGTCATTTTTGTCGCTGCCTCATTTTGCGTGCCTCTGTTTTGGTGTCCTAAGTGGTTAGTGTGCCCCAAGGTCTCATCTCAAGATTGACTGTGTTTTACACCTTCAGTTTTGTCGAAGTCCTGGTGCCTCGCAGAGTCTCCTTGGCAGTTTTCCTTTGCCAATGGCCTTGGGACCTGGCAGGACCCACGTCCTTCCGGCCCCCGAAACTCCCGTCGCCTTCTAAAAATTTGAAATCAACTGACCCAACGGTCCTTCGTACGGACATTAAATGCTGGCATTAATTGCTATTTTGGGTATAAATATGGAGCTCGACCTGTCATTTTCGTTTGTTAGGTTTTCCAGAGAGATCAGAGTGCTTGCCAAAGGAGTCCAACGCATCCGTCGACCGCCATCCTCACGTCCGCGATCGTCATTCAACCACCCTTAGCGGATTTCACGCCTTGCCTCATTGGGTTTCCTAGGTAGGTTTTCCGTCCGCCCTCCCGAGAGTTTTTTCATAATTTTAACGCCTAAAATGATGAACAACATGGGTTAAAAACACGTTTAATTGGTAAAACTTGATAAAACACACAAAATCCATGTCCTAGAATCTTTAGAAAACTTCCAAAACACCCTCAAAATCGGTCCAAAATTTCACCTAGTTGCAGTCGTTCATTGCCGAGGGGCGTTCACGTCCTTCGAGCCTGGGTCTTCTAATGGCCGTCACAACTTACAAACAAAATAAGCTCTTCAAATGGAAAATTTCCCTCTCGAACTCAGCTCCTTGGACCTCCGTCATCCGATTTCCCTCAAAATTGAATCTGAAACAACAAAAATTCGGCTTTCGTTTTGGCTTTCTAGGCCCGGGTCCCCAAACTTCCATGTCTAAAATTTTGTGATGATTTCGCCATCCCATACGGCGGAGTCAACCCGTCCGTTGGAGCCCCGGAACCCGCCTTGCTTGTCGCCGCCCGGTGTTGTGCGCAAACCCACCTTCTGTCACCTCAATGGGTCCCGGTCCGCGAACTTCTGTCCGCGGACTTCCTCGGCCACTTCGCTGTTTCAAACGATGTTTCATGGGCATCCTTCCACCTCCCGAACCTTGAGCCTCCATTCACCGCAGGATCAGAAAACTTTGAATTCTAGCGACCTCGTCCTGGTCGGGCTCCGCCAACCGGGATTCCTTCCCATCTCCGTCGGTCCAAAACGGAAAATGCGACCACCTTTCCGACCTCCAGGCTCTGCCCTCCTATTCGCCGAAAGGAAATTTGGCATAAAATTTGACGCCCAACCTTGATGTTGAGTCCGGTCCGTCGGGTCGCTCCCTCCAGACTTTTGTCCGGTGATCACCATTCTGAATGGCGAAAGCGGGGCGGCTTCCCGCCTCTCCAGGCCCGAGCGCCTCCAAATACGAAGGAAAACCATAGCTGTCCTTGGACCTCTCGGGTCCCGAACCCTGGAATTTCATGCCCAGAATTCCCTTCATTTCTCGCCGTTTAAAATAGCTAACCCCTGACAGCTTTCTGGCCTTGTACCTCCGAATGCTCCCAAGATGATCCAAATGACCTCAAATTTGAAATCTGATCTCGACCCATGTGTTCAAATTGATCCTTCTCTCATGTTGACCTTTTAAACCATCAAAATCCGGTTGGAAGAAGTCACTTGGATCGTCCCACCCCGTTTGCCCTTTCAAAACAACATTCTTGCCAGGGAAGTCCGTCCCCTCAAGCCCAGATTGTTCGAAATCCCTCCAGTAAATGACTCATGACATATGGAAGTAAAAGTATGATCTTATGAATGATAAATGTCTAAATTTGATTTCGTCCATATGATTAATGCTTTCATGATTGGTTATACTCATTTTGTCTATCTTTGCAGGATATATGGAATCGGGTGCAGGGCCCTCGAGGGGGACCGTAGAGAAGAACAAAGGAAAGAAATCAGGAAAGACTCCTCGTGGGAAAGAGGATAAGGACTAGATGAAGTTCCAGTTCTAGAGTGAACCTCTATGATAAAAAATCACCATGGACTGGAAAGAAATAATAGACACCAATATTGGCCAAGTCGATATTGATGAGTTTACACAAAGGGTCTGAATTCACCCGAGGACTGACAATGCTAGGTTAATCAGGAAAAGTGAGATCGCAAAAGCTGCGGGCTTCCCCCCATCTCTCATTGCCCCTAAACTAGTCATGGCCTGTCGGAAGACCTATCAAACTGAGACAAGGACCATCGTCGACAAAGATGGTAATATTCTAGTAGACATGTCGGCTGAGGGCATTACAAAGACCTTCCATATTCCTACTTTTGAAGAGATAGAAATGCCCACCATAGAAGGATGTAAGGCAACATGGGATGACAACCCGATGGGCTGCAAGAGACTGATAAATTAGCATTGGCACAAGGAAAAAAGTGGCAGCGCTGCGAAGGTTCCCCAAGACCTCTCTTGCAACGATTTCCACGAAGACTACCATGACTTGGTCACCATGCTGAGCCGGGTAATGCGCTTGCCCACCGCTACATTCTTTTAGGAATGGATGGTTTACTTTGTTGAGCAGATCCTCTGCGGGAACAAGGATGTCACCATGAAGGCCTCGTTCTACTGGGGAGGCATGATAAGCAACTGCTTCCATGAGTAGTTCATGAACATGAAGAAAAGCTCCAAGTTTTACATGACCTCCTATCTGGTCTACTCCTTGGCAGAGTAGAGACAGTATAGTGGACTATTTGTAGCACCCGACGAGGAGTCAGGGCGAAGATTGAAAGTCTATGACAGACATCCCTAGCTCCAATTCAGAAATTTTAAGAAGGATTATTGTAGGGTCAATGATGCTTTCATTGGACATGCCATCTGACTACTTGGAGGGGAATTTGAGAGGAGGGTCTCCCACAGTGCGCAGGAGTTCCTGAAGTAGTACGCCTTCCTGTTCCTTCAATTCCCCAAGTTTACCTACATTTGCGCCCAGGGTTTCACTGAAAGGCCGAACAGGATACCCCGGTACCCCAATGACTGGATTATACTACTGGAACTCTCCCGACAGCTGCAACATGTGCACACCATCCTCAGCAGCAAGCATTTGGCAGGGGTCTCTTATCCCTTGACCTTCGGTCGGGGCATGTACAAACTGCAAACTTCCCATTGCGCTGGGAATTCAGAAAAGGAGCTGGTGGAATACCACTTCCAACTACACACTCCTTGCCCACAGATGGACCCATATGGGTATGTAAGAAAAGCACTAGGCCAGAGTACGCCCATTTACATAATGTAGAGGATTTATGGGGAAATTGCCAGGATGACAAAGAGGTGTGTGCCAAGCACTATATGAGGATGACTACATACTTCGTAAGAAGGGTACAACTGTTCCCCATACCAGATCAAGTAGAAGAAGATGAGGGCACCGTCATGGATACTCGGTATAATGCAGTCACCAGTTTACCACTGCGAACAATTGATTGGGATGAATAGGAGGTTGATGACTTTGACATCTTGACCAAGCCCATTGTGGCCCAAACTGAAGAATGGGTTAAAGGACAAGTGAGTTGGCTAAAGTAGCAAGGAGTGGTCCTGAAATACGAAGGGCTAAAGAGTGAGCCCAGTTCCACTGAAGATGTCGCCGCCATGACTTCAATGGGCGGGACATCCAAATCTCCTCCACTCACCAGATCTAAGAAGAGGAAAGAAACAAAAACAGAACAGTTTCCGAATCCCAAAGTATACACAAGAAAAGATCCAGGAAGCTCACCTTCTAAAAGGCTCAAGCAAACAGGAGGCACCACGGAGCAACCCGTAATCCAAGAGGAAGAGGGAAAAAGTACAAATCAATTAGAACCTCTTTTGGCTCTCCCTGTTTTGACTGTTCCATCATCTGCCTCCCTAGCCATGGTCGCCACATCCCCGCCGGAGTGGAAATCTCAGTCCATCTTTCCCTTTCACCTCCGACCGAGCCTGTAATAGTAATTGACTCTTCCTCTGCCGTAACTACTCCTCCTTCCTCCGCTGCCATTTTACGTACCACATCACTCCCATTAGCTACAGTGATGACACTAATGCCCGCTCCCGCCTTGCCTAAGGCCTTCTCAAAACACATGTAGAATCTCCCTTCCGAGCTCTCCCAGATCCTTATGGACCCCACCCTTCAAGCGACCCTAGCGCAGGTCCTCGTTACTGCTAAACCTTCGTAGCCTCCGGCAGAACCACCGGTTATGGAGGCCACCATGTTAATCTTTGAGGAGTGGGAGAGATGGGAGTAAGAGGCCTCAAAGTCATTTGAAGAGGAAGCTGAATAATACCATGAACACCTAGACTATGAACACCGGAGAATTGACAGGGTGGCCTACGAGGAGGAAGAAACAGGCTCCTCCGAGAGTGGGGATGAGGAGGGGGATGTCGGCGATAGGGTCATCGTACAAACCTTTGATGACGATCTTGAAGAAGAGATGGCCTGGCAGCTAAAACACGATGAAGAAGAGGAAGAAAGGTCACCTCTCAAAGAAGAGGATGAGGGCGACAAGACAACAAAAATTGTGGAAACCCCTGTAGGGTAAAAACAACTGGAGATTGTGCTGCCTCCTACGAAAGAAAAGAACAAGAGGACCAGCTCGAGGGGTACATGCTCAAAGATGAGCAGATCAAAGACATAAAGGAAAAAGAAACTGAGGAAGAAAAGAGTCCCCGAGGACAGTTGATTACTAAGCCTCCTGTGAAGCGCCTCACATTTGTCTTAGATTCTGATAAGGAAGAGAGAGATAGCACCAAGGTGAAAGGTGCACAAACGCAGGGCCTAAGAGAGAAGGGTGAAGACGATCAAGAGCCACTAAAAGAAGAGTTTTCCATGCCTGAGTGGTTGGAAAAATAGCTTGAGAAGAAGACTTTCGCTCCTAAGGATCCCATAGCAAGGCTAGAAGCTATCCTAGCCCGAGCACAAAGCTCAACCAGGAAGGATAAAAAGCCTAAAGTGAGATCCAAAATAATGATGGATGCTTCTAGGTCCCGCACCGCACAGATAGCAATGCCCGTGTTAGGCCAGGCTGGTGTAAGCTACAACATTTCCACCATCGACTTGGGGACTACTACCAGGGAGAAGAAGGTAGGACACCTTGAGGAGTCAGTGGCTACAGTTGTGCACTTGATAAAATAGGACAAGGTCTTGAAGGACGAACTCAAAGCACAGGTAGCCGCCTTGACGGATTACATCCGACAATGGTCTTCAGTGGATGACCTGCCTACCACATCCACGGCTCCACCCCAACTGCTATCCAAGGAGGAAATTGACAAATTGGAGAGAAGAAAGCACTTGGACAAGAGTACGAAGAGCTAGTTCCGACAAGTCCTATACATTAGGAACATGGGTATTGGTTGAGCTGTTCGAACAACCAACAAGTTCTTGGACCTACAACAATCTCTGGAGAGCACAAAGAAGCTCTGCACTGAATTCCCTACAATGTACGACTGCACCTATCCAAAGATTGAGGCCATCCTCTAGTTACCAAAAGCCACATGGGAAAAGGAGCTTGCATTCAAAAGGGACGATCACTGGCTGATGGATGTGTGGAGGCGGGATTTCGATAACAGAAAGGAAAGGTTGGAGCAGATAATGAGTAAGGTGGATCCAGACATTGAATGGGTCAAGGAAATTAGGGCGAAATGCACTCGATATCTCAAGCTGGTGACAGAGTATGATATGCCCGCAGTGCAAATGAATCCAGAAAAGATAAAACCTTACTTTCGGAAGAAGATGGAGGATGGGATGTCTAGTGAAATAACAGTGGAATTCATGAGTTTTTCTGCCCATGCCTTTGACCAATCAGAGTTTTTCAGATATCAGGGCGTAAAGTATGGTGAAGACTGAAGAAAACATGAAGACAATGCAAAAGAATGGACCTACTAGATGTTGCGGTACGAGATCATTGAGGTAGACAAGCTCCAGTCGGTTATTCTAAAATTCATGGAATATGCGGCTTCAAAGAAGCAAGAGGACAACCCTGTTATCAATGAGGAGCCCCCGAAGGAGTAGCTACAGCAAAAGAGCAATCAACAAAAGACAAGATGCTACAGTGCCAACACTAAGTGACAAAATTGGCAATAGGACAAAGATGTATTTTTAAATTGCAATATATTGGGGGCAGGTGAAACCCTATTTTGTAATGAATCTTGGCCACACAATGAAAATAAATCTTGGCCATTCATTTAGCTTTTTGGGCACTATAAATAGGGGTCTCCTCTCATTTGCAAAGGGAGTTGAGTTGTAAAAAATATGTTGCAGAAATTTATAATAAAAATATATTGACTTGGTGCATTTTCCGAGTTTTTCACATATTACTTGATTGAACCTCCATTGTTAAATGCTTTACTTAGATTTATATTGCTGTTCTAGTTAGCTGTATTCTTGCTTTGATAGATTTTAGAAATGTTGTTCTGTGGTTGTGAGAATTCCTACTGTGTAGATGCCTTCTTAGTCCATACTTTTTGTTGTTTGTTGCTGGTAGATAGTTGTGTAAAGTTAGTCTGGGCTTGAATTCAAAGTTGCTCCACACTTTTATCTTTGTTCATACATGCATATGGTGAATGAAAGGTGAAATATTTGCAGACTTTAGAAGATAGTACAAATTTCATGAGACTGTGAGATTTCTGGTTAAGTGAAATCTTGTTTTAAGGAAGCTGTCCATTGCAGGAACTCCACAGTTAGTTGCAGGTCCAGGAACCTTCCATCTTCCATGCTTTTATTTTTTTGAGAGAAATAGCCTGTGTTAAGGTTCATTGCACATTGTAAAGCCAAACTTGAAGAAAATATCGAAGTTTTAGACTGTTATTCGAACCTACAGCAGAATACACTTTACTTCCCATCAACAGAACTGGTGCTAGAAGGAGGGCCTTGTGAAGCTGAATCGAATCAGATTGTTCTCTCCAGAAAGATTTCAAAGAGTTCTACGATCGACACCAAATAAGGGAGAATTCCAAGAGGTTCAACCCCTTTTAAGGGAAAAATGAACTAAGGGAGGAAACGCTGCTTCTTCCTCTTCTTCCATCCCACCCACTTCCCTTCCACCTTCACCCTCATTCAGCTTGCATTCATCTTCCACCTGACCATTCGAAACTGCATTTTCACTCCCCATCTCCGACAGCCAGGAAGTTGCCTCTCTCCCGGCCTTTCGAACCCAAGGTATAGTCCAAATAGCCGCAACTTAAGCTGTTGTCGTACTCCAAGCGCAACCCCAAATTGTTGTTTTTCAACAGCAAATACCACCTCCGCCTCTCACCATGGCTTGGTTGGCACAAAATCCTTCGTCGATACATTTCCCTACTTACCATGATATGCCCAAGAATCTAAAAGGATTTTGTTCGAAGTTCAATCCTTGTGACCCACAAAGAACAGCTGAAGAACATATCAAAATATTTGAAACAACAGTCACTGAAATGCAAGTAGATCATGAGGATGTAGCATGCCACCTTTTTCCATATTCATTGGGCAAGGAAGCCTTCTATTGGTACATGAATCTACCGAGGGGGTCCGTTACTTTGTGAGACCTTATGAAGAATTATTTCTCGCAGAAATACAAGATTCCAATAAGCCCTTCAGAGCTGTACCGACAGTTTATGTCCATCTGGAGGGAAGTTAATGAACCCATTGGGCCCTTCAATGATCATTTCCATCATGCCTTCATGAGGCTTTAAGATCCATACATACACAATGATGTTGCATCCCTCCCCGTCTACTATGTGGCGTTGGATAATCTCACGTCAGCATTGGTCAAAAGGATGCGCTTGCCGCTCACCACGCTAGTGACTGCCTATGCTGAGGCTGTTGTTGCCAGTGCAAATTTGGGGCAGAATATCTCTGACCCGCTACCTTCTTTGGGACTGGTAACCCACTCGATGTAGATTCAAGATCTTAACCAAGCCTTCGCTAATTAGACCCCTCTTATGAACCACGTGCCTCCACTACCCATTGTTCTGCACCCCATACAACCAATGAATTATGCACCTCTAGTGCCTTCTTATTTACAGTACCAACAACAACAAAGTTACACTCAGGCTCCCTAACAACAACAGGTGTATTCTCAACAACCGCAAGCACAATCATTTTTACCAAGACCAGAATTCCCCCCAGTGCATCAGAATCAGCCGGTAGCTCCGCTTGTCTTTCTCCAAAATCTGGCACCGCAACCAAGCAACACTACTGAGAAAGACAAATTGGAAGAGCTGACAGAGATGATAAAGAAAATGTCCACAAAAATGACGCACTTAAAGAATCAGAATAATCAGTTACAGACATCCCAGCGTAACTTTCAAGCCAATCTTAATCGGGATAGTCGAGATAACAAGGACAACAGGGACAATCAAGAAGCAAGCACCTCTTTTGGGCAGAATTATGATAGACGACAAAATCTAAATCAAAGTTCTGAGAGGAGGCCTTTTCAGAGGTAGAACCGCACGTGGAATACAAAGCCCAATAATGGAGATGTCCCTACTCCTCTAGATCAACTGACCACCAATGAGAGAAAGGCCAGTGGGGTGTACCTCGCTAAGGCAGCCTTGTTCGGATGGTGTCGAATTCACAAGACTAGTAGACACTCCGAGTTGGATTGTCCTGAATTCCAGATAGCTGTAGAAATTTTCCAAATTGATGTCCAAAATGCTGCTGATAGTACCGATTATAGAGACACCATTCCGTCTGAACCTTATGACTCCTCCTGTCTCGTGGCGAACTAGGCGCCGTTTTCGCAGAGCGACCATAATCAGCCCGAGGTCGAACCTACTCCCGTTAAAAGTGAAGAAGTGCAAAAGGTAAGTAACGAGCAAACCTTGGCTCAGCTTTTTGATTCGATAGACAATGGTCCGGTAGATGAGGAAGAACCATATGTAGATGAAGTTCACATGTTCCACCAAAGAACAACTCCTTACTTCCTCAGAAATAGGCAGGTAGGTGGACCAATTACAACTTTTACACCCCCAAACAATTTTACTACGTCGCCTGACCCCAATTCCAGCAACAACCCTAGGCTTCCCCATATACCCACTCAATATTTTAACAAGGATGGGCCTCAAAATCAGTCACAAAATCAACTTCAAGGCCAACCCCAAAACCAGTCAAGCCAAATGAAAGTCCAACCTTCTAGCTCCGACATAGATTGAGCCTTCGACTTTGAGACCGAGCAAATGGGTGAATATGTGGCAGAAGAGTTCAAGAAAGTAAAAATTAGTTTTTCTGCGTTTGAACTACTCAAAGTCCCCGCTGTAAGGCATGCCTTTTTTAGGATACTTAATGGGACCCCATCATCTAAAACAACACAAGAGGCACCAACTAGAAGAGTCACCTGAAGAACCTAGGCAAGAATCCATAACTCAGGATATCATAGGAAAAAAGAAAGATGTTCCCTCACATCAATCTACAGGTAAGCAGCCGGAAAAGGAACCAGATTAGAGCAATAGGCAGATTTCCAAGGATCAACCATTTAGGCAGACCAAGGATAAAGCTGGTGATAAAAACAAGGGTCAAGTAGCTCACATAGACACGCCTGTGGGCATCTTCCAAGGAAAACTTGAAACCCCTCCTTTCTTCATTACCATCCGGATATTCAGGAAGAATTTGCACAACTTCCTGCTCAATTCAGGAGCGCCTGCCAATATTATGCCTTTGGCAGTATGTAAGGCTCTTAGAATTACTCCCACACCCTCTAGGAGGAAGGTGACCCAGCTGGAAAAAATAGAGATTAACATTGTGGGAGAAATGAATTGGATCCCAATACAAATCGCTGTGGATCCAAGGATACAAGTCATTGATATTCAGGTGGCTAATATTCCCGATGCATATGGAATCATCCTGGGAAGAGAATTCACCAAAACACTAAATGGATATGCTGCCACCAACCATTCTCACATGTGGCTACCATGGAAAGGGCTACCAAATCAGATCCGTGTAGATCGCGAGCCCCGTATGAAATATATGATCACTGAGTACAACAACCTAAATGAGGTGCTGTTTGTTGAGACATAATTGGGAAATTAGTGTCCCTTGGCCTGTCAAGACGAATTCGAACCTCAAGAAGAGTATGCCGTGGAAGTGCTCTGAGTGCAGTGCAGTCCTCCAACTGATTTTACTCAAATGCCTCAGAGTACAAAAATGTTGTGGAATCAGACGATAAACCTGATGGAGGTAACAACCGGGGATTACTCAGTGGTTTCTAGGAATTCATGGAAAAATGTGCAAGGGACCAACTCAGCTTGGGCACTTGGATGAATTTCCAGGATCTTTTACTACCAAATTGGTGTAGAATTCATAATGCTTCCCATTCTGAGTTTGATTATTGCTTGTGTCAAACAACAATAGTGCATGTAAAAGAATCAGCTGTACCGCAAAAAGAAACACTGAAGGAGGCGCATGCAGAACCACCTATTGTTGAATATGCCAGGTCACGGGATTCTCAAAAGATTACGAGAACAATTCCCCAGCCAAAAGGAAGTCTGATCTAAGTCGAACCCGAAATCAAAAGGCTTTCCAGATTTTGGACGCTCCGATTTGATGGATCTAAATCAAAACAAAAAGCCGGTGCTGGGTTTGAGCTCATCAGTCCAACGGGTAAGACCTTTCTTGCTGCCCATAGGATGCAGTTTCATTGCACCAATAATGTAGCGGAATACGAAGCATTAGTGCATGGTCTTCTTATGGCTTTGAAGAAAAATGTTAAAATGTTGCAAGTATTCAGGGACTCTGAACTTGTAGTTAAACAAGTCAGAAAATTGTACTCTTGTCATGATAGAAGACTCACAAACTATAGACATAGGGTCTGAGATCTTTTAGAAGGTTTAGATGCATTTAATATATAGTTGATCCCTCGTGCTCAAAATCATACAGTCGATGCCCTAGCTCAAGCAGCCAACACTCTACAAGCCCTTAACCTAGCCGTGCTTAAAAGGTTTACAATTGAGTTGACATCTACACCGTCTGTCCCAGACAATGTCACTCACTTTAGGGTCTTCAATGACGATAAGCACATCCTTGAGTTCATCACGAGTTCTGATGTATTCACGACCCAAATAATTGATGAAGCTGATTTGCAAGAGGCCGAGTTGGATATAGAGGGGGTTATCAACCTCAAAACCAACACAATTCCCAGAGGCATGGTTTAGCTCAAATGCATATTTGATCTGGACCAGATCAGATACCAGGACTGGCAGACAAAGAAGGAAGCCGTAAATAACCAGTGCGATGCTCACAACCTTGGGACAGCCAGGGAAACCAAAAATGTGTTTATTGGAAAAATGTGCACGCCCAAAGAAAAGAAGGGAATCATTGATGCGTTGCAAAAGTATCACGACGTGGTGGCATGGAGTTATGAAGATCTCAAGACTTATGACACCTCCATCATCACGCACACCATCCCTCTCAAAATAGAAGTGAAGCCATTTCGCCAGCGGTAGCACCCTATTAATGCCTTGTTGGAGCCCATCATTTACAAAGAGGTATAAAAGTTGCTTTCAACAAGAATTATTTTCCCAGTCAGACATTCTACATGGGTAGCCAACTTGGTCCTGGTTAGAAAAAATAATGGAGAAATCAAATTGTGTGTGGACTTCCGCAATCTGAATAGAGCTTTGGAAAAAGGACAATTATCTAATGCTTTCATTGGACGAGGTGCTGCAGATCATCAACGACTCCCAAATGATGTCTTTCCTTGATGGGTATTCCGGATACAACCAGGTGATGGTACAATATGAGGACCGCCATAAGACAACATTCACCACTAAGTGGGGAACCTTCGCTTACAGGAGAATGCCTTTTGGGCTAATCAACGTTGGGGCCACCTTCCAACGTGCCATGGATATCACCTTCAAAGATATAATTGGTAGATGCATAATCATCTACATGGATGATTTGACTGTGTTTTCTAAAAGGCGGAGCGATCACGTCTCTGATTTATGCAAAGTGTTTCAAAGATGTAGGGAGTTTGGAGTTTCCCTTAACCCTAAAAAGTGCATTTTTGACGTAACTGAAGGTAGGTTGCTTGGGCATATCATCTTTGAGCAGGGAATCGCCATAGACCTTGAACGTATCTAGTCCTTATTGAAGATCCCACCACCGGGTAGCAAGAAAGAATTAAAATCCTTCTTTGGAAAGATCAATTTCATCAGGAAGTTCATCACGGGTTTTGCTGAGATTGTTAAACCACTCAACGCCATGTGAAAATAGGATGCCAAAGTTGAGTGGGCTCCCGAAGCCAAACAAACTTTTGAAGAAATCAAACCGACCATTGTTGAAGCGCTTGTGCTAGTCAACCTCGATTATTTGAAGCCATTCTATATCTACTCATTCACTTTAGAGCATTCCTATGCCAACATTTTGACTCAGAAAGATGATGAAGGAAAGGAGCACCCGATCACCTTCATGAGTACTCCCCTGAAGGATGCTAAATTGCGATACCACAACGTAGAAAAACAAGCATATACCCTTGTGCGGGGAGTAAAGAAATTTTGGCATTACATCTTATGTAACAAAGTATTCGCCATTGTCCCTGACCCAGCGGTAAAAATGTTGCTCATGCAAAGTGAATTGGGTGAACGAAGAGCCAAATGGGTCACCCTGCTCCAGGAATATGACATGGAAATCCAACTGATGAGGTTGGTGAGAGGACAGATCCTTACCCAAACGATCGTTGAAGCAGTAGCAGAGGCCGGACCCGAACTCACTGTGCAACAATACTAGCTTGAGGATGTTTCCCCGAGGGAATTGCACGAAAACGTCGTTTATTATTTGTTGAACCACAAGTGTTCGCCTCACCTGCAGGGAGTCGAAAAGTGTGCTCTTAGATTGAAAATTATCGGTTATATGTTGCAGGGGTCTATTTTATACAAGAAAAATCATGAAGACATTTACTTGAGATGCCTTGGTAAGGAAGAAGCAAACCGGGTCCTGAGGAAGTTTCATGATAAGTTTGACACTGGTCATAGATCCGGACCCTCCACCACTCATCATATATTGAGGATGGGATATTATTGGCCAACTGTCTTCAAAGATGCCCACTGTCATGTTTGTTCATGTCACACATGTCAAATAGTCACTACCAAGGAAAAGAATGTTGTTGTCCCACTGCAGCCTGTGTTGGAGGTAAGGCCGTTCGCGCAATGGGGCCTCAATTTCATTGGTCTGGTAAGCCCTTCATCATTTGCGGGACACATGTACATTCTTACCACTATTGATTACTGTACTAGATGGACAAAAACAATTGTATGTAAGCAATGCACAACTGAGGTAGTTACTAATTATTTAGAAAGTTTCATTTTAAATCGCTTTGGTTGTCCTTATGCATTGGTGTGTGATAATGGACCTGCATTTGCTTCATTAAAATTTTCTAGTTGGGCCTTCGACTACGAGATCACCCTTAAATTTTCATCTAATTACTACCCTCAAGGAAATGGCTTTGCTGAATCTATAAACAAGAACCTGATCACAGTAATCAAGAAATTGCTAGATAGGAATCCCAAGGACTGGCATACCCAGCTCCGTTTTTCCCTTTGGGTAGACTGCACTCGCCATAAGACTGCTCTTGGTGATTCCCCATTCCATCTCGTTTATGGCCTAGATCCCATATTTCCTATCCACTTGAAGATTCCCAGTCTCTAGTTTATCAATGACTTTTATGAAGGAGGGGATCGTAGAGAAGCTTAGTTAGCTGAGATTTTGCATTTATAAGAAGTCCGAGACCATGCAATAGAAACTTTCGCCAAACATCAAGGCATGGTTAAGAGATGGTTCGACCGCAGGGCTAAAATCAAGGCCTTTAGAATTGCAGATTTGGTCCTGTATTGGGACAAGGCCCATGAAAAGAAAGGGGGACACAAAAAATTCGACAAGCTTTGGCTTGGCCCCTTTCAAATAGCTGAAGTTTTGGGAGACAATGCTTTCCGCCTAAAGACCTTAACTGGTGAAGCCGTCTCGTTTCCAGTCAATGGGCAACACCTGAAGCATTACTTCCAAGCTTGAGCTCTCTCAAGCTCTTCCTTGTAAATATTTGTATATAGGTTAGAGTAGGTTGCCTTTTGGTTTGCTTGCGTTTTGCTGTTCCGCGTCGCTTTGTTTTGTTTGTTTCCTGGTTGTTTTGTTTCGAAGAGGGTGTCCTCCATCCCTTTGCGGTGGCTGTGCTCGCTCGACGAACGGTTCGCTTTGCTATCCATCCTTGGTGTTCTTTAGATAAGCATTCATTTTTGACTATTGGTCCTTGAAGGCCGCCTAAGATTGATCTTCTTATCTGAACTCCGTTTTAGAACTTGACCCTTGGTTGGCTCTCTTTACGCATATCTCAGATCTCACAAAAAACACCTTAATTATTCCTAAGGACTGCACAGTGGCTACTATGACACCCTAGTAAGTGAAAAATCCAAGGTCCTCTTCGGTGACCACTGTGATTCCCAAACCCTTTGTAGGCTTCAACGCTTACATGGTCAATCAAAAGATAAGAAAAGAAAACAAGTTGAAGGAAATATCAAGAGAAATCAAAAGAAAGAGAATTCTAAAATTAACTGACCGTATGGGTGTGCAGATAACTCTATTGGGGCTATGGACACTCAGCTGGCAGCAGAGCAATATCCATGGGGTCATAGTGACAACTCTGTCGGGGCTATGGACGCTTGACTAGCAGCAGGGCAATGTATGGGTTACTTTTGGCGTTGGATGGTTTACATAGCTTACTTGGTCGGATTAGCAGCCATCCGCCGTAGTTCCCGAGGAGAGGAATAAATTCATGACACACACACACTTTTGAGATGTCTTGTACCTTGACCCAGCGAAGGTTCCTGTTCTCTCAGTTCACCCTTGAAGGTCTACTCCTGGTCTGCGAAACTAGAGATTCTGGGTTTTGAATGAACGCTCATCCCTAGAATGCTCGGGAGCATTTCCTAGCAGAGTCACCATTTGTTGTGCCGTCAGCACACACGCCCCGTTCGGAACGGGTACCCTCTTTTCTTTCACCTTGTTGGGTCATTTTTTTCACCGCCTAGTTTTGCATGCCTCCGTTTTGGTGTCCTAAGTGGTCAGTGTGCCCCAAGGTCTCATCTCAAAATTGACTGTGTTTCACCCCTTCAATTTTGTCGAAGTCTTGGTGCCTCACGGAGTCTCCTTGGTAGTTTGCCTCTGCCAACGACCTTGGGACCTGGCGGGCCCGCCTCCCTGGGTTTCCCTGGCCAGGTTTCCTTGGGGGGTTTGCCATTCCGAACGGTGGAAGGCATTCGCCTTCACGATCCCTAGGACCTGGCTCCCTGTTTTCTATCTGGTGAAATTTGTGAACATTTTGGCCTGCCTTCGTCTCCTTCGGGCTCGACCATCCGACTTTTGAGTCTGGAACTCCGTGCCGCTTTTTCCATTTGCAACGGTGAACCTTCGACGATGCTCCACTATTCAGACTCGGGTCTTCCTTCGCCATCGATTTCCAAAAGCATTTTGAAACGACCATCAACCGACGTCCTTCCGGCTCCCGGGCCCTGGAACCTCCCACCGTCTTTCAAAATTTGAACTCACCTGACCCAACGGTCCTCCGTACGGACATTAAATGCTAGCATTAATTGCTATTTTGGGTATAAATATAGAGGTCGACCTGTCATTTTTTGTTTGCCAGGTTTTCTAGAGAGATCAGAGTGCTTGCTAGAGGAGTCCAACGCATTCGTCGACCGCCGTCCTCGCGTCTGAAATCGTCATTCAGCCACCCTTAGCGGATTTCACGCCTTGCCTCATCGGGTTTCTTAGGTAGGTTTTCCGTCCGCCCTCCCGAGAGTTTTTTCATAATTTTAACGCCTAAAATGATGAACAACATGGGTTAAAAACACGTTCAATTGGTAAAACTTGATAAAACACACAAAACCCATGTCCTAGAATCTTCAGAAAACTTCCAAAATGCCCTCAAAATCGGTCCATAATTTCACCTAGTCGCGGTCATTCATCGCCCAGGGGCGTTCATGTCCTCTGGGCCAGGGTCTTCCGATGGTCGTCACAACTTAGAAACAAAATAAGCTCTCCAAACAGCGAATTTCCCTCTCGGGCCCGTCTCCTCAGACCTTCGTCATCTGATTTCCGTCAAAATTGAAACTTAAACAATGACAATTCGACCTTCGTTTTGGCTTTCCAGGCCCGGGTCCTCGGACTTCCATGTCTGGAATTCCGTGATGATTTTTCCATCCCATACGGCGGATTCGACCCATCCGTCTGAGCCCCGGAACCCGCCTTGCCTCTCGCCGCCTGGTGTTGCATGCAAACCTACCTTATGTCACCTTGCCGGGTCTCGGTCCATAGACTTCCGCGGCCACTTCGCCTTTTCAAATAATGTTTCATGGGCATCCTTCCACCTCCTGGACCCCATGCCTCCATTCTCCGCATAACCGGAAAACTTTGAATTCTAGCGACCTTGTCCTGGCCGGGCTCCGCCCCCCGGGATTCCGTCCCATCTCCGCCGGTCCAAAACTGAAAATGCGCTTGCCTTTCCGACCTCCGGGCTCCACCCTCCTGTTTGCCGAAAGGAAACTTGACATAAATATTGATGCACAACCTTGATGTCGAGTCTGGTCTGCTGAGTCGCTCCCTCCGGAATTCCGTCCGGTAATTGCCGTTCTGAACGACGAAAGCGGGGCGGCTTCTCGACTCTCCAGGCCTGTGCGCCTCCAAATACAAAGGAAAACCACAGCCGTCCTTGGACCTCCCGGGTCCCGGACCCAAGAATTTTGTCCCCAAAATTCCCTTAATTTCTGGCCGTTTCAAACAGCTAACCCTTGACGGCTTTTCGGCCTTGTACCTCCGGATGCTCCCAAGATGATCCAAACGACCTCAAATTTGAAATCTAATCTCGACCCATGTGCTCAAATTGATCCTTCTCCCGCGTTGACCTTTTAAACCATCAAAATCTGGTCGGAAGAAGTCACCTAGATCGTCCCACCTCGTTTTCCCTTTCAAAACAACATTCCTACCAGGGAAGTCCGGCCCCTCGGGCCCGAATTGTCTGAAATCCCTCCAATAAATGACTCATGATATATGGAAGTAAAAGTATGATCTTATGAATGATAAATTGTCTAAATTTGATTTCATCCACATGATTAATGCTTTCATGGTTGGTTATACTCATTGTGTCCATCCTTGCAGGATATATGGAATTTGGTGTAGGGCCCTCGGAGGGGACTGCAGAGAAGGACAAAGGAAAGAAACTAGGAAAATCTCCTCGTGGGAAAGAGTATAAGGACCAGATGAAGTTCCAATTCTAGGGTGAACCTCTACAATCAAAAATCACCACAGACTGGAAAGAAATAACAGACACGAATATTGGCCAACTCGATATTGATGAGTTTACACAAAAGGTCTGAATTCACCCAAGGACTAACAATGCCAGGTTAATCAGGCAAAGCAGAATCACAAAAGCTGTAGGCTTCCCCCTATCTCTCATTGCCCCTGAGCTAGTCATGGCCTGTCGGTAGGCCTATCAAACCGAGACAAGGACCATCATCGACAAAGATGGTAATATTCTAGCAGACATGTCGGCTGAGGGCATTACAAAAACCTTCCACATTCCTACTTTTGAAGAGATGGAAACGCCCACCATAGAGGAATGTAAGGCAGCATGGGACAACAACTCGATGGGCTACAAGAGACTGATAAATCAACATTGGCTCAAGGAAAAAAGGGGTAGCGCTGCGAACGTTCCCCAAGAACTCTTCCGCAACAATTTCCATGAAGACTACCATGACTTGGTCACCATGTTGAGCCGGGCAATGGGTCTGCCCACCACTACGTTCTTTTAGGAATGGATGGTTTACTTTGTTGAGCAGATCCTCTGTGGGAATGAGGATGTCACCAAGAAGGCCTCGTTCTACTAGGGAGGCATGATAAGCGACTGCTTCCATGAGTAGTTCATGAACGTGAAGAAAATCTCCAAGTTGTACATGACCTCCTATGTGGTCTACTCCTTGGTAGAGCAGAGGCAATATAGTGGACTGTTTGTAGCACCCGACGAGGAGCCAGGGCGAAGATTGAAAGTCTATGACAGACATCCCTAGCTCCAATTCAAAAAATTTAAGGAATAATGTAGGGTCAATGATGCCTTCATTGGACACATCATCCGTCTACTTGGAGGGGACTTTGAGAGGAGGGTCTCTCATAGTGCGCGGGCGTTCCTGAAGCAATACGCCTTCCTGTTCCTTCAATTCCCCAAGTTTACCTACATTCGCGTCCAGGGTTTCAATGAAAGGCCGAATAGGTTACCCCGGTACCCCAATGACCGGATTATACTATCGGAACTCTCCTGACAGCTACAACATGTGCACACCATCCCCAACAGTAAGCATTTGGTAGGGGTCTCTTATCCCTTGACCCTCGGTCGGGGCATGTACAAACTGCAAACTTCCTAGTGCATTGGGAATTCAGAAAATGAGCTGGTGGAATACCACTTCAAACTACACACTCCTCGCCCACGGATGGACCCGTATGGGCATGTAAGAAAAGCACTAGGGCCAGAGTATGACCATTTACATAATGTCGAGGATTTATGGGGAAATTGCCAGGATGACAAAGAGGTGCGTGCCAGGCACTATATGAGGATGACTGCATACTTCATAAGAAGGGTGCAACTATTCCCCATACCGGATCAAGTAGAAGAAGATGAGGGCACCGTCATGGATCTCTGATATAATGCAGTCACCAATTTACCACTACCGGAAATTGATTGGGATGAACAAGAGGTCGATGACCTTGACATCTTGACCAAGCCCATAGTGGCCCAAACCGAAGAATGGGTTAAAGGACAAGTGAGCCGGCTAAAGCAGCAAGGAGTGGTCCTGACATATGAAGGGCTAAAGAGTGAGCCTAGTGCCACCGAAGATGTCGCCGACACGACTTCAACGGGCGAGACATCCAAATTTCCTCCAATCACCAGATCTAAGAAGAGGAAAGAAACGAAAACAGAGTAGTCTCCGGATCCAAAGTGTACATAAGGAAAGATCTAAGAGGCTCACCTTCTAAAAGGCTCAAGCAAATAGGAGGCACCACATAGCAGCCCGTAATCCAAGAGGAAGAGGGAAAAAGTACAAATCAATTAGAACCTCTTTTGGCTCTCCCTGTTTTGAATGCCCCATCATCTACCTCCCTAGCCATGGTTGCCACATCCCCACCGACAGTAGACATCTCAGTCCATCTTTTCCCTTCACCTATGGCCAAACCTGTAATAGTAATTGACTGTTCCTCTACCATAACTACTCCTCCTTCCTCCGCTGCCATGTCACCTACCACATCACTCTCATTAGCTACAGTGACGACACCAATGCCCACTCCCACTTTTCCTGAGGCCTTGTCGAAACACATGCAGAATCTCCCTTCCGAGCTCTCCTAGATCCTTATTGACCCCACTCTTCAGGCGGCCCTAACGCAGGTCCTCGTTACTGCTAAACCTTCACAGCCTCCGAGAGGACCACCAGCCATGGAGGCCACCATGTTAATCTCTGAGGAGTGGGAGAGACAGGAGAAAGAGGCCTGGAAGTCATTTGAAGAGGAAGCTGATGAATACCATGAACACCCGGAGTATGAACACCGAACAATTGATAGGGTGGCCTACGAAGAGGATGGAACAGGATCCTACGAGAGTAGGGATGAGGAGGGGGATGCCAGAGATAGGGTCATCGTACAAACCTTTGATGGTGATCTTGAAGAAGAGATGGCCCGACAGCTAAAACACGATGAAGACGAGGCAGAAAGGTCACCTCTCAGAGAAGAGGAGGAGGGGGACAAGACACCAAAAATTATGGAAACCCTTGCAGGGGAAAAACAACTGGAGATTGTGCCGCTTCCCACGGAAGAAAACAACAAGAGGACCGGCCTGAGGGGTAGATGCACAAAGATGAGCAGATCAAAGACATAAAGGAAAAGGAAACTGAGGAAGAAAAGAGTCCCCGAGGACAGTTGTTTACTAAGTCTCCTGTCAAGCGCCTCACATTGTCTTAGATTTTGATGAGGAAGAGAGAGACATCACCAAGCTGAAAGGTGCACAAACGGAGGGCCTAACAGAGAAGGGTGAAGGTGATCAAGAGCCACCAAAAGAAGAGTCTGCCATGCCTGAGTGGTTGGAAAAACAACTTGAGAAGAAGACTCTCGCTCCTAAGGATCCTAGAGCAAGGCTAGAAGCTATCCTATCCCGAGCACAAAGTTCAACCAGGAAGGAGAAAAATCCTAAAGTGAGATCCAAAATAACGATGGATGCTTCCGGGTCCTACACCGCACAGATAGCAATGCCTGTGGTAGGCTAGGCTAGTGTAAGCTACAACATTTCCACCATCGACTTGGGGACAGCTACCAGGGAGCAGAAGGTAGGACACCTTGAGGAGTCAATGGCTACAATTGTGCACTTGATAAAACAGGACAATGTCTCGAAGGACGAACTCAAAGCACAGGTAGCCACCTTGACGGATTACATCCAACAATGGTCTTTGGTGGATGACCTACCTACCACATCTGCGACTCCACCCCAATTGCTATCCAAGGAGAAAATTGACAAATTGGAGAGAAGAAAGAACTTGGACAAGACTACGGAGAGCTAGTTCCGACAGGTCCTGTACGTCGGGAACATGGGTATTGGCCAGGCTGTTCGAACATCCAACAAGTTCTTGGACCTACAACAACCTCTGGAGAGCACGAAAAAGCTTTGCACCGACTTCCCTACAATGTACGACTCCACCTATCCAAAGATTGAGGCCATCCTCTAGTTACCAAAAGCCACATGGGAAAAGGAGCTTGCATTCAAAAGGGATGATCACTGGCTGATGGATGTGTGGAGGTGGGATTTCGGTAACAAAAAGGAAAGGTTGGAGCAGATAATGAGTAAGGTGGATCCAAACATTGAATGGGTCAAGGAAACTAGGGTGGAATGCACTTGATATCTCAGGCTTGTGACAGAGTATGATATGCCCGCAGTGCAAATGGATCCAGAAAAGATAAAACCTTACTTTCAGAAGAAGATGGAGGACGGGATGTCCAGTGAAATAACAATGGAATTCATGAGTTTTGCCGCCTGTGCCTTCGACCAATCAGAGCTGTTCAAAGATCAGGGTGCAAAGTATGATGAAGACTGGAGAAAACTTGAAGATAATGCAAAAGAATGGAGCTACCAAATGTTGCGATACGAGATCATTGAGGTAGACAAGCTCCAGCCGGTTATTCTAAAATTCATGGAATATGCGGCTTCAAAGAAGCAAGAGGACAACCCTGTTATCAATGAGGAGCCCCCGGAGGAGTAGCTACAGCAAAAGAGCAATCAACAAAAGACAAAATGCTACAATGCCAACACTAAGTGACAAAATTGGCAATAGGACAAAGATGTATTTTTAATTTGGAATATATTGGGGGTAGGTGAAACCCTATTTTGTAATGAATCTTGGCCACACAATGAAAATAAATCTTGGCCATTCATTTAGCTTTTTGGGCACTATAAATAGGGGTCTCCTCTCATTTGCAAAGGGAGTTGAGTTGTTGTAAAGACATGCTGCAAAAATTTATAATAAAAATACATTGACTTGGTGCATTTTTTGAGTTTTTCACATGTTACTTGATTCAACCTCCATTGTTAAATGCTTTGCTTAGATTTATATTGCTATTGTAGTTAGCTGTATTCTTGCTTTGATAGATTTTAGAAATGTTGTTCCGTGGTTGTGAAAATTCCTACTGTATAGATGCCTTCTTAGTCCACAATTTTTGCTGTTTGCTGTTGGTAGATAGCTGTGTAAAGTTAGTCTGGGCTTGAATTCAAAGCTGCTCCACACTTTTATCTTTGTTCATGCATGCATATGGTGAATGAAAGGTGAAATATTTGCAGACCTTAGAAGATAGCACAAATTTCATGAGACTGTGAGATTTCTAGTTAAGTGAAATCTTGTTTTAAGGAAGTTGTCCATTGTAGGAACTCCATAATTATTGTTCACAGTTAGTTGTAGGTCCAGGAACCTTCCATCTTCCCTGCTTTTTTTTTAAAGAAATAGCCTGTGCTAAGGTTCATTGCACATTGTAAAGCCAAACTTGAAGAAAACATCAAAGTTTTAGACTGCTATTCGAACCTACAACAGAATACACTTTACTTCCCATCTTAGAAATTTCAGATTTGAAAATCCATCCCGCATTCAGCTATGTAAGTCCACCCTGTGATTACCAAAAAAACAACATAAAAATCAACTAAGGAGTTTTATGCAAGTCATGACCTGACACCCGAGAGACCTTGGGGAGATTTTTATCAACTTGTCGTTGGAGATTTCCTTTTAAGAGAGGTAGTGCACCTGCACACTGCTTGTGTTGAGAAAGTGTGCAAAAAACACCCATCAACACATATGTATGTACATATATATACATATATGCACTACACAATTGTGAAATACATAACTGGAAAATGAATTATTGTGCAATGAAGAACAAAATAATGCAATTGCATGGTAGAATATCCTCGAAATGAAAACTAGTGAAACCATTTTCATATTTCAGAATAACAAACAAATATTAAAAGAAAATTGTAGAGTTAAAGTTTGTGCAATGATGAACACAATAATAGGGGAGAGCTCCCCATAGTGGACATGCTACAATCCAATTGATCCAACTTGTTCATGATGTGCCTATTTCAAAGTAACAACATTTTCCATTAAATAGCCTCTTTCATATATATATATATATATAATTCGTACTCATCCATACAAACATAGGTCACATTCATCTCTACCCTTCACTCCTTCAACGTCCCTTGGCATGCCTCCATAGTAATACCCTCATAATCAATTGTAATTATATTGTTAGTGTTAACCAATATAATGTAATTAGTATTTACTAAATTGAATGATATAATTTTTTGACATTATAATCCTAAAACCTAAATCTAATGTGGTTTTTGGTTTACAAAAAAGAGTAAACTCTAATAATTGATAAAAATTGTACATGTTTATTTTAGATGCGAACCCAAACAAATAAACTTAAGATAAGACATGGAAACATATTAACTTTTACAGAGGTAGAGCCTAAAATTAAATTTCAATTGAGTTATTGATATAAAAAAGGATAGATTACATCAAGTATTTCTTTATGAAGTGCTTTGTGGGTGGTAATATTTAGTTGTTAGTACGTTGTGTGAGATTATTGTACTTTGTTTATAGACTTTAGCAAGCCAATAGCCTTGTACATGTATTACATGAAATATTGTATAATATATAGTTACTTGGAATGTTATATCTTATGATTAATTTTATTTGAATCTAGGACAATACTAATACGTTGGAATTGTCAATGTGATGAGGTAGGTATTATAAACATAATAAATGATATAAACAAAATTGAATCCGATTTCAATCCTTGTCGAATTTAGACATGTCTAGTAGACCTTTTTAGTGACTATATGAAATGTCTTGTTATGCAATTTCAAGCGTTATATTATCAACATAGACTACATTCTATGACATATTGTAGAAGATTGAGTTCCTTGGAATGTTATATATGTTAGAATTATCAATGTGGCAAGTTAGGTATTATAAACATAGTAATTGTTGTAAACAAAATTGAAATAGATTATCAACATAGAATATATTTTCTGAAATGTAGATTAGGTATTCTATGAAATATTGTATAAGATTGAATTCCTTGGAATGTTATATCTTATATATAATTATCTTTGAATCTAGGATAAGATTATATATGTTGGAATTATCAATGTGGCAAGTTAGGTATTATAAACATAGTAATTGTTGTAAACAAAATTGAAACAAATTATCAACATAGAATATATTTTATAAAATGTAGATTAGGTATTCTATGAAATATTGCATAAGATTGAGTTCCTTGGAATGTTATATCTCATATATAATTATCTTTGAATCTAGGAAAAGATTATATATGTTGGAATTGTCAATGTGGCAAGTTAGGTAATATAAACATAGTAATTGTTGTAAACAAAATTGGAACAAATTATTAGCATAAAATATATTTTTTGTAATGTAGATTAGGTATGTTGGAATTGTCAATGTGGCAAGTTAGGTATTATAAAAATAGTAATTGTTGTAAACAAAAATTGAAATAGATTATCATCATAGAATATATTTTCTGAAATGTAGATTAGGTATGTTGGAATTTTCAATGTGGCAAGTTAGGTATTATAAACATAGTAATTGATGTAAACAAAATTGAAATAGATTATCAACATAGAATATATTTTTTGAAATGTAGATTATATGACAATCACAAAAATGTATTCACATAGTCATCAATGGGCCCCACAGTAGAGCCCCTTAATATCCAATTATAAAATGATTTTTATCCATAAAGTAAACAAAATCAATTGAATCACTATACCAAAAAAAAGGTTCAACCAACTTATGCATGTCATGAACAAGTTGGTCTTATTGAACTAAAAGCATTGGTAGACATTAAGAATTGAACTCAAAATGAAACTCTAAATTTCATATAGACTACAAGTTGACTAACATTTACATTGAAAACATTAAATTGCAGTGGTTAACAAAATAACATTGTAAAAAAACCACATTGATAAATTTTTTTAGTTCAAATATAATAGTGATAGAGTTGCAACACACTAAAATTGGCATTCCCAACTACAACCAAAAAAACCAAAATATAAGGGACTTTTACAATTGGTCCCTCTCAACCTTGGTTGAATGCTCCAAGAAAAGAATTTGGAGATGTGTCCTCATCTACTGTTGTTGCATTTAGACTTTTCATAAAATGATTTGAATTTGCATTTGTCAATTGTGTGCAACTTACATTTGAAGGGGTTATTGGTGAAGAAGTCAATCCAACTCAAAATTGAGTGCAACTTACTTGTATGGGTTGGGACTCAAACACACATTACCTACAATAAAGTGAGGGATGTTATTATTCATTATTTCTCAAAAGAAATTGTGATTTTCAGATAAGGGGTTTGCAGGACTGCTTAATCGTCTATCTCACAACAATGCTCTATGGGCAGCCTCGATCTCTCTTTCCTTCTTGTCTTGTTCTTTTTGAACCTTGTCTTGTTCCTGGGTGGGTGCATGAAGATGGGTAGCCAATTTGTGGCCACTTTTTGTTTTTTTTTGAAAACTCATAACGTGAGCACGTTATAATGTGCTTGCGTTATGACCTATTAAAAGAAAAAAAAAAGAAAATGAATTCATTTTCATTTCTCACTGTGTTTTTTTGTTGCCCATGACAAAATCCCCAATATTTCGTACTCGCATTCTAGGAGGAGCTATTTTGTGAAATTCTTCATCAATGGTTGTTGTTTCATCGCCAGGATGCTACCACGTCAATGAGGAGGTTTGAGAGGTAAGGATCGTTTGTTTTTTGTTTTGAATTTGTTAGTTTTAGGTTGTATTTGATATTTATTTTTTGATTTTGTAGGAGATGCTAATCAACCTGCAAACCCTCATCAAAATCCTCAACAAGCATAACAACAACAAGAGGAACAAAATCCTCAACAACAAAATCCTCAAGTTAATCAACCACAACAACAACCTCCTCCACCAATCCCTCAACACCCTCCTAACACTCAACAAAAATTAATGAGTGAAATTGAGAACAATAAAAAGAAAATTGAGGATTTAATTAGGAGGTTGAGCGATCCAAACGGTTTAACCACAGAAAGAATGACCTTGGAAAATTCATTGAAAGAAATGTTAAAAAATGTAGATTCAATTAGCAAACAATTAACTAGATGGCAAGATAGGAGGCAGACAACTAGGGATTATTACATGGATAAATTATCATATAAAGATGTAAAAGATTTAAAAATTACAAAAGGTGATTTGTGTTCATTATTCACTGAGCCACACACAAATGAAAATCTTACCCTCAATGCGAAGAGGTTTCCTATTCATTGGTGCCACCACCAACAGATTAGGAATTTTTTTTATGATAGGTGGTACATGGTTTTTGATTACCCACAGTGCAACAATTGTGAAGTCCCATAGTATTTCCTTAGGAAACTATACTATGAGTTGATCTTGAACAAAATCCCAAATTATTTTGATATGAGGGACTTCTAGGGGAGAGGTGGGGGGTTGGCTTAAGATAGACCCAGTTCATAATAGGATCCTACGTGGCAAGGGAGACAACCTCTTGCGAGGCCGCCTCATGAACACATCGTCATCCCTTCCATCTCGAAGGAGAGTGTCAGCGTAGAGACTTTGCAAGCCATAGCTCTTTGACCCAGAGTCTCATCCAGCATGCCAACCCTATTCTACAACGTCATCTAAGGGAGTCTTCGAGTGGTGGGATTCGATCCCATTTGTGTCAATCTTGCGAGGCAACTTGTTCATATGACCCCACTGACACTCAGGAGGCTGCTACGCAGGATCTGTCTGTAGCTATGGAGATGGATAGGGCAGTTGACATTTTTCATGTGGCCTATGATATTGATAGTCAGGTAAAAGTTAGCTTGTTGATTGAATTTATTTTATTAAATTTTGATTTTGAAATGCAAGATTAACTAATTTAGTTTTTATTTTAATAAAATTGCAAGGTCACAGTGTTGATACTGGATACACCGGCCCCACACCTGCTTATTTCTCCACTGCACCTACTATTGATGTATGTAACTAGTAAACAATTATAAATTTATTACATGTTAATAGCATTGTTTGATGAATGGTATTTTAATATGTGATTTTCAATGTTGAATAGGCTAATATTGGAGGTTTCGTGGGAACACCTCGCAATGCTAGTGGATTTAGTCAAACCTACGTGCAGGTAATAGAATAAAGAGTTTAACTAATGAATTGTACTTAATATATTTGTGTAGTTTATATTCATATCATTGATTATGTTGCATTGCACATCTTTCAAACTCAAAGCATTACTTCACATTCCATAACTAATAACTTGATGTTGATAGATGACAAAATTTCGACTACAATATAGTTGTTTAGAAAGTCAACATAAATAGTGATGCAATTACTTCACATAGCATAAGTAATAAGTAGGAGTAGCTTCCAATTGCATTTGCTTGTCATGGAATTCCATGAGACCACTTTTTACTAAGGTATCTTTTCAAACAATTCACTTCCTTGTCTATGCTATGGATGCTTGGAAGGAATATACAAAAGAATAATAGTAAGCAATAGCATAGACAAGGCAATGAGTTGTTTGAAAAAATGCCTCAAAGAAATTAGGTCTCATGGTGATGGTCATCACCATGAGACCCAATTTGTTTGAGACACTTTTTCCATCACCATGAGACCCAATTTCTCTGAGGCACTTTTTCAAACAGCTCATCACCTTTTCTATGCTACCGCATTTTCCATACATGTCTATCAAAGAATTTTATCAAACAATTCATTTCCTCACTACTATGGATAAAAGCTTAAATAGGTGCTTTCCAACAAACTATGGATGCTTGGAAAATTTTTATCAAAGCATAATAGTAAGCAATAGCATAGACAAGGCAGTTAGTAGTTTGAAAAAATGCCTCCAAGAAATACAGTCTCATGGTGATGGAATGCCATTCCATCACCATGAGACCACATTTATTTGAGGCATTTCTTCAAACAACTCACCACCTTTTCTATGATACTTGTTGATACCAAAAATTGTCAAGGTAACAACCTTTTGTGGGAAATTCAGTTTATGAGGGACCTATTGCGCTAAACTGAGTGACCTTCAAATTTTTAAAGAAGTCAACTTCTTTTGTGAATGGGGTTTTGGAATGGAAAAATGAAGCGGATATAAAATAAAGAATCTAACTAAGGTGATACACCATAATTTAGATAAAAGGAACGATAAACATATCTTTTGGATACGATCTAAGGGCCTACTTAGCAATTTACCATGTCCTAGAATAACAAAGATTAAAGATTGCAGCATGAACAGTTCATTTAATGACATAAAATAATGATCCCACTCATTTACCGAAAATAAGAGTCAAAAGACATGATCTGAACCAACAAACTTGCATTCAAATTATAGAAGTACGACAAAAAAACATTAAAAAAAAATGGCACAACATAAATTTTATCAATAGCACAAGAAATAGAGAGGCCGAACAATGGCACAGTTTGTGAGTCTTGCAATAATTTAAACAATACAAAGGCCCGGTCTCTCCAACAATCCTGTAATTCTAAAACTGGAAAAAGCATATGATCTTCAAACTTGTAACCTAAAATATTGGAACCTTGGACCTATGGAAATTGGAACTCAAAACCCTTTCTCCAAAACAAAGAGTAGTATTTATAGCAAGCCTTCCATTGCTTGGAAAGTAGCAATCAAAAAGATTCAAAATATGAGCAATGATGTCGAAGCAATGATTTCCCTTGGCCATTGTAACATAAAATATTCAAAACACAACATTTGGTCTCTCTCCATTCAGGTGCATCCCTTGCAAATGATGGCAATGGTCCAAAAAATCCTCGTGTAACCAAGTGTCGCCCTTTAGAATAGGCAGTTTAAAAATGTGGCAGCATCCTGTGGCTCATAGTCCATCTCATCCCCTGCATTGAAGAAGTGTGTGCTAAAGAGACACGTGGTAGCATTTCGTTGCCTGCAGTCAATCTTTCCTTCCTTTGCTGAATGCTTGTGCAAAGAGGACACGTAGCAAAATGTTTACTGTAGATGCTGCTTGTGGGGCCTAGAAAATTCTTATGCGAATGGAAGCTATGTGGCACGCGGGTGGGGGTCGATGAGGGAGCGAAAGGAAACAATCAAAATAGCTTGAGTGACAACACGTGGGAGCATTTTGGGGGCCGATGGAAGAGCAAAGAGGAAATTCATTCATAGTGCGATGAGAAGACATGTGGTCAGAGTTGTGATAATAACCAAAAAGATGCCGATGAAAATCGTTGAAGGCACGGGCCAGTACTTAGCCAAAATCAAACTCAAAGGGAGCATGGTGAATTCTGAATTCACAGCTTTTGGTGACTATCAAGGGAGTTTCACTCTGAGGAACATGGAAGAAATTTTTTTCTCTGGTTCACAGACTAGAGCGCCATCCATTGGTGATGGAATTAGAGTTTGGAAAGGGCTTCTTGCAGGGGCAACCGATCATTCTTGGAGGGTCTCACTATATTGTGCAAATTCTCTTGCGCCCCACCTAGGTCAATCATTTTTTTATGAGGCAAGGTCTCAGGTAAACCGACCCCTACTTTATAATGGAATAGTAGTTGCGCAAGGGGATGGATGACCCCTTCAATTTCTGCTGCAAAAGGAGAATGGACGAAACTCTAAAAAGTGTTTGGGTCTCACTCCTCTTCAATTCTTTCTGCAATATGTTTGGTTGTGGCTATGGACGCATCTTCAAAAAACGGAGGTGGTAGACCCATCTCTCTCAACCGGGAGAAATTTTCCCGCATGTTGTCTATTGTCTAGTTTAAAGTAGCTGCGACCACTTTAGTTCACTGCAAGGATGAGTGGCAATGGATAAACTTTTTTTCCGTTTGGGTAGCAGCATCTTGATCTTCGATCCCTGCCTTGGCCAGGTCTTCATTAGAAATTGAATATAGCTTGGTCAACAAATTATTTGCCTCAGGAACCTTCTTTGAGATGAACAGTGGGAATTGCTCGATTGTCCTGTGAACCTCATGGCTCAATCTGGCTACCTTTGAGATGAACCGGAGCGTTGGCTGCAGTGTTAGGCAAAAAGTTTTAATCTTTTCCCAATAGGAATTATATAGCTGTCAAGCCAAAGGGATGAGGTCCGACTGTGCAGAGGAGGGTTGGAGAGAGTTATTTAGAGAGGCGATCTCCACATCCCTTGAGTTGATGGCCTCTGTTAATTCCACATTTATCTTTTTTGTAGATGTCAGTTGCTCTTTGAAGCTACTTATCTCCTTATACCAGTTCTTGTCGGCACAGGAGCAGTTGGCCAATTCCGCGTGAAGAGAGGACTTTGTCTCCTAAAGCTCCTTCTCTAACTAGGCATTTTGGTCCTCACAGTCCTTATGATTCTTTACTAATTCTTGCTCATATAGAGCACTTTGAGCTGCCAACTCTTTATCTTTTTGTTGTAGATTTTGTTCCAACGAAGTCAATTAACTCTGATATTTTTGGTTCCTTGCCCGTAGCTCAGTCAACAACATGGGGTCAACAGACTGGGACTTATTGAGTTTCTCTTGGAGCTCACTCCACTCACACTATGTCAGACAAGCGTGCAACCTCAACTTCTAGTGATTTCTCCTTCGCTTCTAAGAAACTGACCCTTTCCTTCACAAGCTTTAGCTACTCCTTTTTCTTCAATTGATGGCCGAATTTCAAAAAATTGGTCGTCACCACTCGCTGTGTTTTCTCCATGAGTTCCAACTTATCCTATGATCAGGCATACATGTTGTAAACGCCCGATAACATCTCGCCTTGTGGTTTGGTAACAATCGGGTACATGGTGGTGAATTTCAGCGTTTGTTCCTCTTCATTGTAAACTGTATACACTTTGGTCTCCACATCCTTTTTATCATCCTTTGCTTTTCGATTTTGGATCATGAGGGCTTGCATATACTTTGTGGCATCTCCTTGGGATATGAATTCAGTTGGTGACTGAACCAACCCGCTAGCGATAGGTGTACCGGGAGGCAAGGAAAAAGTAAATACCCATGTAGCGTGCCCTCATGTTTTCTTTGGTGGGAGATTGATAGTTTTTCAGGGAGAAAAAGGGAAATTTCCATAGTTTGGTTTGTGAACTAGCGAAAGGGCTCATCAATTGCGGCGATGGGGTGGTCATAATCGAGTCCATTCAATGTGCATACTGAGTTGGACTCAAGATAGAAGAGGCAATAGGGGTGCTCATTGTGGTTGAGCTCTCGGAAAGAGAGACAAGGAGAGATTAAGCAGCGATGGCCGACGTTGAGGTTCGCGGAGGCGTTAAGATAGATGGCCTAGTCTAGGGAACTGGGAGAAACCTCCTGCAAACATTATGGTTGGGGCAGATGAAGCAGGGCCAACACTTGTAGTAATGGGCATTGTGGGAACAAAAGAGGAAACCAAAGATTGAGAAGAAAAGCTGAAGCAAAAATCACCTTTTGACTAGACGTGCATAGTGCTTCGCTTGTCATTGGTTGCTTACTTACTTCAGGTTTCTGGCTTGCCATGAGCACTTGGCTTGCGACGACTTCTTGTGATCCTTCCCCTGAAATAGCCTCAATGTGTTTCCGCTTAGTGGGCGGGGAGTCCTCGACCTCCACAGTCTCTATAGCTTCTGGTTGTTGTTGCTAGGGCACTCTTTTCATCTTGGAGGCCCAAGTGAGTGTCCGCGAAGCCTGTGATGCATTCAGTCACACATTTGAAGCAACATAAGCAGATTGCCTTGTAGATTTCCTTCTTTGCTGGGCTGAGGACGTTGATGTGTCAGCTTCCTCTTCCACTTGCTCTTTTCCTTCATCGGGGTCATCACTCGCACTAACACTTGAGTCGAAAGCTTCGTTCTCTTAATCCCACAACTGTTCAAACTCTTTATCTTCTTTTACATCTTCATAAGGTATATCAGGCTATTTTGTTTCTTGGCGATATATCCAAAAGGCTCTAATTTTTTCATTAGTCCATTCTTCCTCATTCTACAACTTATTGTATAGAGTCTTCCCCATTTTATAGTTTTCATCATAGTTCGCCACAATGAGATAGAACTTATGCCATGGTGGCCTACTGTCTTCCATGAGGATATGAACTAGGTCAACCAACATTTCATCTTTATCTTCTAGCGGGTTGCACCTCCTTTCCTAGTAAGGCCAAGGGCTGTGAATTGCCTTGATATGATCATATGGTAAATCAGTGAAAAGGTTGTAATCCCACTTGTCACAAATCATTACCAACCCTAAATGAGCTAGTTTATCTTGCAAAAGTTGATGTGTCTGCTTCTTTTTTAGAACCATTTTTTTGAAAGTTAGCGGACAGGTGAAGAATCCATTCCTCTTGACACTTTTCCCACTTAAAAAGGTAATATCAATGATGTATGCCTACTAGAATAATTCCAAAGCCAACACTCGATTAGTCACACATGTTGGAAGGTGGGAGGGTTCCCCAGTGAAGCCTCACATTCAAATAAATGTAAAATTCGCTCCAAAAAACTAGTCACACTTTAGAGTGAAATTCTAAAAAAAAATTGTCTGAGTCAAGGTGAGCCTATTAGCATGCTCCTCTCCTAGAAAATCATGCAAAATTAGAGTCAAGAAATGATCCGAAAATGCGTAATAATCAAAAGTAGAGGAGAGGAGAGGGGTCCAGATAGAAACTGGTTTTCTCCTACCCTTCTCATCAAAGATAGATAACTTTAACCACTCATCAAAGAAGTCACGGTTTTGATATAAAAACATATAAGCAAGATAAGAGACAAATTTGAACTTTTGTTCAGTTGGGTACTTGTTAATTTGCTCTAACATCTTATTTGACATGAATTCTCCAAAATCATACTAGAAGTAAGACTTTTGTCTACGAAATTGGAAAGTTGGACCTAATTGAAAAGCATGCACCTCTTGGTCGGTGTCCAGACTGAACACAAATGCCATCATTGAAAATGAATCTTGCAAATCCTCCTTGAAAGCACCGTGCGGAATAGGAATCCTTGGCGACTTCTCATGGTCTGCTTCAATTCTTCCAGTTTCTTCGTTGTAAAATTCCAGGGCCTTATCCTTGGTGCTCCATATATCATTTCCTTGCTTAGGAGTGAATAATTCCACCTCCATCGCTCTTTGTGCAAGGTTTGGGATGCACAACATATACCAGAAGGTCGTGGGGCTGATATTAACAAACAGAGTCCAACCCTCAATAGTGCTAGTACTTGGGTTGAAATGCCTAATGGTAGCATCCACCAACTCTGGGCAGTAGTACACAGCTGGGACCATATATTGGGGAAGTCCACTAAACCATATCTTTTTTGCACGTGATATTGGTCACTTGGACACCTTCATTCGAGTGCAGGCAGATTCCTTCAATCCCTTGAGGTTTTTTGCAAGAAAGGGATCATGGACATTATCCCACTCTTCATAAACTGAGTTTTGGTCTTTATAATTTTTGGGCTTGTTCAGTCGACTTGTGTTTTCCCATACTGGCTTTTTAGGGATGTTCGGTGTAGCATAAGAAATATCCTCAAATACATTAACAACTGGTTCTCTTTGCATAGCTTTAGCTAATCTCTGTGTCACCACTGGCCTAATTCCCTGGCTTGAACTTTCAGCCATTGCTAATCTGCGGGAAGCTTTTGCTTGAATTTTTTGCAACTTTACTTCGGCTCTAGTAGTGCACTAGAACTTTTTCCTTCTGCTTAAAGTGCCGTCCTTAGAAGAAAACTTTTAAGTGCTTTAAAACTTCTTCATGCAAATTTTAGGGATCTTTTCTCAAGGTGGTAGACGAGAACCACCCTTTTTGCATTTGATGTGGCATGTACTGCCAACCCTTTGGATTGTGTGAGATGAATTACTTGTCGTTTTGATTTGACAAGAATTCATGAATATAATTAGCAATTGCATGTACAACACAATTTTCTTGGAACTTGAGTTGACGCCTTCCAAGTAGCTTAAACATTCGTATGTACTAGCAATTAATATCTTAAAAGGAATGACTAGGCTGAAGATGCGATCAACATTTGAAAAGATATGAGTTTCACCTTGGGAAACACAAAATACCTAGAGGATGACACCTCAGTCCTTGGCCATGCATAACACCATCGATTGCTGCCACTAGCTTAAGTTAATTAATTAGCCTTCATCAGTTTTGCACGCAACAAGCCATACTCAATAGACACAACTAGGTGGGAATTTCAAGCAGGCCTAGGCATAGCTTTCAACTTGCAACTTGATTACCATCACGTTTATGGCAAGCAGATTACCTCACCTTTCCTTTCTTTTTCTATAAGTAGGCCTCTAAGTAGCAATGAAATCACACTTAGCAATTTGAGTAGAAGTAGTATTAGGTAATTGGCGTAGTAGTTTAGCTTTTGCAATTGCATAGCATTCTCATAGGCTAGACTTAGGTGCTTTGCAGAGATATTTTGAGGTATTTGTAGTAATTCTGACAAGATGAATACCACGATTAGGCTAGTGTCGCACAAGTCCCAAACTGCCTTCTTGGGAGAGATTTCTACCAGGCGCTTAAAGAGAATCACGAAGAACAAACATTTGTTGTCCATTATAGCCATCAAATGGGTTTTGGGACAGGACTACCATGAGTACGAGGATAGGTATAGAGTTAATACGGACATGTGCTCACATTTTGTGGCCTCCATGTTAGATATAAGGATTCCCAAGCCACTGATTCTTCATCTAGTGAAGGAAATTTTCCCCAAGAAATACCTGAACGGCCTCGGTGAGGTCGTTGCAAATGCTGCATATGGTGGGGGAATTCTGACTGCGAGTGACCTCCATAGGTTTATAGAAGAGGATGTTGTTGTGCCATGGTTGCCATTTCTTAGTGGCTTCCACCTTCAGTCGCAAGAGGAGCACCGCTAGAGGGTTACTCGAGCCTGCCATTTCCTGATCCGCATTTACAATGTGGTTTTGTTCTATGACATTGACTGGTACACAAATTTTAGGAACTTGGTGTTTCCTCCGCCTACCTTTGCACCGTTGGATGATGCTACTGTTGAGAATGCCCCCGTGGATGAGGATACTATGGACATTGCCATTGATGCGTCTGTTGTTGCTTCTCACTCTGTGAATTGAAGACTTGTGCTATTTTTCTTTGTTTTTTGAAAACTCATAGTGATTAGTTCCTTTTTGTGTATACATGCCTAAAAAAGGCTTCGTAAAATATATAAGAAGAAGCATAATAGAATATACTTTTGGAAGCATGGCCTATGATCCATTTTTGAAAATGTAAATATTGAAGCATATATAATGAAAATATATCCTTATATAACCATTCTATTGTCTTCCTTTTGAATTCTGCAACTGGGCTATCTCCTTCCTTTTAGCATGTATATTTGAATTCAGTTTTGCATGTGGGTATTTTAATTTTCTGTTTTTGCTCAACTATGAGTTTATTTCCCTTATCTTTTGCAAATAGTGGGTCAATTGTTCCTTTCCGCCTCAGACCATAGAATAAATGAAAAGACTGGCCAACAAAACAAAAGAAAAGAAGGAAAAAACGTTATACACATATTTACAAAGGTAAGGAAAGCAAGCTTAATTGAATAATTTTAGGTGAATTCCGTTGACCGGAATTCCCAACGCTTCTTTTCCATGGTTTCTAATTTGTATGCGTTGTGTTCCTTGCATCAAATTATTCTGAATGGGCCTTCCCAAAGGCTGTCAAACTTTCTGTGCTGGCCCAGCTTTGCAGCCCTTTCGTTATATTTTAGCACCAGGTCCCCAAACTTTAGGCCTTGGTCAGACATCTTTTTGTCAAACCACCTTTTAACCAATTGCTAGCCGTTAGTCATGGCCATTAGGGAATTTTCCCTTTTTTCTTATACTTCTAGCAACTCTGCTAACCACACCTCCATTGTGTCATTTTTCTCCACCTCAAAATATTTTAGCAATTGCAATGCCAAAATCTCTATAGAGATAGGCAATAATGCCTCTTTTCCATAAACTAGCTCATATGGTGAAGTCTTGAGGACTTGCTTTGGAGTTATTTGGTCCACCCAGAGCATGGCTGAGATTTTTATGCTAGTCTCTTTGGTATTCCGACCCAATTCTTTTGAGAAGTCAGACCATATTCTTGTTTGTTGACTTGGCCAAGCCATTCCCCTGCGGGTAATAATTTGATGATGTTTTAAGGAATATGTCATGTGTAAGCATGAATTGACTTACCTTGGAGCCTAGAAAATATTTAGCGTTGTCGGAAATGATAGTTTTGGGCAGGCCAAATCTTGTCACCAGTTCCTCTAGGAAGTCCACTATCTTTGCCTCTATGACATTCTTTAGTGGCACAACTTCAGTCTATCTTGTGAAGTAATCTATGGCTGTTAAGATGCATTTATGCCCTGCACTGGAGGTTGGGTTGATCATTCAGACAAAGTCCAAACCCCATTGCACAAATGGCTCATCAACCACTATTGGATTGACAGACATTGTGGAATTCTTTCTTCTTCCAACAAAGAATTGACACTCTTTGCAAGTTTTCACCAAGGAGTAGGAATCATGGAATAGCGTCGGCCAAAAGTACCCCACACACATAATTTTGATGGCAGTCATCTTTGTGGAGAAATTCCCACCCGCTGGACTGCTATGGTATGTGTTGAGGATCATTTTTGCTTGTTCTATGGTAACACATCACAATAGAACACCGTTGAAATTTATCTTGAAAAGGATGTGTTCAATGAGTGTGAATCCGCTATTTTGCAATCGATAGAATCTCCTCTTATGAGGAGGAAGGCTCGTTGGATACTTTCCTGTGTGTAGAAACTTTACTCTATCTGCTAGCCAACAACCTTCAGATTTTGACTCATTTGTTAGGACTAGTTTCGGTTGCTCTCCTTCGGGGGCCATTTCTTCATCCTGTGCAAGATATTCGCACAGTCCTCTTCCCTGAACAATCTTTGTAGGTTTGATCTCAATGTCATACTCAAGGATCTTGGTGATCCAATTAGCTCTTTTCTCGGTGATTTCTCCTTCCATGATGCATTTGTGCACACTAGAATGTGCGACATAGATAATCACCTTATTGTAAGAGATTAGATGTTAGAACTTATTGAGCCCCTTAACTATTGCAAATGCCTGCCTCTCTACAAATTTGTAGTTTGTTTCATATTCTTTCAGGGTCTGGGAGTGAAAGACTATCATATTTTCTCCCTTGCCCTTGTTATCCTTCTAACTTAAGACAGTAGCAATGCTTGACTTGCTACTGAATACATACATTATGAAGTCTTTTGATAAGTGTAGATTGACCAGAACAGGAGCGGAAAAGATAGCATCCTTGACCTTTTCAAAGGATTCTCTGGCCTCTTTTGTCCGTTTAAATATTTGATCCTTTTTCAACATTAGGGTAATTGGGCTGATTATTCCTGCAAAATTAGAAATAAATTTGCTAACAAAATTTACCTTTCCCAAGAAGGAATGAACTCCTTTCTTGTTAACTGGAAGAGGAAGCTCTTTGATTGCTTTCACCCGCTCAGGATCAATTGAAATTCCTTCTTTGGACACCATGTGTCCTAGTAGTTTTCCTTGCGGAACTCTGAAGACACATTTTTGTGGATTTTGCGATATCTCGAACTCTTGGAATTTCTTGAACACCATCTCAAGGTGATCAAAATGATCATCCTTGGACTTGGAGAACACTATCAAATCATCCAAAAAAATTAGGATAATTTTGTTGATTAGTTCACTAAAAGCAATCTCCATTGCCCACTAGAAGGTAGCTCCTGAATTTGAGTGGCCAAAATACATCTTGGTGTATGCAAACGTCCCCATTTGGTGGTGAACGTTGTCTTATGTTGATCCTCCTCCTTGACCTAGATCTGATTGTAACCGAAGAATCCATCTAGCAGGGAAAACATCTTTGACCCTGCCACTGTTTGTAGGATTGACTCCATTGAGGGTAGTGGGTAATGATCCTTCATGGATGCTCTGTTTAGGTCTTGAAAGTCTACACATAGACAAATATCTCCATTTTTCTTTCAGACTAGAGCCAAATTGGATACCCACGTGCTATGCTTAATCGAGAAGACAATCCGTGACTGGATTAGCTTTGTTAATTCTTGTGCCATTAGCACTTCAATTTTAGGATTGACTAGCCTTTATTTTTGGCAGACAGGATTTGCGCCTTTTGCCAACTCAATTGTGTGATGAATGATATTGAGATCATATCCTCTGAGGTCATCGTATGACCATGCCACCACTCCATATTTTTCATTAAAGGAAATAAGCCTTTCTTTATCGTGATGCGGGACATCTTTCTCGACTTTGAGCTTCCTTCCATCTCCGACCAGAAGGTCTGCATAGTCACTTTTGTTTGCTACAAACTTTCATTTTTCTTTTCTTACATTGTCACAATCAAAAAGGTTTTCAAGAGTGACCAATCCTTTTGAAATCTTGTTGGATTTTAGCTAGATGATCTGCCCTTCATAGGCTTTAGCGATCTTTGGTTGAAGCTAGTCAGAAAATTCACTCGACTGTTGGATGAATGAGGCAATATGTTCATTATTGTCAAACACTTGCCAACTTTGGTCATTGTCTAGAATCGAGGGTTAGACTATTACTCGTACAGAGTGTTTGTTATGAATGATATCAAAGGAAAAATCAAACTAAGATCCGATTGACACCATGCAATCTGCATCTGCATTTTGTTCTCGGGGCACCGTCTAAATGTTGAAGGCTTCAAAACCCTCGATCAGGTCCCAAACTCGGTGTTTGTAAGATCACATGCATACATTTTTGGCCGCAAAAATCCCTCAAACTTGATTGACTACTAGTTCAGAATCCCCAAACACCATCAATTTCTTATTTCCCATTTATTCCACAAGGCTGATCCTTTGCACTATTCCTTCATATTCAGCTTCATTGTTCGAGCAAGCGAACTAGAAGTGGAAAGACTTCAGTGTCTTTTCATTATGTGAGGATATTAATTAAACATATCCCAGCTCCTGCGCTGTTCTTGCATCTTGCTCCATCAAAATGCAGCTTCCATAACTTTGAGGTATGACTGTTCTCAAATTCCTTGACAACCTTCAGAAGTACTTGATCATCATCATAGATGACATAGGTTCCTAGCCCGATAGCATTGTAGTTTCTGAAAGGGTCACTGTCCATATGTTCGCTTAAGAGAACATCTTCTTGATCATTCCTGTCTCTAGTCACCTTTTCATCTTCCAGTAGCTCAACACAATACATTTCTTGCTTGGTGATAGAGGTATGCGTGACTTCAAAATTTAGCATGGCCTCATCGACTACATGTTCCGAGTGTAAAGCTTCAAATTCTATCTTCATCTTTGCACCATGCTTGGTTCTAAGGATCAAATGCGACCAATCCAGGGATAGATACCCACCCACTTTTGAAGTAAATTCTTAAGATAGGCAGAGGCTGAAAATGGGGGGAATATCTATGATCATAGTGTCTTGCAGCATTGTGATACTAGGGAAAACAAATAGAGTTAAAGGGAGTGCTTTGATGACACCTACGGTTTCGACACTGTTCGCATCAAGTTGCATCACTCCTATTTTAAAGGGTTCATAGCTGAGTCCTAAAGCTTCAGCTATTTTTTTAGGAATAACTGTGGTGCTAGCACCAGAATCAATCATGGAATTGTGTAATAATTTCTCCCCTATAATGAGAGTTAAGAAGAAGGGTTGAGGCTTTGGCTTATCTCTTGCTTTAGTAGGGGCTTTCGCTATGCTGTTTGTAAGAAATTTGGTGGAAGGTGGTTGATCAATAGCCTTTACTTTGAGCAGCTGTTTCGTTAGCATTGCATTGACGTCTTCCTAGAGAGCCTTTTGTAGTAGCGTCTTCTGTTCTAGGATGGCTAGAATATCCCACAGAGACACGTTAGCAGATGATTTCTTCAATTGTTCCACCATGTTGAATGGTGGCAGGTTCGGAGGTTTCTGCTCCTTTGTTCTTGTAATAACAATTTCCCTTCTTGGTGGGCGTTGTGGTAAAGTTGCGAAGGTACTAGGTGTCTAGTCCGAAGCGCTTTTAGGTTGTAGACTAACTAGTTGAGGGACAACTGGTTGGCCTGTAAATCTCCTCTTTGATCGAGTGTTATAATCGGATTGTACCTGTAGTGTTTTAGATGTGGATGTGTCATTGGAAAACACCGCTTATTCTCCCTCTATCCATGAGAAGAGTGCGTGGTCGGGAGCAATGTCTGCTTCTTGCTCTAGTGACATTCCTTGCATTTGCGCATTGAGCACTGCATTATCCATTTGCAAAGAAGTATACACATAGCTTCTGGGGTCTGATGTTGTGGCTTGGCTGTGCTGCTCTACCACCTTTTGTTGTAAGTTGTCGCATGGGAAATTTTGGGGCATATGTGAATCGCTGCAAGGGAAGCACCAGGGGTTGGTATCATCTGCTAAATTGTTTTGTTCCACAGTAAGCTCTCTATTTGAACTTAGATTAGTGCTCTATAGTGAAGTGGGTACCAATACCATCTGATTTGTTGTTTGTGCCTATGGATTTGTGTGGGAACCTCCTTAGAATTAGTTTTGTTGGTAAGAGGACCTTCCACCTTGATAATTTTGATAGGCAGGCTTCAGAGGTATGACCTAGTTGTGCTTGATAACTATTATCTCATTGACAATAGTCTGCAACATCCCCTTGAACTCGCTCATCTCTTCCTTTAAAGAGCTGGATGTGGAGGAAACATTCTGCGGTGTGCTCAGGTACGTGTACATGGATTGGGGAGGAGCTAGTGCGCTAGTAGAAGGCATCTTCTAGGTAGGAACTAATATCTTAGGGAATATAGGAATGATGGGTCAAGGTGGTAATTTCCTGGCATCTATCAAATTGTTCTCCGCTTTGACAACGATGCTATATGCACTTGGTAGCATAGTTCCGCTGAGGGACTGAATCATCATTGAAATGTCAGGATTGATGAACTTCAAGTAGAACATGAATGCCAGATCTAGCAGCGGACGAATATCAACCTGAATCCTTTTCCAACTTGTATGGAACTGAGCATTGAAGTTAACCATGGCTTTGTATAGGGCCCGCTTTATGACCGAGAGCTGGTAATAGAGTGATGACTGGTCTCCTTCATTCAAAAATATCTGATAGAAAGGATCATTGAGCTCATCCCAGGTACTGATAGTATTTTCCTGCAATGTGTGCTACCAATCCAGTGCTTTACCCCTGAAAGAGGCGGCAAGCAATCTTAATGCCACATTTTGGGCTGTAACCCCATGTACTAGGCATACATCTGCAACATCTTGCAAATGTTCGGATGATGTTCTTGAGCCATCTCTGGTAAATTTAGGTATAGCCTTTAGGGAGAAAACTAGAATAGGGGCCCAAATGATAGGCACTACTGCAACAAGAGGGCTTCCAATGTCCCATGCCACAGTTTCTGTTAGCGACAGACAACATGGCTAGCAAAAAGGGAGGAGGAAGTGGAACGTTCACTAATTAGGTTGTGGGTTGTACTGTCCCTAATGGTGGTACTAATAAACCAAGATTATTTTTTGTTTGGGACCTAGTAATAGGCCGATGGCTCATACACCCCTTTTGAAATGAGGTACATTAAAGCTCGGTCCCACCGGGCGTGCTAAGAAAAAGAAAAAATTGTTGATGCCAAAAATTGGCAAGGTAACAACCCTTTGTGGGAAACTCAGTTTATGGGGGACCTATTGTGCTAAATTGAGTGACCTCCAAATTTTTAAAGAAGTTGACTTCTTTTGTGAATGGGGTTTTGGAATGGGAAAATGAAGCAGATATAAAATAAAGAATCTAACTAAGGCAGTACGCCAAAATTTAGATAAAAGGCACGATAAACATATCTTTTGGATACGATCTAAGGGTCTGCTTAGCAATTTACTATGTCCTAGAATAACAAAGATTAAAGATTGTAGCATGAACAGTTCATTTAATGACATAAAATAATGATCCCGCTCATTTATTGAAAAGAAGAGTCAAAAGACATGATCTGAACCAAAAAACTTGCATTCAAATTATAGAAGTATGACAAGAAAACCATTCAAAAAAAATGACACAACATGAAGTTTATCAATAGGATAAGAAATAGAGAGACCGAACAATGGCACAATCTGTGAGTCTTGCAATAATTTAAACAATACAAAGCCCTAGTCTCTCCAACAATCCTGTAATTCTAATACTGGAAAAAGCATATGATCTTCAAACTTGTAACCTAAAATATTGGAACTTTGGACCTGTGGAAACTAGAACTCAGAACCCTTTCTCCAAAGCAAAGAGCAGTATTTATAGCAAGCCTTCCACCGCTTGGCAAGCAGCAATTGAAAAGATTCAGAATCTGAGCAATGATGTTGAGGCAATGATTTCTCTTGGCCATTGTAACAAAAAAGATTCGAAACACAACAATTGGTCTCCCTCCATTCAGGTGCATCCCCTGTGAATGATGGCAGTGGTCCAACAAATCCTCGTGTAGACAAGTGTTGCCCTTTAGAATAGGCGGTTTAAAAATGTGGCAACATTTTGCGACTCATAGTCTGCCTTATCCCCTACGTTGAAGAAGTGTGTGCCGAAGAGATGCGTGGCAGCATGTCACTGCCCACGGTCGATCTTTCTTTCCTTCGCTGAATGCTTGCGCAGAGAGGACATGTAGCAAAATGTTTACTATAGATGCTACTTGTGGGGCCCACCAAATCCTTATGTGAATGGAAGGTATGTGGAACACGAGCGGGGGATGATGAGGGAGCGAAAGGAAATGATCAAAATAGTTCGTGGTGATGACACGTGGGAGCATTTTGGGGGCCTATGGAAGAGCAAAGAGGAAATTCATTTGGAGTGCGATGAGCAGAAACGTGGCCGGAGTTGCGGTAATAACAAAAAAAAAGCCAATGAAAATCGTTGAAGGCACAGGCCGATACTTAGCCAAAATCAAACCCAAAGGGAGCATGGTGAATTCTAAATTCACAATACCATATTTTCCATACATGTTTACCAAAACATTTTATCAAACTACTCACTTCCTTGCTACTATGGCTAAAATCCTAAAATAGGTGCTTTCCAACAAACTATGGATGCTTAGAAAAGTTTCTATCAAAGCATAATATTAAGCAATAATACCATAGCGAAGGCAATGAACTGTCTGAAAAAATGCCTAAAAGAAATGTGGTGTTATGGTAATGGAATGCCATGATGTGCATTTTTTTGTAATGACATTCCATCACCATTATACCCCATTTCTTTGAGGAATTTTTTCAAATAGTTCAATACCTTCTCTATGCCACCACAGTTATTGTATGTCTATGAAAAAAATTTATCAAACGTTTCACCAGCTTGCTGCTATGGGTAAAAGCCTAAAACATGTGCTTTCGAACAAGATATGGATAGGGAAAATAGTAAGTATAATAGTCAAAAATATATATTTTAATAAGTACTCAAAATTTTGTTCATTATCTCATACATTATAAGTCATGACTTGGATCGCTATTGTAGTTTTCGTGATTGAATAATTTTTTGTTTTATTTTCAGATGTTGCAAGTGGAGACACCTCTGAATGTTTAGATGGCAAGGACATCGTTGTTTCATCTGCTATAGAATCCTGATGGCTCTGACAGGGGAGGTATGAGGAAAATTACTATATTTCAATTTACATTCATTGTTATAGATGTTATTTAGTGAAAAATCAAACCATTATTGATTTGTAGTTTAATTTCTATTTGGATGGTTTATATAGGGCTTCATCATGCCTCAACATGAGCATTCGAATATTTCCCTCATGGAGAGTGATCATCAGATGGCGGTAAGTGATTATTTTGTTAAATATATCATTTTTTTAATGTAATTTCTATATATTAATGTCTTTACTTCTTATTGTAACAGATAAGACTTCACCAAGAATTAAACACTAGGAGGAGTAGCAAGAGCACTCCTCGAGTGTAGCATAAATGAGTGATAGATGTATCGCCATTCAATCGACAAAAAAAGGGCAAGAGTTTATTTCAAGAGCCTGGAGAGCGATGACTTTTGATTCCAGAGCCCTTTGTTGTATGTCTATATGGAATTTTTGTACATATTTTGTATTGGATATATTTGACATTGTATGCCTATACGACATTCTCATAAGCCTATATGGCTATTTTGTACCTATATTTTATAATTATATCAACATATATTGATGTATGCCTACATGGATATTTGGTTAATTCAAATCTATATTATCGATGGTATCCATATTTGCATTATAAATCCATGGTTCAATAGATATGAGTTATGTGTATTCAAGTGTATGCTTTACAACTTACGTGTATACTTTGTGACTTACGTGTATTCCAATATATACTTTGTGACTTACGTGTTTTCATGAGTATACCTTGTAGTCATGCATATACTTTGTATTAATTTGCATATACTATGTATTTGTGTGTATACTTCAAGGCTTACATGTTTTTGAGTACTTGTGCTTCCCTTATTCACATGTAAATGCTTGACTTATTCATGTGTATACTTATTAATTGGTTAGCCCAAGAATTGATCATTGTTGTCCTTCATGGTTTGTCTTGAATATTAATTGATTGATGCTAAAAAACTTTATCTAAAAGAAAAAAACACGTTTTCAATTGGTATTCCATGAAATTATTCATAAAAAGATTCCAATATATTTAATTCTTTGATTGGAACAACTCAATTAAGCAAAGGATACATAATCTTCACAACACTTGTAAAACATAATATTCATAGTAGATGAAGTAGTTAACTTTTTGACACATTATCATACAAACATTTATCTTGAATAGTCTTTAAACATTTTCACAACATAGTCCTCATAGTGCATAATGAATTGTTATGTTCTTGATCCATCACCATATAAACATGTTGAAAGATTTATATGTCAACTTTTTACAGTATTATTTCCTGTATACGAAATGGACTCAAGAGAAAGCAAGTTATAATTTATAATACAAATAAGAAATTGACTCAATGGTGGAAACTTTATTTATCACACCAAATAATAAATGTACATGAGAGCATCACTTGTTTCTCTTAGACTCCAATTTTCAAGCATAGAAAATCATTTCAAATGAAAATGACAAAATGCTTCACAACCAAAGTTGTTAATTGAGGAAAAATAAAATGTTTCGAAGTTCCACCATTGTATGCATTTACAATTGGTTGTATATTGTTGTAAGGGAAAGGAGGATAATTGAAAAATGTCTTGTGCTTGCTAGACTTGAGGATGATTGATGCAATGACAGGGAGGCCTTCAATCCACTTTCACCATACAAAGAACTTCCAACCACTTTTCTTCCCCCAAATCACTATCTTGGCTTGTTTTCAGTTTTTCACCTAGTCTCTCTAGTAGGTCAGCAGACCTACCTTTCTTGACATAACTTTCAAATTTTCTAAACAATCTCTCCAACCCTCATTCTTTTCAGACACCCTTTAACACATACTTTCACATGCCTCAAAATCCCATGAGACTCTTTTGAAACAAAACCCTCAACCTAGTGCTTCAACACTGTCCTAGACCCCCAAATAGGTCTATTTAACAAAGCAACACCCTCTCAATCACTCTTCCAATTGCAAAACACCATTGGGAAGCATTTACTAGTCTACAAATCCACAATCCATTTTAGGGCATGATTGGCCCTCTAACCCCACTATCCTCTAAACCCTCACTTTTCTCAAATTTCACTAGGGTTTATTGAAAACCCCATATCCAGACCTCATACAACCTCAAACCTCTTCCAAACTCTTCATTCTTCCTGCACAAACTTAATTGACCACCAAATTATGCTACCCCTTGACTTTACCCACTTTTACTCCCTCAAACCTCTCTTTTTCATTCAAAACCCTCTTTTCCCAACTAGGGCATCATGCCATAACATAATTTTGATCTCCCTTGTCCTTGTAGACCTTTTGAACACATCAAAATCCACAACCTCACCCTATTTCCAACCTATTATAACTTATTCTCAAGTAATTTCTTCTTTTCACCTCTTCTAGCCTTGCTTTTAAGGCCTAAATTCTAAATTTTCAACAAGGGCATCATTAGTAATCTCTTCCAATGCCTTTACCAATGCTATTTTATTATTCCTACTCCCTATCCTACTTACATCAGGCCCATTCCATGAGACACAACCTAAACAATAGGTGGAATGGCCTATTTCAACTATTACACTCAAACCCTTGTATGAGCAAGTTCAGACCAGTTTCAGAAAATCTACTTCTAAGTTTCTTGGAACTTAATAGAATTCCAAAAGAATGGATTAAAATCAAAGCTAAAACCATTCTACAATAGATTCAGATCATCTTAGAGAAAAATCCTTGTACGGACCGTACACAGGCTGGAAATGAAGAAAATGCACATAAATTAACAAAGAAACAAAGATATTTGATTGATATTCTCCTTCAAACTCTTCAACAACCACTAAATTTTAGTTTCCAACATATATAAACCTCAACCAACTCCTTACAACACCTAAAACTACCTTTCAACTGCCCATGATCGTTGGGCTTCCACATGAGAGCAATTTTTACATTTTTGCTTGACAACATTTTTGACAATTTTGCAATTTTTACATAATTGACTCAAATGACCCCACACTAACTCAAAACTAAAAGAAACATTACAAAATGCCTATCATGGCCTTATTTGACATTATCATGACTAAAACCACTGAACTAGACCTACTTCATCAAATGGAGGAACAAGGTGTTCTGCACCAATAATCATACGCTTTTTGTGTGGAAAACTTAGACTTCTCAACCGTCGCGTGTATGTTTCTCTTTTCGATTATTTTGTATGCAATCATAAGGATCAAGCCGATTGAACGTAGCAGAGAGAAATTCCACATGTTTGGGTACAAAAGAGGACCATGCCTAGCATAAACGTAGCTATCAGGACATGTTGGGGTAGTTTATTTGGTCACACAAATTGCAAAATGAAAGTTTCACCAGTTTGCAACTTTACACTGCTTGCATTTGACACTTTTTCTATCAAGTGAAAATTGGACACCATAGAAAAATGACTCTGAGATAACAAAAACTGAGAGAGGTTATTGTAGAGGGACCCAATGCGATCTTATAGGCTTAGATGGAGAGTTCATAAGCGTCATGATTTCTGAGTAATAACCCATCAAAGATTGTTTCTCTTTTGCACTTTGGACCCTTAAGGGATCAAATCGGTTGAACGTAGCTTGGAGTGATTCCACGTGTTTGGGTATGAAAGAAGACCATTATTAATGTAAAAGTACCCATCTAGATGCATTGAAACAATCCGTTTGGTCACACGAGTTGCAGAATGAAAGTTGCACCACTTTGCAACTTTCAACTACTTGCATTTGACAACTTTTTTTCCAAGTGAAAATTTACCACCACGGGAAAATAAATCTAAGATAGAAAATACCAAGAGAGGTTATTGTAGAGAGGCCCAACATGGTCCTATAGGATCAAATGAGAAGTTTCTAAGCTTCATGGTATCTGAGTAACAACATGCTAAAGTTTGAAGTCATTTTGCACTTTGGACTCTTAAGGGATCAATCTGGTTGAACGTAGCTCAAAATTTTTTTGCATGTTTGGGTGTGAAATAGGACCATGCCTAGCATAATCATACCTATTCAGATGTGTTGGAACAATCCATTTGGTCACACTAGTTGCAGAACGAAAGTTGCACCACTTTGCAACTTTGCACTGCTTGCATTTGACACTTTTTCCATTAAGTGAATATTTTTCACCATGGGAAAACCACTCTGAGATAACAAAAAATGAGAGAGGTTATTGTATAGGGCCCAATGTGATCCCATAGGAGTAGACGAGAAGTTTCTAAATGTCACAATATCAGAGTAACATCCTGAAGTTTGCAGCCATTTTGCACTTTAGACTCTTAAGGGATCGATCTGGTTGAACATAGCTCAGAGCGATTCCATGTGTTTGGGTGTGAAAGAGGACCATGCCTAGTGTAAACATACCTATTTGAATGTGTTGGAAGAGTCCATTTGGTCACACGAGTTGCAGAATGAATGTTGTACCACTTTGCAACTTTCAACTACTTGCATTTGACAACTTTTTCGCTAAGTGAAAATTTTCCACCATGAGAAAATGCCTCTGAGATAACAAAAATTGAGAGAGGATATTATAGGGGGGCCTAACACAATCCCATAGGATCAGACGAGAAATTTCTAAACGTCACGGTATCCAAGTAACAACATGCTGAAGTTTGCAGCCATTTTGCACTTTGGACTCTTAAGGGATCAATCTGGTTGAATGTAACTCAGAGCGATTCTGCGTGTTTGAGTGTGAAAGACGACCATTCCTAGCGTAAAAATTCCTATTCGGATGTGTTGGAAAAATATTTTTGGTCACATAAATTGTAGAACGAAAGTTGCAACACTTTGCAACTTTCAACTACTTGCACTTAACAACTTTTTCCCCAAGTGAAAATTTTCTACCACGGGAAAATGCCTCTAAGATAGCAAAAACTGAGAGGTTCTTGTAGAGGGTCCCAGCGCAATCCCATAGGATTAGATGAGAAATTTGTAAGCATCACAGTATCCAAGTAACAACATGCTGAAGTTTGCAGCCATTTTGCACTTTAGAGTCTTAAGGGATTGATTTGGTTGAACGTAGCTTGGAACGATTCCGCGTGTTTGAGTGTGAAAAAGGACCATGCCTAGCATAAACATACCTACTTGGAACGCATTGGAACAATCCATTTGGTCACACGAGTTGCAGAACGAAAGTTGCACCACTTTGAAACTTTCAACTACTTGCATTTACCAACTTTTTCCCCAAGTGAAAATTTGCCACCACGGGAAAATGCCTCTGAGATAGAAAAAAAATTGAGAGAGGTTATTGTAGAGGGGCCCAACGCAATTCCATAGGATTAGATGAGAAGTTTATAAGCCTCATGGTATCCGAGTAACAACATGCTAAAGTTTGTAGCCATTTTGCACTTTGGATTCTTAAGGGATCAATCCAATTGAACATAGCTCGAAGCGATTTTGCATGTTTGGGTGTGAAAGAGGACCATGCCTAGCATAAAAAAATATATTCAAATGCATTGGAATAGTCTGTTTGGTCACACGAGTTGTAGAAGGAAAGTTGCACCACTTTGCAACTTTCAACTACTTGCATTTGACAACTTTTTCCCCAAGTGAAAATTCGCCACCATGGGAAAATGTCTCCTAGATAGAAAAAATTAAGAGAAATTATTACAGAGGGGCCCATCGCGATCCCATAGGATTAGATAAGAAGTTTCTAAGTGTCATGGTATCCGAGTAATAGCATGCTAAAGTTTGTAGCCATTTTGCACTTTGGACTCTTAAGGGATCGATTCAGTTGAACATAGCTCAGAGTGATTCCACATGTTTGGGAATGAAAGAGGACCATGCCTAGCATAAATGTACCATTCCTAGCATAAATGTACCATGTACTTAGAAGAAGATCAATAAAATTCATTGTTTCCTTGTAATTTTCTGTATTTTTACCAGAAATCTAATGTTTCCTTGAACTGTACGGTTCTATATAGGGTGATTGTGCTATCTTTTGGATGAAATTTGGTGGAAAGTAGACTTAACTCCATTTTAGTTTTGGTTTGGTTGGATTTCAACTGATTTTGTGCATTTTAGAAGCCAATTACTGAGGGTTAGTCTGTATACCCTGTTTTAAGGGTTTTGAGTGCATTAAAATGTCATATTAAGCTTTCCACCCATTGTATACTTTTGTAACTCGATGGAAAGGATTAGTTAGGGTTATAAAACATGTGTGCAAAGTTTTTTGTGCAAGGGAGGTGAATAGAGGGTTTTTGGGTGATGCCCTAGATGTCAAACGGTGCATTTTTCAGTGGAAAATGGTGGTTTAATACTAGGGTTTGAAGAAATCTTTGGGGGCAACAATATTTCTTGAACTTTTAAGCTTGTGTAGACCTTTTTGAAGGTGTTTCATGCTTTTTTTGGTTGTGGGAAGGTTTGGAGTATGGGTTTTCAATAAACCCTTTCCTAACTTGTAAAAGAAGAGGGTTTTGGGGTTTGTTATTGTTACCAAATTTTCACTATAGCTCAATTGGTGGAGCTGGATTAAACATTGTTATATCTTAAAGTGAAATTACAGTTACTTCTGCATTATGCTTAAGTGTTGTTTGCACTTTGTTCATTATTCATCAAGTGACGGTTGTGCATTAAAAAGAGGAATCAAAATTTCATAAGTGCTATTCAATGTTTCAGAATCAAATGGAGTACAAAATTGAGCATACAATAATAAAGCATTTCAGATTGATTTTATTTATTTCATGAAATAATTCATATTTACAAAGCTTCATTTGATTGCGAGAATTCAAATGATAGTACAAATTTGCATTGAAATGCATTTTTTCTTTTCAATTTGAAAAGAAAAAGAATGAAATCAAATATCCACACAAGCCGTGGATGTAACTATTACAGTGCATCACTAGTATCACACTACATTATGGAAGATGCATTAAAAGAAGAAATCACATAAGTAACAACATAATCATCATTGCCCGATTGGTTGATGGTCGATGCTGAAGTGGTGCACCTTTTGTCTTCTCCAAGCTCCGTTGACCTGTAGGAAGGAATAGGGGGATGTAAGAGGCTCCAACTATGAAGATACCTATATCAGCCATCAACAATAATGCAGCCTGCTACTAATCATATACTGAAACAATCAAGTGAAGTACATAAACATAGGCTGAAAAGGAGAAACATCAACATCATCATGATATATTGTTTTTTATGCTAACATCCTTTGCTTCTTTGTGTAGGTATAGAGAAAATCATGAAGCTGATTATCAATTGAAGACTAAGCATGTGGAGGAAAACGGGCTCCCACAAGGGTAGATCTCGGCATGCTGCCCTTATTCATTCAAGTGGGCTGATAGTAATTGCATCATCATATTCATCAAGAAGAGAAATGATATACAATTGAAGGAGTTAAGCAGAGTAATCCATCAAGCCATTAAACCAACTGTGCATTCATAATAATCATGTAAATGCTTTCTGAAAGCTACAGGTGAACAGTGGGTTTAATCCGCTCAATCAATTTAACTGAGTACATTCATTTCAAACATTGTTGTATGGTTTATGTTCTTTTTCCACAATATTATTTGTTCATCATGTTCATAATGTAATGCAAGGTTCAGTTCAACAGTGTTCTTTCTCTCAATCAAGGATAGTGAACAGGCATACATAATGCCTTAATGAAGAGAATTGTTTCAGATTCATGGAACAACTTTGTTAAATGGAGCATAAAAATGCATGAAGAGTGCCAGGTTGAAGACCAAGAATATGAAAGGACTGACAATGCATTCAAATGATCAATGAAACAGTTAGTTCCAGTTTGGCTGATTATGCAAATGCAACATTAGGAATTACAATGTGAAAAGATTGCTTCCAGAATAAACAAGAAAATGACAAAGCATAACAAAAAGTGCTTCTGAAAGTGTTAGCTGGCTGTAAGAGAGAATGTCGTCCATAGAACTACAATGTTTCAATTGAAATCTCTGCATAATTTCAAAAACATAATAAAAAAGTCAACCATCCTGAGGTTCTTCAAGGGAAATTAATAAGGAGTCAACATCAAAGTGGCCTGAAAAGAATATAGATGCCACTATTTTATCAGGGTACATGTGGTCACTAAACAATGAGATCATAATTGTTCCCATTCTCAGATGTGAAATATGAGGACAGAAACAAGAGTTTGTTGTAGATTAAATACATGGAATTTCATCAAAAATAGTGTTCAAGTGGGTTAGACACAATTTTTTGGCTGATGGTGGAGTAAAGTAGTCCAAGAATTCACTGCTTTAAAGTCTTGCTTCTTCATTTATCATGTGTTTCAAATGGTGGTACATCAAGTAAAAGTTATTTCCAGAATAAGCAGATTTTACATAATAACACTGTTTTGGACATCTATGGTGTTCTACCAGTGCAATAGTTTTGTCATTTAAGCTATACTTTCAGAAAATTCACAATTATTAAGCATGGTGTTCGAGGATTTATATACATAAAGTCATTTGCAGAACAAGCAACATGTATACATCAAACATGATATGAATGAAGGATTGAAGTGCATCCATGAAGGGCATAACTGTGAGTGTATGAGAGACTAAAGCAACAAATAGTCTACAAAGTTAAAATAAAGAGGTTTCTGTGTGTAAGGAGGGTGTAGAATAGCATGGTAATGGTGCTCAAAAGTGCAAACAAGAGGAACAGGAAGGATTTTCAAGGAAATACAAATATATGGAGATCTCAAATTAAATGCAGTGCACAGTTTCGAGCTTTTAGCTCTTTGAATGAATACACATATGAGGGTTTCAGCCAAGATACACAGGTTTCTTCAAGATATTAAATGCCCATATGTTGAAAATTGCGGAGTTTCTGAATGAAACATAATGCCATGAAAGGAATTTCAAGACAAATGCAGTCTTCTTCCAGAATACTGAGTTTCCATGATTGTTTTTGCATTAGTACATAATAGGTGAATTCCCTTTCATTTTTAGGTGAACCCACCTGGGAGTTCATATTTTGAGTTATAAAATGTCTTATTTTTAGAGTAGCCATCTTGGGGTTTTGAATTCAAAAGGAAGATAGTTCAATTTCCAGCTTACCTGTATGGGGTTTTCAACAGTAATACATTCAAAAATACACTTGCTTCATAAATAAAAAATATCCATACACTGAAAATTGAAGAATTCGAATGCCAAATGGAGTCCATATTTTACACAGTTATCAAAATATGCAGATTTCGTTTATTTCTCATACACCCACATTGGGGTTTTGAACAGAAAGTACGACTTTTACAATTTTTAGTCATCCATGAAGGGTTCTATAAGGAAAACAAAAATATTTCAAAAGGAAAGCAACAGTCATAGTGGGTCAAGCGAGCTCCAGAGGAGGTGATGTTTCTGCAAAATAACAAATGCCCATGTCTAGTTTTGCAACTGAAAGTGCAAAAATACCCATGTTGGGGTTTGTTTTAGAATAATAGAAAAGATTGCTTCATTTTACATGATACCCATATAAGGGTTTGTTCAAAATGTGAAAGAAGAAAGAAGTTCCTGTTTTGGGTCGATCCCAAAAGCTTCAATATGCTCTTTCAATATATACATATGGCGTGACTTGTGTAATGGAAAAAAAATTACAAATAAAAGTTGATAATCCACATAAATATAAAGCTTTTATAAGCTTTCTGTTTTGAAGAGAAATGCTAATAGGGTAGAATAATGAGATCTTACCAGTTTATGCCTATGGAGGAACAAATAAGCCGTGGCCAGAACATTCACAAAAAGCTCCAAACTTAAAAGCTTTCATCATGGCAGCCATAGAAAAAACAAGGAACCCCAAGCTCAAGCTCAAGCTCCCTCAAAATAAGCACGGAAAGTAAAAAATGCATTAGAGGCTATGTCGGCCGTGGCCACAAGACCAAAAAACTTAGGAAGTAAAGCCATAAACAATAGCTCACCTTGTGTGCAGTGAAGGGGAGAAGTCCAAGAACAAAGCTATCACATAGAGCTTCCAGACCAAGTTCATGCTTATACAAAGCGGCCAAGAAAATAAAGTCACAAGAATGTAAAGGAAATTAGAGACCAAGTATGTACAGGCCGCAGCCTTAATGGTCATTTCTTGCCTTTCAAAAGAAGAGGAAAATCATTATGCCGTTAAGAAGTCAACTCACCATGAATTGCAAAGTAGAATTCGATCATTTGAAGACCAAAGTGCAGATTTTCAAGCATTTGCAAGCTACAGACTGAGTTCACTCATGGCAGCGCCATCTTTGCAGAGACCAAAGTCTTCAGAGGTGATGATTACAAATGAAATGATTTTTAGGGTTTGACTTCTTTTTGTCTCTTTCCCTAATTCGATTTTGGGTCTTCAACATCATTGCCCTAGGTCGAGCCTCTTGGAAATGGTCATAAGACTTCATAGGTCTTCGTGTTAATAATTTTAGGTTTTGATTAATACCTAAGGCTTTTGATTTAAGATTCGATACTTATGCCTATGCCTTGAGTGCTAGATGGAGTGATAATTTCCTTAGGTTTTTTTTTAATTGATTTTGAAAGAAAGTCAATTAAAATATGAATGGTAAAATATTTTATACTTAAGGGTGAAATGCTTGAAACTTAGGGTTTTTATTTACAATCGATTTTAAAGAAATCAATTAAGGATATTGATGAGTAGAGATACTTTGTATATTTTTATGATTTTTTAAAGAAAAATCAAGCATGGTATTGGAGAAATAAGGTAGTTCTTTTTGCAAAATATTTTGCAATCTTTAATTGCAAAAATAGGCCAAATTGTAAAATCTGCAATCATGTAAAGCAAAGATAAAGCAAACTATTTTTATCTTTTTGCTATTTTTAGCAGATTGTTTTATTTTCTGCCTTGGGTTGGATTTGAGTTTCCTCTTGGAGAGATAAGGTGATTTATTTGCTTTTAAAGAAGATTTAGCCTATTTTTAGAGGCTTTTCAGTATGATCATGGAAAAAGTATTGTTTTTATGCTTTGATGCATTCTTTTGAGATAGTTTGAGGCCTTTTCCTTGAGATTTTCTTGTGAGCTCAGATTAGGGTTTCTAGTGATTATATTTTGAAGAAACTTAGTTTTCTTCCCTTCTCCTTAGTTACGATCACAGTTTCTTGCTCTTAGCATTTTGAGCTTGTAAACTCAGTTGTACTCAGTTCAGACAGATACACTCTTTTAGTTTTAATAAAGCAACAGAATTCTCCTTCTCATTTCTTTTTCATTTTATAATAGCAATTTGATGTCCTTATGGTTCAAATTAGAATCCTTTTATGTCTTGCTGTTGTAAGTTGTGTTTCAGAATTGCATAGTTTCAGGTTGTTTGCTGTATTTCGTTTAGGAATCTTCATGCAAAATACTGATGGAAGTATGTGCCAGTGAGATTGTGAGATTTATTGTGATAGAAAATCTGTTGTGAGTGTCAGTGTTTGAATCTCATAGCTTCTAGTGAAATACCAGTTAAATTTAGATTTTAATTTTAGTTCATCCTTCTAACTCTTTCCCTCAGAAAAATACTTAGAATAGGATCCCCCATTCAGAGAACCAACTCACTCTGGAGATTCCTTCTTCGTTCAAATCACCCACATCTGAAGAAGGTTTCCATGTTTCATTAGATTGCTGAATCTTGTATTCAGTAGGGTGCAAATCTAATTGATAATAGTTATGTTAGAGGGTTTATCATGCCCTAAAAGTGGAGGAATTGGTGGTTTGCATGTGATAGAAAGAATAAAGGGGGGTTGCTTTGTTAATTTGGCCTAATTGGCGTTGTGGATAGCGTAATTTGCTTGTTTTGTGAAAGCTAATCCAAAAGAGTCTTATGATGGTTTGATCAAAATCACTATGAAAAACAATGAACCAACCAAACCATCTACCACTCACCAAGTTTCAACTTGTTTCATTAAGGCAAAAATAGCACCGTTCATCCATTTTGGCTTCAAACCTATTACCAAACCTTGTAACACCTTTGAACAATTACATTTTGTCATAAACAAATCAATAACTCACCTTCATGACATTGATCTATCATATCCTTTGAATCTTGCAGACCAAACACCATTTTACACATAGAGTTAACCTTGCTCAAATCAAAAAATTCAACAAGTTTTCTTTCTAAACCTTATCCAAACATAGAGATATTTGTAACAACATCAATAAGACAGTTTCCAAACAATGACAACCATTCTTTTCACTATTTTATCGAATTCACTATTTTTAGCAATCAAACCACCATATCTCTAGTAGGTCACCAAACCCCTAAAATGGGTGATTCTTTTTCAATATCTTTGTGTTTCCATAGACCCAATACATATTTAGAAACCCATTTTTATCTACTAATACATAACAAAAGCTTTGAAGAGGTTATTTTGGAAAGTTTCTAAGAACAATAAACTGTCCGCTAGAAAGTCTCTCAAATTAGGTCAATTTTGTCAAGAAACTATCAAGAAATCAACTCTAAACCATAAAATAACCTCGAGTAGAAGTGTATCAAGTCTCAAAACCTTCAAGTCTTCCACTTTTATAGATTAACAGTTTCAATATAACATCAAACAACAAAACCCTCATCAAATGCCCTTATAGGCTCATGAAAACTGAGGTTTATTAAAAACCCACTTACCAAACCTCATACAAACTTGTAAATGTCTTAGACATGTTGGAATATGTTTGAATATAGTAATCAAACCACCATCAAGCCTTTGCAATTGTCATTTCTCCAAACCCTAGTCTGTAGGGACCATTTCTTGTGTGAAAACTCATAAATTTATCTCGAGTAGTAGCAAAACTTCACATTCCTATCTTCCCCTGAATCTCCACACATTAAAATTGTAAAAAACCTAATTGAAATCCATTCCACCAACCTACTTAACCCTACATAGGTGAAATGGCAATATTATCACTTAATGGACTCTCAAAACCCTTATTGAGGGTTACAAACCAGTTATGATAAAATTGTTCTTATTTCCTCAAATCCGAGTTAAAAGACTTCAAAACACTTTCAAAAGTAACCTAACTCCTTGATTTGAAGAAAAATAATCAACAATCAAACTATAAGGTGATGTACAATCCACACAAGCTTGAAACAAAATAGGAAAAGTGTTGAAAATACAGAAAATAGGGTCCTTTATTTACTAATTTCTTCAAGAATACAAGTTTTTCTCTTTTCCACACCTTTACAATGCTTTATATAGCTATTCCAATCAGTTATGAATGCTTCCCCTACATCTTCCATCGACTAACTACCCTTTCTAACAAGAGGACTCTTCATCTTCTATAATTTTGCAATTGTGCAACTAATGCAAGTTTTGCATTTTTACACCAAATGACAAAATTTATACAATATCACTTCTCTAATCACCTAATGACCTGTTTAACACTTTGAATACATTACATATGACCTTCACATGACCTTTTTTTACATTGTTTACATTTGAAAATCCAAATTTCACAAATTTTCCTATTGAAGGCATTTAGAGAAAAAGGTGCTCCTGCACCAAACATGAACTCCAAAATAACCCCAAAACCAACTAACATGACTTATTACATTATAAATTGGTCTAATATAACCTTATTAAATTGAAAAAACTCAAAACACAAAACTAACTTAAGACTTTCATGAACCAAATTTGCTCAATAACCTTGGTGCCCTTGAACCAAATTTCAATATTTGAGTAAATCTCATTACAAGTAAATCTCATTACAATGCCTTAGGTACTTCGTTCTCACAAATATTTTAGAATGTCACTCATACATTCGAGATTATCTTATAATGTCTACATCATAGGTGCTCATTATGAGGTTAACTTCAAATGAGTAACTTGAAATTCCCTCACTAAGCTTCACACACTCTTTTATAATGGCTTCAAATCAGAATTGAGATTTGTCAAGATCATCAAAATAAGGATGTTGTATTGCTTTTTTGGCTGAGATTCTCTTTGATGGCTCATAAATAAGCATTTTCTGCAATGAGAGACCAATCAATTTTTAGTAGTTTACTTACAAATACACAAAGTAAAAGAAGAAAAAGAAAAAGCATCCAAAATGGAAATGAAATGAAAATAGATGGAAGACACTTACATATAGGCATGCCAGTCTCTCAACTTAGTCACTCCTAGTCATACATCTTCACTAGGAGTTCTAAGATACCTATTGCACACAACACTTCTCATGAATAGAATAACTTGAAATTCGAGATGCTCTTATAATGTCTACATCATAGGTGCTCATGATAAGGTTAAATTCAAAGGAATAACTTGAAATTACCTCACCAAGCTTCGCAAACACTTTTGTAATGGCTTAAAGTCATAATTGAGATTTGTCAAGATCATCAAAATAAGGATGTTGCATTACTTTTCTGGCTGAGATTCTCTTGGGTGGCTCATAAATCTGCAAGGGATCACCAATCAATTTTTAGTAGGTTACTTACAAATAGGAAAAGTAAAAGAATATGATAGCATTGGAATCAAACAAATTAATGTGCATACAAGTATAAATTAATAAGAACCAATGTGCATACTTAAAAATTAATCCAACGAACCATCTGGGTCTGCTCTACTCTTTATTGTGTCAAGTATTGCCTCATGGTCAGACTCACAGACCTTCCACAAGGTCTTGTTCAAAGGTCTACACCCATATTTGGTCAAATGAACATTGGATGCCATGAAAAGGTTCGAGTAATGAAGAATCTTACGATGTGTGTCAAAGTCCTGAAACAGTCATTGTTTAACACTCTTATGTGGGTACTTTCTAAGCCACGTTCCAATAACAAAAACTGAGCCTATAGGGTATTCGATGTTTTCTCCATCTATAACTGGGGCCTCAAATTTATTTTTGGCCTCAACACAATGACACAAGTAATAGTTTGTTCCCTCTTCATTGTCTTCATCTGCAATATCTACATAAACATGCCAGACATTGATATGTGCAACAAATCTCTTGAAATTAGTCAACATTATGAATACACTACAAAGTAAGATCATCAAAATGGAATTTCCAAAACTAAGAAAGTAGATATATTACTTGGTTGAATTAGATATGATATGTGGTCAAAGTCGACCGATGATTCCATCTGTGTTAGTTCCAATGCCATCAGAGGGCGATACATGTAAAGTGGAATAAGATAACTTTTCAACCATTTTTCAACCCACTCCCCTGATTCACAATCATTCCAAACTTGCATTATACATGAAGAACAAAAGCATACCATCTTTCGTGTATCGATACTCCTTGAACCTGCATTTGAGCTAAGGTTAGAGTGTAGCTCATTGATCCTATTAGTGTACAACAATCCTCATATGGTGCAATATTAGTATCATCCATCAACCAAAAATATCTACGAATTGAAGACGTATCTTTGATGAGACCATAAATTGTCTCATATTTTATTAACGAAAATCATCTATTTCTTCCTAATGCATTAGTGTTAAAGTGGATTTGAGTAAAAATTGAAAGTTCTTTAGCTTGTTTAAAGTAAAATATAAAGTAAATGTTTGATTTTTTTTAGTAAATGTGATCCAAATTTCCTCTAATATGTCTCCATGAAGTGTTTAAAATGATATAATGCAGATAAATGAGTTATTAAATAACTCATGGTAAGAAGAAGCTTCATAGACACTTGCAACATAGAGCTCTAAACACTTGAGGCAGTTAACTCCTGAAAGATTTAGAAGGCTTTGAAGAAATAATGAGAAGATAGAGAAGACTCCCAACACACTCCTAAATTCCTACAAAATCATGAAGCATTAGTCATTCCTAAATTAATGGGATGAGTATTTGTTTCATGTTGAGTTCAAAGATCTCTCATAGTTATTAATTTTCATGCTTCCTTCTTCCAACAAAGATAACTCAAGTTACCACATCACTCAAATGCTGTTGCATGATTATAAAATTTTATTCATGCTAGGATCAGTGATTTGGTCAATTGAAGCGAAGAATAATTCCTTCATTCACGTTCAACACTTGAAGACTTCCTAAAAATCAGGTGTTCAAAAATTGTTAAAAATGCAGTCTCAGTAAAACAATGATATCTCCCTCGTTTCTCAATGAAATTAAAAAATTCAAAATGATCTAGAAACTAGATTTGAAGAGATAAAAACCCTTTTGAGTATTTGGCGTGATTTGTAGTAGGGAAGGAGTAGTATGCGTTAGAAAATGATTGAGACAAAAGTGGCATGATGGAGGACAACAACTTCAATTTTCTTAAAGTTTTGTAAACAACCCCTCAAAAATAGGATCTTGGATCCACATTCTTAGTGGATTGGTTGGATAGATATATAATATGAATTCTATAAATACAATGTAATAATTTGATCAAAAGGATGGAATTAGAAAGACTTGTTTCAACCTAAGGAAATAGGATAGATCTAGTTTCATTTTCCAGTAATGGAATTCCAAATTTCTAGATTAAATTTGAATCCAAGAAAGCTTTTCATTTCCAAAAATTGTGAAGTAGTTTAGTCTTTTCAATTCATTCAAGTGTTCCTTAGATTAGTTCCCTTTCATGCAAATAGGATTTATTTCTGTAAGTAGCATAGACTTTCAAGCAAGTTTTCTACTTTCTCTCTTGCAGACAACCATGGAAACTGCCTTGGATTGATAAATTAAATGATGAGGATTACAATGATCCCATCAATCTTCATTACCTAGACCCATTGAAGCAATTACACCACTCGATGATTGATCTTGTAGCTGTCAACTTTGCACTGTTTTTATACTTTAACTCTTCTCATGCTAATAATCTTTTAACACATACTCTTGCATCATCATGCTCACACTTTCCATGCCCGAACTCACAAAAGTTCCACATATGCTGAACATGTGTAATGAAATGCATCCTGCTCAACCAATAGAACATGCACGAGTTTTTGAACTGTGTTGCACAATTATCCGACCATATTATATGCCGACTGTATGCTATGCCCCTCTGAGCCAAATCACTGTAAAACATCTAGAAGCAACCTTGCATGAACTCTGGAGAATATGTGTGATCATCACTAATATAAAAGTGATACTCCCTCAATACCTTTGTTTGGTCCTTTGTACTATTAGCTACATGAATGAATGCTATGTGCACAAATATCAAAACCTGTGTGGAGTTGTAATACTATGACTGCACCTCATGCTATGGCTATAGAGTGTAGTTCTTTGCAAATTCAACCACTGATACTATGCTACCAACTAGAAAGGTGTCCTTGCATAGCTTGAATTGTGTGTCCAACCATCAGGCTCTATGGGTATGACTTGCATACTCATACACTATATTGTCACGAAACATGGACATAAACTGATACACTAGAATCTTCTGAATAACCAAATCACACCTTTTTGCTTAAGACCCATATTTTGTAGTGTATGCCACTATTTTATACTTCTTGAAATCTACTAGTTTCTGTCCCACCTCATCTGTGCTTTCCATATGTTGACATACTAGCATACACTACAAACCATCGCAATGCTTGCATGAACCATCCAAGCATGTTGTCCTGTAGAATATTTGGCCATCCTCTATTTCGCATATTTTTTTTGATAAGAACTCTCTTGAAGATTTCGGTGGGGCTTGTATGCCACAATCCTGCAAAACATCATTAGTATGCAAATCTAAACATATATAATGTTAAACATCATAATGGTTAGAGAATTCAATATGTAGTCTACAACAACAAGGAGTGCGTGTGTGATTTATCTTGACATGAAAAGGTTTAAGAATTTCAAAAAATATTTGAAAAATACTAATTTTAGGATAATCCTTTTGAAATTTATGAAAAAATTGGGTTTGAGTCGTATCCAAAAAATGCTTTGGATGTGGCTCACGGTTCCGACTACTGATTCTCCTTCTTACCACTCCCTTTGATTTAGAGATGGTCTTGTGTTATTCTTCCAATACTCTTCAATTAGTGTTCTCAATGCTTCAACAACTTTTTAAATCTTTTTGTGGCAATCTCCCTGAGAATTCCCATAATTCATTTGAATTGGTGCCCTCAATTATTTGCCGCCCTTGAACGACTTTTTATAAAGTTTTTCTATTAATTCTCATTTGTTCACTCATCTTTCTAATGAGATGAGCTCTCTTTGTTTGAATGCTTACCAAAGTCGATGTAATGACATGTCGGGTGACATTACTATCCTTTGAGCATGAGGTCTTACCCACACTCTCATAAACATCCATTAGATTCTTCATAATAGTGTTTTCACTTGATGCATTTGATGTTCTCAACCCAAGAGTCTTCATGATGTTTCTATACTTTATACCCCACATCATTTCAACAAATAGTTGACATCTTGTGGTCTCATTTAGCCTTTCAAAGAAGAATTTCCAAATTTTATCAGCATATCTTTTACGAGTGCGTGTTGAAATCTTACCTTCCATGTGCTGCAAAATATCCTCATCAATATTAATCAAATACTTTGGCTTTCTACACAAAATTCTAGGTGGTGTTCTCCTAGGTACATACATATCAACATTAGGAATTTCATCAATATTTAATTGAGGTTGGCTAGATTGTGTACCTTTGATCGAGGGTGAAGTAGAAGACATACCTTGAGGTTCACATGGGGATGATGGCATACCTTCTTTGTCAAATCTGAGTGATGATGTACTCTCAACTTGAGATGCGGTGGATGGTGTCCAACCATATTCACTTGTAGTAGATTGTGTCCCTCCATATTCACTTATAGTAGATGGTGTCCCTCCATATTCACTAGTGCTTGATGGTGTCCCTTTGTATTCAATTGTGGTAGATGGAGTGTCTCCAACTACGGTATCCGAATATGTCCTACCACAACTCTTTCACATTCGTGCCCTTTGTGCTGCCAATGCTTGTTCTCTTTTTGATGGTTGAGGTTCCTCTTCAATTGGCTTGTTTTCATCAATTTTATCCAATTTCTTCTTTTCACAATATGCCGCCACCTATTCTCTTTCTTTTGCTTTGAAGGTTTCATACTCTTCATTTGTTAGTTTATTCCTTCTTTGTTTCTTTGGAATGACAGATAATTTTACCTCTAGCATGGTAATGAGATGAATATTATTTCCTAAAAAAATTTATCCATTCAAATAAATGAAATATATGTCATTCAAGGCTTCATAAAAAATACTTACAATCATCATGTACAAGAGTATTTCTAGCATAGACAAAGGTGGTGCAAGGGCATGCCATGATTAGAATGTGGTAGGGTTGAGAAGGTAGGCTCAGCATATTCCTCATTGAAATGGGCTCTCACGGTGATGTACATCACTGTGAGACCCCATTTCTATGAGACATACGTTTTGGTGCAAGGGCACCTAAGCCCTTATTTGCAAATTTGATCATTTGAAGGTTTGATAGGTGGGTCATTAAGTAAGTCTAGGGAGTTTGGAGTAATTTGAGTCTATCTATATTAAATAAGGTCTATTGTGATCATTTTCTATGTAATTAGGTGGTTTTTGAGTCATTTGAGTTAAAATGTAAAAATTTGCAAAAACTGTAAATGTTGTCACAAGCAAAAATTACAAAAAATTCAACTTTTAAGAAACTGGAGGGACATAGAAGTTTAAAAGTCAGTTATAGGCTTTGGGTGGTTGGAATTTAAAGAAAATAGGTATAAAATCCTCCAAAAGGCTCGAAGATGGGTTGTTGAATGTTGTAAGGAAGATTTCCAATCAAAATATAACATTATTTTTGCTATTTCTCTATACTTTTGAACTTTTCAAACATTGTATGGACTCATACTATTTGCAATTTATTTGAAATCCATTTTATCTTGTAGAAGCATGTTTTAACTCTCATTTGCATCTAGTTTGAGAGTCTAACATTTAGATTTGAGGGAGATTTCTTTATTTTTCTGAAACAGCCTGTGAAAGGCCAAACAAAGGTTTGATTGAAGTCTAAATGATGTCCTAGTCATTCCACCTACTGTCATGACCTATATCTCAGTGGAATGACTTGTCATATGATAGGTTAGGTGTCCACATGGTCTTGAAGGCAGAGGAAGTAAGTTGTTTAAAATTGGGTGATGCCCTAGGGCAGAATTACATTGTTTTCCTTGTGTAAATGGGGTGTTAAAGAAGGGTTTTGATGAAATTTTGAAGTAATCTTCCATGTAATGGTTGTTTGAGTTTGTGCAAGGTTTATTTTTTGAAGTATTGTTGGCATTGGCGAGGTCTAGTAAGCCCGGTTGTCAAGAATTTCAATAAACCCTAAGTTATTTGCATGAAAGTTGAGGGTTTTGTGGTACAACATTTTAGAGGTCAAGGCTCTAAGAAATAATGGTGGAATTTGTTGTTTTGTAACACAATTAGTGACTGTCAGTTGAGATTTGGTGAAAACAAAGTGTTTTGGAGGTACCTCCTTTGTAAAAGAGGGCTATTTGGTGGCCTAAAAGGCAGGGCAGCCTACTGGTTTTCAATATTTTTGCAAAGAAACCTCGTGAAATCTTTTGGTATGTTGTGTTAGGAGTTGAAGTGTGTCTTAGATGATTTTTTTTAGGTCTCTGTACGACCTTATCTAAAATATATTGAGAAAAAGAAGTTTTGGAGGACTACAAGCCTTTAGGTGTGTGTTTGGGATAAGTTGAGTGTATAGTGTTTAAGGGGTTGGTTTCTTGTTTCAGTCTGATAATTTTGAGTTGGTTGGGGTCTTCACCACCTAGGTTGCTATCACGCTGCCCCTACCTTCTCAACCCTACCACATTGGCAAGCTAGTGGAGCGTTGGCAAGCTAGCTCACTCACTAGCTTGCCAATGTGGTAGGGTTGAGAAGGTAGGGGCAGTGTATGCCTCATAGAAATGGGGTCTCACAATGATGTATATCACTGCATCACCGTGAGACATCCGTGCATCAGGTGAGACCCCATTTCTGTGAGGCATACCTATGAGACCCCATTTCTATGAGGCATACGTTGCCCCTACCTTCTCAACCCTATTGCATTGGCAAGCTAGTGGAGTGTTGGCAAGCTAGCTCACTCACTAGCTTGCCAATGTGGTATGGTTGAGAAGGTAGAGGCAGTGTATGCCTCATAGAAATGGATTCTCACAATGATATAGGGTTGAGAAGGTAGGGGCAGCGTATGCCTCATAGAAATGGGGTCTCACGGTGATATACATCCTTGTGGACCCCTACATTCTATGAGCATCTGTTCTCAACCCTACATGTGAGCTAGTGAGTGAGCTCACTATCTTGCCAAGCTCACTAGCTTGTCAATGCTAAAACATTTTGCATACATTTATATGAAAACATTATTGTCAAACAATTCAAATGCTTTTTCCATGCTTCCATTTTGATCCATGATTGCAAGATAGGTTGTACCTTTCCCCATGTTGCTAACTTAGCCTTGAATAAATAGTCTTGTAATAGTGGAGAGAAGGGTTTGAATCCCTTGTAGATAGACTAATCAAGGAAACATTTAAAATATATCATAGCTAAAAGTGATGAGGTAGGTTTAGTGACGAGGTAAATTTAGAAATAGAGATGAAAACCAAAATAGTTTCTAAGATCTATCAATGTGGGAGGAGTATATTCCAATTTTTTAGAGACATGTATGGAAAATTTGGTAGCATAGACAAGGAAATTAGCTACTAGGTATAACTGTTTGAAAAAATAGCTCAATGAAAGCTTCAGAGAGTGGTATGCACATCCATAATAAATGATTGAGAAATAATGTTTTATTAAATAATTCCTTAAAACATATGTCATATATATGTGTATACAAAATGTGGAAACATACACAAGGTAAGTCAATTGTTAAATAACAAAATTCCTCAAAGAGATGTGGTTTAAAAGTGTAATTGGCAAGTGTATAGAATTGCGTAATTTAAAATGTGCATTGACAACCTAAGGTTATAATGACAAACAAAAAATAATCAACATGGAATATGGAAAATAACAAAAATGATAGCAAGCCATAATAGAACATGAAAGAAAATGTGTAAATGCTTCACATACCTAAAAAACTAGAGTTTCAAATGGAGGAGTTGTACCCAATTATGTAGCCTTAGCTTCTTCTTTCTTCAAACTCCTCAACAATTTGAATTTTTCAAAAGCTTGTTCCCCTCCAAACTTCAATTGTATATCAATTTTCACTGGAATTCAAACTTGAATTGATATTATATGCCTTTCAACATGAAAACTCCACTGTTTCATGCAAAGATGGTGGAAAGATCATGAAAAAGGTGGTGGAATGTGAAAACATACATGCACACTTCACAACATCATCAAAAAGCTACTTTTTATCATAGCACATGTACAACCAAGAGAATATGCAGAATGAGGGCCTTGAGATCATGGGTATATTGAGTTTTTTACCATT
>VDFB02000007.1:84266048-84314756 GCA_007258455.2 Sequoia sempervirens
TATATGCGTATATATATGTGTGTGTGTATATGTATATATATGTGTGTATATATATGTACATATCTATATATATACATATATATATGTGTGTGTGTATGTACATATCTATATCTATATCTATATATGCGTACATATATATGTGTGTGTGTGTATTTGTACATATATAGTGCACAGATAGTTTACTGAGACATGAACAAACATTGGTTAAACATTGTCGAAATGAAAGATAATGGTATAGGCCTAGTGAGGTAGAAAACCTCAACTGAAAGACAAATGGAGCTTTCTTGAGTGCAGAGACGAACAATGAATTATGCAGAGCCGAACATAAATGCATTGACATCCATAAACAATGTAAGTTGAAACCCCATAGATTGAGTTAAAGGGTAGTGGGTGACAAACATTTACAGTGCATACATCATTCTCTATATTCCTAGGCATATAGAAAATAAATAAAACACCCCATAAATTGAACTAAATTTCCTTGAAATTCATAAATAGTATAAGTTGAAACCCCAGATATTGAGTTACAAGGTAGAGTGTGATAAACATTTATAGTGCATACAACTGATCTATATTTGCAAACATATAGAATATAAAAAAACCCTGAAATTGAATTGAAATGACTTGACATTCATAAATAGTGTAAGTTGAAACCCTAGGTAATGAGCTACATGTTATTGTGACAAACATTAACAGTGCATACAAACATATTTTCATTCTAAGGCATAAAGAATATAAATGAAAAACCCAACTGGAAAAGAATGGGTAATACATTTTTTAACAGAAATGCATTGACATTCTAAACAGTATAAGTTGAAACCCCATATATTGAGTTATAGGGTAGTGGGTGACAAACATTTATAGTGCATACAACTAATCTATATTCCCAGTCATATATAATAAAAAAAAAACCCTGAAATTAAATTGAAATGACTTGACATTCATAAATAGTGTAAGTTGAAACCCCAGATATGAGTTACAGGTTATTGTGGCAAACATTGACATCACATACAACATATTTGCATTTTGAGGCATAAAGAAAATAAATTAAAAACCCAATGTAAACATCATCAGGGTGAAACCCCAGATATTTACAGATTTGTGGAAAACATTTTCATAGCATACAATAGATTGGCATCTGTAGGCATAAATAATTAGTAGCAGTAGAATACTTGTAGCTTAGTAGCGTGTTGTTGTTGCTACCTCTAGTCTTTCTTCATCTGCCTCCAGGAAAATGTAGAATTGAATATGAAAGTGGGACGTGCTAAATGGAAATTGGAAGAGATTGAGTAATGCATTTTTAAATTTGAAAATCTCTTTATATGTTCAATGCTGGTTTGGTATGGAGTCTTTAATTTTTTTCCTTTTTTTTTCAAATTTGAAAACTTGATATGATGCCTTCACTTGTAGATTTTGTATGTATTTAAAATGGCGTGCAATCCTTGTTTGCTTCTCAGGCGATTTTGGTGGCTTTAACACCATTGTTTTGGTGGTTGCAGGTGGAAAAATAGGAGAAGGAAATAGTAGTCATGTGCATGGATTTGACCGATGGGACACATCTGAATGATTGATTTTCCTTTGAGTGTTGTGTTGCCAGGAAAGTGGGATGGGGGTTGGGTTGGATTGGATTTGATGATGTGACAGTCTCAGCTCTTAGTTGTTCTAATGGCATCAGATCTATGAAAATATTGGTTGTTATGTAATGCAAGTGGTGATATTTAAGGGGAGAGTGGGTTATACTAATTTTTTTTATTTTGGCTACATGTTTTAATGCTACGGGCAATTAGAAAGAAAAATGCCATGTAAGATGGTGTTGTCAGATGTGATTGGAATATTCTCTGACATGTAAGACTGCAAATAACTATTTGTGAACTTGGGACAAGTGTAAACCGATTATAATACAATTTTGATGGTATAGTGATTTGAGTACTCTTGTTGACTTTATGGATGAAAACTATTTTACCATTGGATATTAAGGCACTCTAGTGTGGGGCCCATGTGGGACTACTTTTGTCCCCACTATACACCCTCGCGCCAGCTTCAACTCTTTTCCCCTAGTAGAATGTAATTGTGAAATGTTTTGAACTAAGAAGAAAAATAATTTGAAATAAATATTTATTTTGTGTAAGATGGAATAAAAATGTTTATTATATATATTATTATAATGTTTGAAACTGAATAATATTTATTATACATTCAAAAAATTTAATTTATAAACTGTGAATATTTAATGTATTTAAATATATTTTTCTAAAATATAATAGTTTTTTTTATTTGCAAAATATAATAATTTGGCTTTTTTAGTTTTTGTTTTTGAACTTTATTTTATATTGGGTTCATCGAACAGTTAGATCTTTTTCAATAGCCTTGCATCATGCTAACACATTCTCAACCGTTGATGCCTTTATAATATGATTTATACACTTTGAATATTAGTGGAAAATTAGAAACAATATCTAATTATTTGCTTTCTTTCTTGCAATGATTAATTAGATAAGGTAAAATCAATGTAGTTAAATATTTTTTGTAAAATATAAAATTACTATTTTAATTTGTAAAATATAATATTGATTCTTTGCTTTCTTTCTTTGTATAAAGTTTTTTTTTTTTTTAATATTATTTTTATTTATTTTATATTGGGTCCATCGAACGGTCATATCTTTTTCAATGGTCAACCATCATTCTACCACATTCTCAATCGTCGATCATTAAAGTTAGTTGATCATGAAAGTCAGTCGATAATGTTCAGCCTTCCGCGTAGTAAATAATGTTGAGATATATTTTTGAGACATTTATTTTTGTATTATATTATTCAATATAACTTAAATATAAAAAAGCTATAATTTAATAAGACATGAATTGAAAAGCTAGTATATTATTTTTGTTAAATTTTAACCTAAAAATCATAAAAAAGCTATAATTTAATAAGACATGAATTGAAAAGCTAGTATATTATTTTTGTTAAATTTTAACCTAAAAATCATAAAAAAGCTATAATTTAATAAGACATGAATTGAAAAGTAATTAAAAAAAATTAAACAAAAAAAAAGAAATGAATTGAATAGTAATTAATATTATTATTAATTTATAGAATGTGATACTAAAATTATTATACTTAGTATTATATTCTTATTATTTGATTATTATTATTATATTATTAAAAATTAGGCTAGATTGAGGGTTGGGATTATTATTTATATATATATATATATATATATATTTTATGACATTATTATTATATTACAATATATATGTATATATTAGTACATTTTTATTAATATATTATTAATATTAGTGGTATATTTTTATAACTATATTATACTATTATTTTATTATTGTTTTATTATTATTATATTAATGTTTTTGATTAATAGGAAAAACAGGTTTTGAAGGGACCTAAAATCCTTTACAAGCGAGACGTTGCAGAAAGAAAAAGACATAGACTGCCAACAACCAACTAACAACTAACTAAAAGAAAAAAAAACCAATAGGACTAATTCATGTTATTAGTTTTTGCCACCTCAAGTTCTTGGTTGTAGAAATCTTGATGGAGGTTAACCAAATCCAAAAGTTCATTATTTTCCTCCTCGAAAGATTTATTTTTGCTTCCTCTTGTTCTTGAACTTGGCCCCTTAGAATCAGTCGGCCCTTATTTCTTTTCTTTATCTTTAATTACCCGTTCTTTCTTTCTGCTATCCTTAGGGGACCTTTCAATAGTTTTCTCCTCTCTCAACTCTTTAAGCTTCTTCATAAGGATCCTTATCCGCTCAACATTGTTCTTGATGGAGTAGTGGCTTATCTTTAAGATATTTTCCATATTACTATTAATCCCCTAGATTTTATTTTCCAAATCATTCATATGGTTTTCATAATATATCTTTAAAACATTAATGGATTCCTCAATATCATCCATCCTCTTCTTAACCTTTTTGTCTTCATTCGTAGACTAGTCTTGATCCTCAATAGAGATTTTCTCCTGCATCCCACACAATTTGATATTAATTTTATTAATTTCTAAAATGAACCATTTTTCCAATTTGAAATGGGTAGCAACTCCATCTCTGGAAATCCCCAAGATGCCACCGATCTCCTCTTTGTTGGTGTGGAGATAAGTAAAATCTTTAGACAGAAGGGAAAAATTAGTAGCATCTTGATTATCTTTGATAGAGCCTTTCTTCGAGGACTAGATTCCCATTGTAATATTATCCACCACCTTCTCATTTCCTTTACCAGAAGCTTCCCCTTGAGGCTTTGAAGTATGCTTCCCCTTCCTTTGCATTTTAACCCCTTCCCCCTCCCCTATTTGTGACCCCTCCAACTAGGAGATCACCTTCTTCACTTTATTCTTGGGGGAGTTCTTTTTGCTAGCTCCCTTTCTTTACTTTTGGTCCTCACCCTCAAAAGGAAGCATAGAGAACACTTCCACTAAATCTTCTCCCTCATCTTCCTCCATGCACTCGTCATCATCCTCGTCCTCACTAGAATATGAGCTTGTATCATAATAATGAACAACCATAAACTTTTGATTTTTCTTTACACTCCCCTTCCCCCTTGGACTCAGGATTAGGGTTTGAGTTTTCACATGTTCCATGATCAACAAGATTAAACCCTCATGCAACACCAACAGTTTAGGGTTTTTCATATGTTCCTTTTCAACATAATCCAACAAAGCTAACAAAAAGTAGGGAAAAGAGACCAACAAATTATACCTAGAATGATTCAAGAAAATGAAATGAACACCAAGGATTGGAGTGTACCTTCCATTCAAAGTGATGTGACACATGATAACCTCTGCCACCTCCACCCAAATGGGTTTTATGGATAATCTATCATAGCCCCACGAGGAGAGTTGCACCAACTTCCCTTGTTCCTCATACTTGAAAATTTTGGTTAAGGGCTTCATTTTTGGCCTTTCTACCATGAAAGAACTTCCTTGTATTGATAAACTAGTAATATTTGCAATCATCTCCTTAGATATAGAAAAATACTTACCATTCACGTTCAACACCCTATTCTTCCAACCTTTTATAAAGAGCTTGGAGGTCTTTGGTTCATGACCATGGAGCCTTTCTAGGTAGCGAGTTAGGCCCCCCTCTTCCACAATTCTCGACACTTTAGGGTTTTTGTAGACCCCATCACAAGATAGGGACTCTAGAAGACTTCTCTCTCCTCCCATAGTAACAGAGTTGAGTCTGATGAGCATACCAAAAATGTTATTCCTCAAGTCCTATAAGAAACAAAAAGGGAAAGATACCCCCCTAAATACCTATAAAGCATGCAAGAAGTCTGGGTCTCATCATCCGTACGTCTGATCCACTTTTAGAATCTACGTTGGCATTGATTGTTTATAATGGTAAGAGCTTCAATGGGTACAAAAGAGTACCTATCCCATATTTTTAATGATTCGCTTTTCACTCCTTTAGCAAAGGTGATCGCTAATTTGTTTTCCCCAAAAGATATGAGTAATCCTAGTATCATCAAAATATTTGAGCGAATATAAGGAATCATATATGAAAGTGTCGATAGACCAACTCTAGGGGGAATATTATTACTTAGACATCTTATAATGTATAAAGAATCTCCCTCCAACCAAACCTTCTTATTCCCTCTATCATATGCTAATTTTTAACCATTATAAGTTGTCACAACTCAAGCAAAGTGATTGGTCTTCGTGCCCAATGGAAGTGTCATTGCTGAAACAAACTTATCTTCCTCATCTCTTAACATTCCCTGCATCCAATTGACCCTAGATTCCCTTCGACTACCCAATGTTATTATATTATATTACATTATTATATTTAATAATATATTATTATTAATATTATTTTATTCTTGTTATTATATTAATAAATGTTAAATTATTATATTGTATTATGATTCTTTTATTATTATTATATTAATATTACTATACTATATTATATTAATGTTATTATATTATTTTTATTATTATTTTATTATTATATTTTTATTATATGATTTTTTTTTATTAGCAAAAAATAGGTTTTGAAGGGACCCTAAAACCCTATACAAAAGAAAAGGCAGCATGAAGATAAAGCAATTAAGCTACCACAAAAAAAACACCAAGCTGATTAAACAACAATCAACCACCCATCAACAAAAAGCAAACATAAAAGCCACTAGCAAAACAAAAAAGGAAAACTAAGTAGTGACTAAACAAGTTCTTTTAACATCCTAGCTACTTCCATATCCTTGGATATCACCGTATTGTGCATCTCCATTATTTCTTCGACATCCTACATCGACACCACATTATTCTTTTTTGTTTTTCTATGAGTATGGATGCTTGGCCCTGTCCCCAAGTCAGCTGCCTACTTACCCATATTAGTGTCCTTACCACCATCCTGCTTCACCGGATCATTAAACAGGGATTTACCATTCGATTCCTTGTTTTTTTTTCATTCAGAAACACTAAACCTTCACCAGAGGTCTCAATCATTTCCTTGTTGAGATTAATCAAAGCAATGAGATCTTTACACATCTACAGGGAATTCCTTTCCATAGTGGAAATCCTTGGACCATGGTCTCTCTTCAAATTAGCAACATCCTCCACCATTAGGCCGAGATTAGAGTTCAACGGCCTAACCATACTAAAAATAGAGTCCTCCCTTAAACTTCTCAAGGTAGAGATGTTGCAGCGAGTAATCATGTCATACTTGCCATGGAGGTCCTAAACCTCTTGAACCATCCACATGAGCAGATTAAAAAAGACATATGCCCCTTCCTTTACCAACCCTAAAGCCTGATTAAAGTCCATAACACCCCAATACAAACCCCTCCCTTGATGGGAGCTCATTTGAGGGTCTTCTTCTTGGAAGCCATCAGGTGTAACAACCTTTTATTTTCCTTTGTCTTTAGAAGCTGACACTATAGGGGAGTCCTCCAAATCAAAAAAATTATTCACCCTCCCAACTGTTGGGACCCCCCCATCTCCACCACAATCTTGAGTATTCTCCTCATTAACATTTTTTTCCACCTCACAAACCTTATTAACCCTAGTTCCCTCCTGTAAATCTTCCACCACTTCATAGGAACTCAACAACCCCTACTTTGAATTATTCCTTCTACTTCAATTCCCCTCTAAAACCACCTCTTCACAAGACTCCTAAATTTTATGTTTCACATGCAAGGAAGAGGGCTTAGACTTTTTAATAGAGCATTTCTTACCCGAGTAGATGGGGTATAATCTAGCTTAGTATGGTAACCATCTGACCATGCAGAATATTCATCCTTGATTTTTGTTTCAACATCATCTTCCTCCACCTCTAACTAAAATTTCCCACTCATCTTAGCCTTCTTCTTGGACTTGTCGGGCTTACTAGGAACATGGGACACAATAACATATTTAGCTTTTATATGTTCCACAATCAACAACATCAAATCCTCATGTAAGAAGGGATTTTTAATATTCTTTCTGAAGTTTGAAATCCCATTCTCCAAAGACAACAGAAGATAGAAATGGAATGATACAAGCTTACCATGTCATAAATGATTTAACAACACGAAGTGGTGCCCGTAAAGAGTCATGTACCTCTAATCTAAGGTAAAGTAATGCATAAGAACCATGGCCACCTCACCCCAAATAGGCTTAATTTTGGAGCGATCAAAACCACCACATTGGGGTCTGACCATTTTTGACTTCTCCTTGTCCCTTAGAAAATTCATTCTAGCCACCCCTAGCATGGATTTCTCTCTGAAGATTTTTTTCCCTTGAGTCGACATCCTTGTTACTTCTACAATAAGCTCCTCATTTATATTGATGTCCATACCAAACAAACTTATCACCCGACTGTGCCAAGCTTTGACAAACTCCTGTGAAACATTCGACTCAAACCCATGCAATTTCTCCAAAAACAACGTAACCCATCCTTTCTGTAAAATCTTCCACACATTACCATTGGCTTTGATCTTAGCACATGAGAAGGGCTTGGTCCTGCACCTATAACCTCCCATCTTCAATTTCACCAAGCACTTCATAGGAAAGAAACCCCATGTAACACAAAAGAAAATAATCACAAAGGCTAAAGAAAAAAATGCACCAAAAAAGTGTGCAGACCTACCTTTCGAAGTGCAAAAAAAGATTATGGCCAAATCCCTCCTGAACATACAACTCATCCTCCCACAATTTCCAATGAATGCCACAACCATCAAGTGTATTATCAGCATCAGATGGTAATTATTAACTTGCCATCCCTTGAGATCACCTAAAGAATTGATCCCTTCCATAAAATTAGGTGCTATCATTGTTAAGCAAGGATATAAGCTCCACTGGTAGGTTATCATTAAACTCCCACGACCTAGCCGAAGAAATGCCAAGGTTAGCCAAAAAATCTGTGACCCCATTAGCCTCTCGAAAGGCATGGGAGATATAAAATTCATAAAAGTTATTCGACATAGAGAGAGCAGCAACAATAAATATTTAAATAGACCAAGAAGGAGGGGAAAGTTTCCTAAGGCAATTAATAATATTCAAAGAATCCCCTTCTACCCAAATTTTGGAAACCCCCTTCTCCCTAGCCAATTTTAAACCATGATAGGTTGCTGCTTATTATATGAATGTTATTATATTATTTTAATTATTATTAATATATTATTAATGATTGAGTTTAATTAGGGTTATTATATAAAATAAACAAGGTTTACTCTTCAAATACATATGGTTAGGGTTAAGTTTAAGTTACAATTTAATAAGGGTTAAAGTTAGGGTTATGATTAAATTTGGGTTATTGTTAGGCTTAAGATTGGGGATAGGGTTAGATTTATGGTTGTACGATAAAGTATGGGTTAGGTTTATGACTATGAATAAATTAGGGCTAGGTTAAGGTTTTGGATTGTGGTTCAATTAGAGGTGGTAATTAGTAAGGTTTAATGCGCTTATATTTATAATAAGGGTTTAATTAAAGTAATTATTAAACTATAAAAAATTTATTTCTATTATAATTCTGTAAGGCCATATGGAAACAGGAGCAAGAACATGCATGTGGGTTGAGAAAGTGGAGCGTGAATGGTCATTAGAGAGATTTATGAGACATGTAACAGTTGTGGTAGGCAGAAAGGTACCAATGGACAAGGCATGAATTGTAGAAAAGGAGTGCAACTAGTGATTCCGTGCGAATGGTAATAGGAGCAAGCATTGGAATGGGTGGCAAAGGTATGACAAAGGTGATGAATGAAGTCTGCCTCCAATTGTGATGGGGGCTAATTTGATACCACTTGGATTTTGTAACAAGAATCCCCATGGTTGGTGTCAAGGGGGTTGGTGTCATAATTAGAATGTATGGTGGTGAAAGGAAGATTTATGGATAAGGAAAGGTGGTGAAAGAAATAATGGAGGTGTATGAGCTAATTACAAATATGACCAAGATGAAGGAGGGATCAATGAGGTTGGTCATCGGCTTGGTAAAGCGGTAATAATAAGGGAGTGTTTGATGCAACTTGTCACTGAAAAATTGAAGGAGTATGTGAGTTGTTTGTGAAATGGTATAGTGAAGGCTGTGAATATGCTAGAATGGAGAGCTAGTGGGAACCATATGGGGTGAAGACTTGAAGATAAGGAGCTTGGTGAACAAGTTCTTCCTGATAGAATGTGCCTCAACAGAGGTAAAGAAGGTGTTATCCTTGAATTCAATTATGCTCCATTTGTGGTATAACCCCTATGAAACTTTTCCATTTTATAGCCTATGTTCTCTAAGCATGAAAAATGAGGAAAATATTACTTGCCCTCATGTGTGGTCCAAGTCCTCAAAAAGTCATTTTGAGTGATTCCCTCTTTTCATCTTTCAAAAATTTGCAAAAGGTTAAAATTAAAAAGGTTTAGTTTTTAGAGTTAGTTATTTTCTTGCACATACAAGAGCACTAAATTTTAGCACTCTTGCATCCCTTTGAAAAAAAATAAAACATGTAGAAGCACTAAATTTTAGTGCCTCTACATGTCTTTGCAAAATGGTTTAAATGTGTAAAGGTGCAGAATTTTCCTGTTGCTACATCTTATCCCTCCACACGAGTTGCATTGATTGCAGTGTTTAATGCATATTTAAGTGGGTTTTAATCGATTTTAATTCACTTTAATTTCATTTTCTCCATTCAATTTGATCGTCTGAGTCATCTTTTTTCTCATTTGCTCCTTTGGAAAATTCCTCCTTGGATTTCTTGTAGTTTTCGAGTGGATTCCTGTTGTTTTCCTCGCCTAGGGTTTTCGTGGTTGTTCATGGCTTTTGGGTATGTTAGTTTTTATCATTTTCCTTATTTTCATTCATTTTTATATACATAGGTTTAGAGTTTAATGATTTGTGTGTTTGAAATCCTACACTTTCTTTTGCTTTTGGTGTTGTTTAAAATACCATTTATTATTTGTTCATCGTTACTTGGTTTTAGTATTAACCAATATTACAGTTTATTGTGTTATTGTTTAATTTTTACCATGTCCCATACTATGGAATTCAAACCTTGCACTAGTTTTAAACTCTGCACCACACACATTGATCTTAATGAATATGTATCATGGGGTTTAAAACCCATGATACATAGTTTGAATCCATGAATTACCATTACACATGGATGCATGTTGGGGATTTTTCCTTTCCTTGCATACCAAATGGAAACCAACATGTACAAGTGAGAAAAAATATAGCCAATGCATGTGAGTTTTACCTCCCATGTCATTCGATGTTTAAACCTCGACCAACTCCAAACAAAAACCAACATGTACAAGTGGGTAAAAATACTTTTGATGCATATGAAACATGACCATCCTATGTAGGTCGGGGTTTAAACCCCAACCAACACAAGCCTTAATAAAAATTCATGAGTGTAGGAGTGAGTATTTTTACTGCTTGAACACTTAATGAGTTTTACCCCAAATGTAGGGACAAATAAAAATACCACCCTTACATCTTTTTTAATTTACCCATTTGCAATAGTGCAAAAATTTACCATTACTACACTCAAAGTAAAAACTACATGTAAGAGCACAAAACTTTTCCACGCTTACATCCAAAATTAGACATGCTATACCACATGCAAAAGTGCAAAAATTTAGTGCCTTTGCATCTAAATTACAAACTTCATGTAATGATGAATTTTTTTCCCACAATTGCACTTATCATATTTATCTCATGTAGAAGCTCAATTTTTTCTTGCTAGTGCATAAAACCTTGTTTTTTTCTCTAACATTAGAAAATTTGAACTTCTTGCTATTGTTTCCCTTGTATGTTGTTTCGGGCATTCATGCTCGGATTCTTGAAAGATTATGAGTGTTTTACTCTCCACATAGTTGATTCACAAATGTATGACACATCTCTAAGAAAAAAAAACAAGAAGTACAAATATCAAGGGGTCTTTGCAATGAACTTGGTTGCTTCTAACATTGATGAAATAAAGGACACATAGATAGGACATGTTGAAATGTTCAAATTTGTGGAGATAACTAAAAAGCAACCATTGGATGAGGGTGTGAGATACATTGTAGAAAACAACATTTAGTTGGTGGCTTCATTTCCAATGGTGGCACACAACTTAGAATTTGTTCTTGCAGTGGCATCACATTACAACAAGGATGACAAGAGTGTAAGAGATCGTGATGGAAATGTGGTTATTAGACTTGATCCAAAAATTCTTTGATAAGTTTTTTTAGTGTCCTAGCATTGATACATATGTAGATATTACTATTGAAAATGCACAAGCTCACTTTGATAAGGATCCAAACCATTGTAAGAAGGAAATTAATACAAGATGGTTAAAGAAACCAAGGCCAAACATCTCAAGATGGCCAAAGAGCTTTCCTTGCAGTGATTTTTTTGAGTAGGTTAATGACCTAATTATCCTTCTCAGTAGGGTTAAAGGATTTCCTAACTTTTCCAACTTTCAAGCGTGGATGTACTTGTACATTCATGTCATATAGAAGAGGAAACAACAAATATTATGGGGTCAACAAATAAGTGATGACATTCATGATCAACTTGTAAAGGTGCCATCTTTACTGAAATCTTATATGGCCTCATATTTGGTTTATGTCATTGCATCTATGAGGAAATTTCTAGGATTATCTTTAGAGGGTGATAGAAGGAATAATCCAGTGTATCATTACTACTCACAGTTGAACTTGAAGAAGAAAATTCATCACTTCAAAAGAGCCAATGATGCATTCTTTGCTACATATCTTTGCATGTTCAATAGGAAATTGGAGAAGAAGACAGTCTCAGATAAGGCATGAATAGTGGTTAACAAGTTTGGTTGTATATATTTGCAGTTTCCTACCTTCATGCACCTTTGATTTGGTTGCTTTGCAGGATACCCACACATGCTCCCAAGGTATCCAAGTGATAAGATCATTGTCATAGAAATATGCAAACAGATCATGGTTGTCCATAGCAAACAAGAAGAATTGCATAGGCCAGGGTTCAAATTCCCTCTCACCATAGGCAAGTATTCTATCCTTACATCTCCTAAAGCCAAAGATGTGGAATCATAAATGCAATGGGTCATGATGAAAAGTTTTAAAAGGAGACTCAACTTCAACTATAAAGGAATGAAGGATATAATCAAGAAGAATTATACCCATGTGCATGGAGTGGAAGATATATGGGTAGACTACAGAACTTAAGAAGACATAAGGAAGTTGGATTATTGTTGGTTGACTTTGGAGCAGATTGTGAACCTGAATCTTGTAGACATCCCAGAGGACATGGAGGATGAAGATGATATCTTGGATCTTGCATATGAGAACAATAATATTGTAGAAACCCCTCTCCCTTCAATTTAGTAGTCAAAGAAAGAAACAACTTCTATGAGAGAAAGATTCTAGGTCATCCTTGCCAATACTAATGTTTGGTTATAGGAACAAGATATAAGATTGAAGAATTTTAACACTGGATTTGAGGGAGAAGAAACTAAGGGGAGTGTCGGGAAAAGAGCATAAATTAGGACAAAGAATAAGGGAGATGTGCCAACTACAAGTAAAACTCCTAAATTGAAGATCAAATTACAGTGAAAGGAGATAAAAGCAAGAGTATTGAAGGGCCATCCACTACCACAGAGGAAGCATCAGTTCAAGAGGAAGAACAAGAAGAGGGAGGTAAAAATGAAGAAGTGAAAGAATCTCCATATAGAGATGCTCCTGAGAATTCCCCTGTCACTTATTCTCCCATTATTGCTACCGTTCCTACTCCCACTCCTGTTGTCTCAGTTGAACAACCTTTTCCTTCCACCACTGTTGCTCTTGCTACCACTATTTTTGAAGCCCCTACTATTTCAATCCAATCAGTTCACTCATCCCCAACTTCGGGGTCTATCTTTGATAGTCCTAAGGGTGGTTTTAAGAATATTTTTGGTTCCTCATCTAGTTTTCAAAGTCTTCCTTCTTTTGATGTGAATTTAAATTTTGAGTTAGATAAGTTCATGATTGAAACTGTGTAAAACATATCAAGTGTGGAAATTCTTGAAGTAATTTTAACTAACACTCCACCACTTGTTACTACTTCTATTTTCAATACAACCACTCCTACTCAGACCATGACTGCAAGTCTAGAAGGAAGTTCTCCTCTTCCCCCTTGGATAGAATCTTAGGCACCCAGAAGAAAGAAGCAAGCTGTTTCTCCAGATGACTTTGACTTTGGTCAATTGGTGCTGATAAAGACAAAATCTACAAAGAAACCAAAAAATATTTCAAGGGTGCTAGTAGACAAGGCTAGCTACAAATATGGAGAGATTGCACAACCTCCTCCAGGTAAAGTTGTCGAAGACATTGATATTTCAAAATATTCAATCACAAGGGTTGAACTTGGTAAAAGGACTCATGAATCTAAAAAAGAGGATGCATAGTTGGTATTGGCTTCTCTCATTGAGAAGTATGATTGGGAGAAGAAGATCAAGGATCAATACAAGGCTAGAGTTGAGCAACTGACTTTTGTGCTTCAAAAGATTATTTAATCTTCAGATTCTATTGAAACTATGGCCACAAGCATTAAGAATCCTATGATTTAGAAGGCTGAGAAGAAACATTCATGAGATAGAGTAGTTGGGGAATTTATTGTCAGGATGGTGGCACAGGGAATACAACTCTTGAAAACATCTATGGAGAGAATTAGCAATATGGAAAGTGTAAGATCAAAACTAGGTAAAACTATTGACACACTTTCTCAAGATCTATAGGAAAAGGAAAATAGCCTAGAGGCTTGGACAAAAATGAAAGAACTCAAGCTTAGTGTGCTAGAGGAAATTGGGATAATTCCTAATAGATAAATGTTCATTAAAGTCAACAATGAAACATAAAATTAGTGTCATCAAGGATCTAATCAGATATTTGCAGGAAGCTCGAGAGGTCAGAGAAGATAATGGTTCACACCTTGTCACCAAAATCAAAGAGCTATCTTGCTAATTGTTTGATGAAAACCAAAAAATCCTTCCCTCTGTCATAGTTATTCAAGATTTTACATCAATTGTGCAGAAGGAATTTGAAGATTCATAAGCTTTCTCAATATCTTCAATTGACAAATTGATGGATATTCAACTCATATTAGATAATCTAAAAGTAGTTTTAGAAAGGCATCATAAAGCTTTCATCACCATCAAGGACTCAATCACATGAGTTCTTTCCATCTCCAAACATACCTCAGGACCTAATGATTCAAAAGTTCAAGCGGCCTTGAAGAAATACAAAGATTTCTTGGAGAAAGATGGTGAAGAATGATGGATGTGCCTTTGCCACACTTAGTTTATTTTCAAAATTTTTGCTTTATGTAATTATTTGATGACATATTACATGTATTTTATACATAGGTAATTACATGTAAAAATAACTCAAGTCCTAAATCAAATCGGACTCTATTGTTGAACAAGTCAAATTAGTTTAGCTTTTCCTAGATTAGTTCTCATCTCTCCTTTATATATATGAGGGAGTTTCTTTGTATTAAGGACCTTTTATCTTCTGAAGCAAAGCATTTCCCATTTGAGAAACATACTGATACTTTGTGTTTAATGTGCATATCAAATATCAATCAATAAAAGAGGTAAATTTTGCATCCAACCTTTGTTTTGGATCTTATTGGTTATGTGTAAGATTGTTATTACGTCCTTACAACATTTTCTTGCAATTGATTGATTAAGTGGCGTTATATATAAAATTTGAAAGGAAATTCAAATTTCATCTTGATAGCCTTTGTGCTACATCATTATATTTGGATTTTATGTTCTAGTGTATGAACTTTGTTGATAATTTAGAGACTTTGGGCTACAGGTTATTTGCAACATTTTGTGGATCTTTTGGTGATGTATGTTGAAGTCTTTGAGCTGTAACGTGCTTCAGTTGTTATCTTTAAGAATCATCATTAGAAAACAAAAAGTCTTTGAGATTTTATGGGTTTTCTAGCTACATAACTCATTGGTATTGCTTTGATTACTCTTTCGTTTAATCAAGTTGAATATTGGTTATTACTTCTCATAATGATACTTTGAAATGAATTACATATCGTAATAGTATTGTTGTGAGGAGAAAATATCTTTTTTGAAAAAAGAGAAAAGGATGCATGTAATGCCCATGAATAAATTTAGTGTACACACAATCTAGGTTAGTTACTTATAGTTTTAGTGAGCAGTAAGAAGGGAGCCTCCCCTTTTTGAGAGGAAAGATTAAAATCTCATCATAGTTGTGGTTGAAGTTACCATTTTATAATTAATTAAATGATTACAAAATATTCACCCAAAAAAAGGAAATAAAGGAAGAGGCAGATCTAATGATGGAAGGTTATGCATTTTTCATTAAGGATTGGATCAATAACTTTAATCTATGTAATCACCAAATGGGAAATAAGTAAATCTGGCTAAAGCTATCACATCTCCCTTTAGAATATTGGGGGAGCTCAATCTTGGAGAATTTAGGTAATGAAATGGGAAATTTTGCGTGTGTTGAAGAATGGATAGCTTCTGGTGATGAGGGTACATTTTTTAGGGTTTGCATGGAGGTCCCCTTGAAGATCACTAGTTGGGAGATCTAGAAATCATCAACATAGAAGATTGATGGTGGTAGAGAATAGTCCAAGATAAGGCTCCAAAAGGAGAAAGATCAAGATCCTTGGGAATAAGGCCATTAGTGTCAAGTAAAGGTGATGTAGGCTATGTATGTATAGAGGATAATAAGGGTGAATGAAAGGTTTTGCTAAAGGGTGAATGCTCTTGCTCTCTCAATGAAGTGGAAAAAGAAAAATTAGTTGAGGTTTAGTGGGAGGAAGAACTGGTATTTGTGACCCATGAGGAAGTGCCAGAGCAGTTGGCTAATGAGGTGATTATAGAGGCAAGGGGGGATTTTGTGTTGGGAGAAGTAGATGATAAGGGAATGGATCCCCTGTTGGAGGTGGGTTGCGAGTTGTTGGAGTTGGTGAGATCAAAGGGCCAAGGTATGATATTGGCTAAAGCAACAATAGTTGAGGATGAAGAAGGGATTGGGATAAAAGAGATGTATCAGAGCTTCTAAACCAAGCAAAAGTGGAATCACAAAAGGATGAAGAAGGGGAACTAGAGAGAGTAAAGGAGGGGGAGTTGGGTATAGTATTTGAGCAGAAGGAGGACACTGGAAAGCTTGGGATAAAGATGTGTGATCCTCATAGAAAATACTTGGACTGTGGAAAAGGAAAGAAGTTGGGGAGGAAAACTAATTAGGAGCACACCGAAGATGGTGAAGTGAGGGAAAATGAAATTACCTAGACTACTTATATTAGGGAAGGGCATTCCCCTTCCCAAGGAGTACTAAAGGTCATATCGTGGAATGTTAGGGGCTTAAATGCCCCTAACAAAAAGCTTCTACTAAGGTGCATATTGGAGTCAAGTCAAATAGATGTAATGCTAATTCAGGAATCCAAGTTATCCCAAGAAGAGACAACTTCTTTCAAAAGAAATTTGAAATTTTGGAATATAGAATGGGTGGGATGGGCCTCAGGGGGTTTAATAGTGTTTTAGAATCCTCATTTGATTTATCTGGAGAAGACGAAAGTCGATAGGAACTAGTTGGCATGTAAGGTGAGGAGTTTGTTGTCCAATATACACTTTCTATTGCTCAATGTATATGGTCCATACTTATACATAGAAAAAAGGTATGTTTGAGGCCAGATTGAGAGGGTCTGCAACAATTCTCAAATGGATTTTTGTATCTTCGAGGGGGATTTCAATACAATCCTATGACAACAAGACAAAAGTGGGGTAGGAAGAAAGTTGCAATCTCAGAGATATTTTAAGGATTTTGTAGAGAGAAATATGTTTATAGATGTTCAAATGTTGAATGGTGCATACACGTAGAAAAATAGGAGATTAGGTATCAAAAACATTGTTAAGCAATTGGATCGATTCTTTTCAAAGAAGATTTAGGTTCCTTTCCCTTTGTGTTAAAAGGCAGTATTTTGCCACAATCAAGTTCAGATCACTATTCAATATGCTTGGATATCATTGGGGAGAAGAAGCATGTAAGGTATCCCTTTAAGTTTGAAAAGATGTGGATAAGACAAAAAAACTTCAATCTCATTCAACAGTGGTGTTTTGAAGTATCTCCGGGTGGTACTAAAATTATGGGACCCATTGGAGCAAAAGGAAAAAATCAAGTTGACCTCATGAAAGGGGAGGTGGCTTTTTTGGGCTAGGAGAATTACAATGCTAAAAGTGGTGATTTCAGCACTACCAATATATTTGATGTCATGTTTAGGTTGTTCGTCTCGGGCTATTAAGAAGATCAATTAGAAAATGAGAAGGTTCTTTTGGCAAGGAAACTCAGAAAAACACAAGGTTCCTCTCATTTACTGGGAAAAGGTATGCAAGTCAAGACAAGCTAGTGGGGTGGGCCTAAATAATTTATTGAAGTAGAAAAATGCATTAGGTGCAAAGTTGGTTTAGGAAATTTACTCATGTCCAAATATGAAATGGGTCAAGATATTGAAAAATAAATATCTAGATGAGGGGGAGCTGTGTATTTTGAACTCAAGGATGGTCCCCCAAGGCTCAAGGATCTAGAATTTTATTAGCCAATGTTTGTACTTCATCATAACCTATCTCACTTGGAACATAAATTATTGGAGATCCCCTCTTTTCTAGGAAGACTCTTAGGGGGATTCAAGAGCCTAGATAATAGGGTTGGATTGGATCTAGTAAAACTTGCAACAAGGCATAGTTGGGGAATTCATGTTTAAGACTATCTACAAGCCTTGAAGAAGAATGACATGTTCAATGGTCTTGGAGAGACATAAGAACTCTTGGAATCTCAAAAGCCATGGCCAAGATGTTTAAAGCTTCTTTATTAGACATAGTAATTCACATCAAAGAAGGAAATAACAAGTTGGTTTGGAATGGGTCTCACAATGGTCAATATAAAGCAAAGTATGGTTATATGCTTTTGGCTAAGAGAGAGGAAGTTGCAACGAAGCTACTAATCAAGTTATGTCAGAACAAAAACTGCCTTCCAAAGGATAGAACCTTTTCCTTGGTGATTTTGTAGAACAAAATCCTAATGGTAGATAAGTTTAGAAAATTGAGGTTTGAGGGGCCCTCCAGGTGTGAGCTTTGCAGAAAAGAGGAAGAAACAACGAACCACTTGTTGTTTCCTTTTGCAATGAAGTTTTGGAAATGGTTGTGTGCCAAATTAGGTTGGAAGAGTGCCATTTGCAATGATATTTTAAGCTTGTTTTAGTCATGGCCTTTTCTACACAAATTGACTTTGTCTTCGAGTTTATGGTTGATAAGCCCATCCTTGCTCCTTTGGAAGATTTGGAAGGAGAGGAACAAAATGATGTTTCAAGGGAAGGAAATGTGGCTTCCATCCTTTCTTAATAAAGTTGAGGCCGCTATGGTGGAAGTGGCAAATAATAGGGTAATTGAGCATAACTCAAACAAAGCAAGCTTCACAGAGTGGGATTCTAAGATGAGGAAAGGCTAGTATGGTCTTAAAGACCCTCTCTTTTGGGGGAGGTGGAAAAAATTCTCAAAGCGAAAGATAACAAGTAATTTGGCAAGCCCTTGCTATTGGTTGGTACAAAATAAACTTTCATGAGGCAGTTAGAGGCAATTTGGGCTCGTCTAGTGTTGGTTGTGTGGTGAAAGATTGGAATGGAAAGTTGTTGGGTAGTTCATCGGCTCGTCTTCCAAGGGTAATGAAAAATAGTGTAGAGTTTCTTAAATTAATTGAAAGTATTAAGCTTTGCAAGGAGCTAAAGTTGGAAAGGGTCAAGGTTGAAGGTGACTCTGTATTAGTTGTGAATGCAATTGGGTCTAAATAGGTATGGAATTGAAAGCTATAGAGCTTGCTTGAGGTAGCATTATCTACTCTAAAATTATTCAGGGTCCACACAATCAACCCTGTTTATAGGGAGGCCAACAGAGAGGCTGATGGATAAGAAAACAAGGGTGCGAACAAATATTACAACAAAGTATTGGCATCAAAGTAATGTCAATCTGCTCGAGGTGGAAGTTGGTAATGAGTGGGTTTTGGAGGAAAGGTTAGTGATGTATGCTAATAGTTTTCCATATTGTTGGTGTGGAAAGTTGTGGGGATGATGCAATTTTTTGGTGATATTTTTTATATTGGTGGTTGTTGTTGCACCAAAATATTGACTTGTTAATGCCTGATACAACCACCTGATTTATACAAGATCCACAGGAGGCAGTTAATCCATGTCACGAACCCAAGCACCACGTTGCATAGAGGAGACCAAGGGACACACCATCTTGCAACAATCCCCCCAATGCAAGTGAGGGGTTTGAACCTGTGACCTCAACTTTGATACCAATTGTTGCACAGGCGACTGTCATTGCACCAAAAAATTGACCTATTAATGCCCGATACAACTACCAAATTTATACAAGATCAACAAGAGGTGGTTAAGCCATGTCACAAACCCAAGAACTGTGCTGCATAGAGGAGACCAAGGGACACACCATCTTGCAACAATATTTGTGCTCTACTAGGATAAAAGTTGATGCCTAGAGATTAAATTCTCACTCATTGTGAGGTGTTCAAGTTTGCATGCGTGCAAATGTTCTAGGGTTATTTGGGGTAGTGTGGATGAATTCTTGGAGTTTTTAGGATATTGTTGGCTTGGTCTATAGGGGCTCTATTTTTTTGGTTTCTTATATGTGGGTTTGATTTCCTTTCTTAGTTTCTTTGTGAGGATTGATGGGTTTCCTACTTACTCGACTCGTTAGTTAGATTTAGCACTGCTAAAGTTGGTGCTAAATCCTTATTATGTTAAATTTCCTCCCCTCTATATGCCCTTCATGTCTTTTAATTATTTTTGGGATGCGAAGTACCACCGTCATTCATGTGAAGATTTCTTTCTAATGAGACTACCCATCATTTCCAAGTGTCAAAGGATTTGGAATGGTGGTTTATTGATTAATTTAGCTCAAGGGAAATGTGTCAAGCATGGGGATGGATCTCATTTATGTATGCTGGATCTAGGTTCATAATGAATGTTGATGGATTTAATGTTTGGTGGGTCGATAAAAGGACCCTCAGCCCCATTCAAAATGTAAAGGTTGGAAAAATCAAGCATGTATTTCCATGGAGATCCCTATCAGACTCATGAGTATTAAGGGTCAGCTAATGTTTTAGGGTTAGATAATGAAGCATTGGTTAAAAATGGTGTTCAAGACTAAGGATCCCTTGGCTTTAAAATCCATCAAGTTGGTTCTTGGTAGGGATTTTATGGGTTTTGTAGACAGATATTAGGTAAACTCTGATTTGTCTTCCTATTTCATGGTGGCTTTGTTGGACCTACTCTACCTAAAAGAAAGAGTACTGGAAATGACTAGTGCTTTGATAAGACCGAACCTATTAGGTGGTTTGGGGGAGGTTGTGGGCACTACACATCTTGGGAGGGAATCTCCTATCTGAAATACCTTGGGTGTTATATGGAACTTGGAGTCAAGCATCTTTATTTCTTGCTAGACGTGGAGGGATCGACATTATGGAGCCATAGAGTGTGGTTCAGACTATTTTAGAGTGAACTTTGGTCTCTTAAGAGACTTCATTGGTAGAATGTGGCTTAGACTGTTTTGGCGTGTTTGGGTACAAAAGAGGACCATGCCTAGCATAAACCCACCCATACAAATGTGTTGGAAAATTTGGTTCATTCATACTTTCCAACACACACACACACACAAACACACACACACACACACACACACATATATATATATATATATGCAACAAAAGTTACACCACTTTCAAACTTTACAGTATATGCAACTAACCCGTTTTCCATTAATTGGAATTTGTTCACCATGGGAAAACGACTTGGAGCTATCAAAAATTGAGAGAGGTTATTGTAGAGGGGCCCTATATGATGTCATAGCCTCATAAATAATGTTTCCAAGTGCCATGATTTCTGATTAATCTCTTGTCAAAGTTTGTTGCCCTTTTGCACTTTGGTCTCTTAAGAGACTTCATCGATAGAATGTGGCTCAGACTATTTCATTATGTTTGGGTGTGAAAGAGGACCTTTACTAGCATAAACCCACCCATACAGACATGTTGGAATAGTGGGTTTGGCCGTATGATGAACAAAACAAAACTTACCCCACTTTCCAACTATACATTACATGTAACTGACCCATTTTCCATTAACTGAAATTTGTCACCACAGGAAAAGGACTTAGAGATATCAAAAACCGAGAGAGGTTATTGCAGAGAGGCCCTACATGATATTGTATCCTTAGATGGAATGTTTCCAAGTGGCATGGTTTTTGAATAATTTCTCATCGAAGTTTTCTTTCGTTTTGCACTTTGGTCTCTTAAGAGACTTTTCCGGTAGAGTGTAGCTTGGACTATTTCGGTGTGTTAGGGTGTGAAAAGGTAAATTTCATAGTATAAACCCACCCATATGAACATGTTGAAATAGTGGCTTCAATCGTATGAAAAATCAAATGAAAGTTACACCACTTTTCAACTTTACACTACATGCAATTGACTTGTTTTCCATCAACTAAAATTTGTTCACCATAGTCAAATGAATTGGAGCTATCAAAAACCGAGAGAGGTTATTGTAGAGGGGCCCTACGTGATCCCATAGAATTAGATGAAATGTTTCCAAGTGCCATGGTTTTCGAGTAATCGCTCATCAAAGTTTACTGCCCTTTTCCACTTTGGTCTCTTAAGAGACTTCATCAGTAGAATGTGGCTCAAACTGTTTCAGCATGTTTGGTGAAAAAGAGGACCTTTTCTAGCATAAAACCACCCATACGGATGTGTTGGAATATTCGGTTCGGTCATATGACAAATAGAACGAAAGTTGCACCACTTTCCAACTTTACACTACATGCAACTGATCAATTTTCCATCAACTAAATTTTGTTCACCATGGGAAAATGACTTGGATATATCAAAAAATAAGAGAGGTTATTGTACAAGGGCCCTATGTGATCTTGAACCTTAGATGGAATGTTTCCAAGTGCCATGGTTTCTAAGTAATCGCTTGTCAAAGTTTGCTGCCCTTTTACACTTTGGTCTCTTAAGAGACTTCACCGGTAGAATGTGGCTCAAGCCGTTTCAACGTGTTTGGGTGCAAAAGAGGACATTTCCTAGCATATTCCCACCCATACAGGCATGTTGGAATTTTCAATTTAGTCGTATGATGAATAGAATAAAAGTTACACCATTTCCAACTTTACACTACATGCAACTGACCCATTTTCTATCAACTAAAATTTGTTCACCATGGGAAAATGACTTGGAGCTATCAAAAACTAAGAGAGGTTATTGTAGAGGGCCCCTATATGATCCCATAACATTAGAAGGAATGCTTCCAAGTGTCACGATTTCTGATTAATCACTCGTCAAATTTTGTTTCCCTTTTGCACTTTGGTCTCTTAAGAGACTTCATCAGTAGAATGTGGCTCAAATTGTTTGGATGTGTTTGGGTGTCAAAGAGGACCTTTAATAGCATAAAAATACCCATATATATGTATTAGAAAATTTGGTTCGATCGTATGATGAACAGAATGAAAGTTACACCATTTTCCAACTTTACACCACATGCAAGTAACCCGTTTTCCATCAACTGAAATCTATTCACTACGGGAATACAACTTAGATCTATCAAAAACTGAGAGAGGTTATTGTAGAGAGGCCCTACATGATCCTGTATCCTGAGAAAAAATGTTTCCAAGTGCCATGGTTTTCGAGTAATCGATTGTTGAAGTTTTCTACCCTTTTGCACTTTGGTCTCTTAAGAGACTTCATTAGTAGAATGTGGCTCAGACTGTTTCAATGTGTTTGGATGTGAAAGAGGACCTTTCCTAACATAAACCCACCCATATGGACGTGTTGGAATAGTCAGTTTGGTTGTATGATAAATAAAATGAAAGTTACACCACTTTCCAACTTTACACTAATGCAACTAACTCATTTTCCATCAACTAAAATCTATTCACCATGAGCAAATGACTTGGAGCTATCAAAAATAAAGAGAGGTTATTATAGAGGCGACCTACATGATCCCATAGCCTCAAACAACATGTTTCCAAGTGCCACAACTTTTGAGTAATCACTTGTTGAAATTTTTTGCCCTTTTGCATTTTGGTCTCTTAAGAGACTTCACTAGTAGAATGTGGCTCAGACTGTTTTGACATGTTTGGGTACAAAAGAGAACATTTCCTAGCATAAACCCACCCATATAGACATGTTGGAACAGTCGGTTTGATTGTATGACGAATAGAACAAAAGTTACACCACTTTCCAACTTTACACTACATGCAACTGACTTGTTTTCCATCAATTGAAATATGTTCACAATGGGAAAAGGACTTGGAGTTATCAAAAGCTGAGAGAGGTTATTGTAGAGGGGACCTACATGATCTCGTAGCCTCAGATGAAATGTTTCCAAGTGCCATGGTTTTTGAGTAATCGCTCGTCAAAGTTTGCTGCCCTTTTGCACTTTGGTCTGTTAAGAGACTTCATCGGTAGAATGTGGCTTAGAATGTTTCAATGTGTTTGGGTATGAAAGAGGACCTTTCCTATCATAAACCCACCCATATAGACATGTTGGAATAGTTGGTTCGGTCATATGACGAATAGAGAAGAATCTACACATGCACCTTCCTCAACTTCTCAAGAGCAGGAAGAATCTCTTCATTGAATACATTATGTATCTCATTCAATTTGGTCTGTAGTGTCCCTTTCTTTTGGTCGTCTTGGATCTTGACCTACACAAAAATATCCATATATTTTCTAAGCAGATTCTCTTTGGGGAAGGTTCTCGTACCTTTTTTCCATGTGTTGTTATATCAGCCTTTGCAATCCCTATTCTTGTACTTTCATTTTTACTTTCGGTAAGTTTATATCATCCTTATGCTTTGATTATTTAGTGAAATATGTTTCTAATTAAAGTTTAGCTCAAGTTTGTATTCAACTAGCAATTGTGGTTGAAGATGTAATGGGTTTGCTAATAGGTATAATATGAATATATATAGATTGCAAGCATAGTACAGATGTAAAATATTTTGGTTTTACTATAATTTTATTGATATCTTAAGGGGATATGATTAAATCTATATTGTGATTCAAATAGATTAAAGAAGAAACTAATTGCATAATGTGTTAAGAAATAGATAAATATTGATTTCTAATTAAATTAATAGTATAAATCCAAAACATCAAAATGTATCTATTTTGTTCTCATTAATAAATTTTGTGAAATAATTTAATATTTATTAGATTTATTTAATTAAATATGTATACATGGTGTTTTCAAATTTCATCCCATAACTAGATGAGACTCAATCTTAATTAGAAGATATTTTGAATATTTATGTAGTAAACATTTCTATATTCATTATTTGTGACTAATTGTTCTTCTTCATTCAAAATTATTCTCACCAATATTTTTTATTTTGCTCATAAAATGTTATATAGATTGATAAATTTTGGTAGCACACTTATTCAAAACTTGTTCAAAGTAATTGACTTATGGACCTACCACTTTATGCATTATCCTATAATCTTATTTTAAAACAATCAATCAAACCATGGAAATTTTTTCTAGAAACATGTCTTACATACCCATTTTCTCTAAAGGACATATTAAAAGCCACTCTTTAATATAGAAACCAAAAAAAAAAAAAAAAAATTGTCTAGCCTTCCCCATGTATGCCTCTAGCTTCTTGCATAGATATTTATGTATAGCATCAAAGGAAAATAAAAAGGTCACACTTGCATGTACCCTCCACTTGCTGCAAGGCATTTCCTCCATCGTACCACGTGCCTTGTCTTAGCATCCTTTTTTCTGCATGCATATCTTCCAGGCATAATTTTGTCAAGCAGCACACGTGCCTTATCTTGCATCCACATCTTGTATGCGTATTTGGAGGATGGGGGGGAACTTAAAAAAGAACCTCTGGCTACATAACGAGAGGAGGCTCTGCAATTAGATGGACAATAGCACAAGAGTCCAGTATAGAGAGGAGAATAGAGGGTTAACAATAAAGAATTGGTACAGAAGTCAGGTAAGTTTTTATGTCTAATATTTCTGTCAGGATGATTGTTATATGGCATTGCAAGAATGTTTCTTAGCCCCTTCATTGAATGCATTCACTTGATATTTTCTTAAGCCCATTTAATATATCCATTTTGTGCATATCCTGTAATTGTTTCAATCCATGAGATTTCATCTCTTTGAGGAATTCTGGCAAACAATTTGCGTGCCCTGTGTTCACTTCATATTTTTCATACATATCGTCCAGAGCAGTTGCAACTTCAACATCTGACTTTATAAAAAAAAAAACATCCCGCAATTTAATGCACTCCATGAGATCGAATTTATTTGAAGCATTCTTTTTCTCTTATTCTTTCGTGCATGCCTAGGACGACAACTACAATTATAACATCTGATATATACATTAATTTAGTTGCCATATCCATCTGTAAGGCACAGATTTTACCGCATGCTAGGAAAGAGAAAATGTTTATTTGATTTATCGCATTCCCGAGCAGATTGAAAGGAAAAAAGTTCTTAATACTAACCAATATCTCTTTCCTTATCGGTAAGCTTGTGGTATTGGTATCTTGCATTTTACTTTCGCTGCCCTTGTGAGGAGATTTTTTTTGGAGGCCTTCTATCAGACAGTTCTGCCTTGCACTCTTTCCCTCAATAACGTTTAGTGCATCGACTGTCATGATTTCTTGGAAACGAACTTGTTTGAGGCCCTCCCTCTAAACTTTCGGTGCATCCCTTATGTCGTTTTTTCCTTGAGACTGGTCTATGAGGTTTCTGCCAGGTAGTGCATGTAGCCTTCAGCCATTAAACCAAAATGACTCCACGCACCCTGAACACTAACAAATCTTACAATGTTAAAATGTGCTCCTCAGTGCTTCATTAGTTCAAAGATTTTGAGAGCGTCCTTGCAAAATCCATCTCCTGTACCAACGCCCCCTGCAGCCAATCTTCTTGCAGTCTCCTTATTCTTTTTCCTTGCAAGTTATGCTTGGTATTGTCGGCATTGCTCTTTTTTAGTCATCTCCTAATTTTCAGATTGTAAGGTTGCCTTGGAGATGCTTGATTCTCCTCCATTTACCTCGGCCTTGGGTTTTTGTTTCACTACCTCATCTTCATCATCATTGTTAAATGAGTATGCAACATCGGTGTATACTTTGGAGCTAACCCCAGTTGCATTTTCAGGTCCTCTATCCTTAGCAACCACAGTGTCAACAAGGAGAGATGAATAATTCTATGTTATATGTTTATATGCTGCTTTCTTTTAGGGTTCGAGTTGCTGTTAAATCTGGTAGTAGATTGCTGAATAGGAAATCATATAACATTGTCCCTTTAGTACAATAAAATACTTAAATTGAGTAAATTTATATATCTATGTATAAAAATCATGTATTTATATTTCATCATGGTTAAAAGTAATTGTTCGTGTTTAAATCAAATAATTGGGTAAGTCAAAAGGGGTGATAATATAGTTCTTCAATTATCTTAAATGATCATGATCTCATCATGAATGCTTAGATGAATTGTTAAGTTGAATTTTGTGCCCCTATAAATTATCAGTTCGCATGCATTAGTAAATCGATGAGGATGATTTTATAATGTTCTTAGAATAAAAAGTAAATTGATCAATTATCATTCTTTATTTTTGTATATATATATATAGATTTTTATACACATATACATGTATGACAATAGTTTTTTTTAAGTGGTTGTTCTCATATTTAGATGCTAATGAGGTAAATAAGATTACCTTGATATATATATATATATATATATATATATATATATATATATATATATATATATATATATATATATATATATATATATATATATATATATATATATATATATGCTTATGTGTAGGGGTATATCTAGAATTTTAATGAAAGGGAGTTTGTTGGTGTAAAAGGGAATATTTATTTATTTTCAAAATAAGTTTATATAGATTCTTAATTCATTTTAAGTAATTTTATAATGATGTAAAAATTATAATGAAGATGGATTTATTAGAATATGTTTTATTTATTATTTAATATAATTTCCTAATGAGCATATAAATAAAATTTAAACTGATTGTTTTGAAAGTACTTGGAAATAGACACTTGAATGTGTAATTAAAGAATGAACTATTGTGTGTGTGTAAATATTCATCTTGATAACCTTAGAGTCTTTTTAATAAAATGATTATTTTCTTTTGGGTAGATGAGTAGAATGTATTTGATTATTATAATGTTCCTAATAGTTTATCTTTAGAGAAATACAACGAGGGTTCAAATATCCTTTGAAACTTATTGCTATTGATCCTTAGTAAAACTTTAAAAAGATGATTTAAATGTTTTAAAATGTTTAGTGGGATATCAAGAAAATGTGCTCAGATTATTTCCTTAGTTATTTAAAATTACTTCTTAGTGAAATAATAGATAAAATATATATGATTGTTTATTATTCTTTTGGGTTTATCCATTGAATGTATTTGTGTGTTTAAAGGTGGATTGTCGCTAGGGTTTATCTTTGGTTATCATTAATTGAGATTATAGTCTTTTAATTTGAGTAGGTGGTTAATGTAATTGGTAAGTATAGAATAGTTTAATTAGTTAAAAAGATCTATGTGGTAGTTTTTGGGGCTAAATTTAAAAGGGTATTTTAGAAAGATTAAACAAATGAAATTCATATGCATATTCAATGATATTATATTTATGTAAACGTTTCCATATTTATAATTGAATAAAGTAGATTGGTGATTGCAGTGGGAAAATTGGGAAAGGAGAATTTAAAACATAACTATTTAATAACAAATTAAAGTAGTAATATTATTATTGGTTAAAATTGGTATTAATGTTTCATTCTCAAAATATTAGGAATCTCACATTTGATTAAATAAGATATTACTGAATAGGAAGATTACTTGAGATAATATGCTTCATGGTTCACATTGTTTTAAGGGATCTAGACCAATTAGGTAGTTGAAGGATTAGTTTTAAATTTGCAGGTGATTAGAGTTTAAGATAGAAATTGAAATAGTATTATCATTTCCCTTTCGATAGCTAGATATTTGTCTATTAGTTGGTATAACTTCTATGAGTTAGTTGAATTAGTGATCATTGCAAGTAATTAGAGTGTTACTAAATGTAGCGTAGGGTACACCTTAGATTATCTTTGTGAAACTTACTTTCGTTTAGCCCTATAGCATCATTGTATAGTGAAGCTTAAACCCTAGGGATTTGGAATGGTTACTTCTTGGATAATAGAGTTTTCTTGAAGTATTGGTATATAATCCTGTAATTTGATCAAGTAAATAGCTTATTTTAATGTCAAACTCATTGTAACCTTTAGTTTGAAATCATGGATAAAATTGCTATTGCTTATTTGATTGCCCATCATGTCTCTCTTGGATGAACTGACAATAGACTTAGATATTGGTTAATGTGTTCGATCTTGTATAAAGATGATAATATTTTATAAGCTTCTAATTTCATTGTGATATTGTCTCCTTTACTTTGCACTTGTCAATTTGTGATTATGAAACTTATATAGTCATTTTGTGATCCCATGATGTGAATCTTCCTTTTGTGTTAATTTTGTTTGAGGAAACTTTATGCAATGACTTTCTTACATAATCACATTTTGAGATGGTTGGGAACCCAAGTATTTACGTACCCTTCAAGTTGAGAGTAAATGAATATTGGTGTCATAGAATCTCTTGCTTTTCCGTAAATGAATATTGGTGTCATAGAATCCCTTGCTTTTCCTTTGTATGCCTTTGGAAGCAGTCACCTTGTAGGTGGTTGTTGAGATTGTTGTGTATTATGTTTTGGTTGACCTTGTGGTTTGGCCTTGTGATCATTCTGCATGTTTGTCTTGGTCGTGGGTCCTTTCTTGTCATCTCCTAGCATGAGGGTGGGCCTTCAGGTCCACATGGTCAAGTGGAACATGCTATGCACCCCATTGGGTTCCCAGGTTGTGTTTGTGATGCAGAAGTGGACGCAAAGTTTCCTGAGCTTCACTTGGTGGAAGACTATTCTTCACTTGTACCTTACTCTTTCTTGGTGTACTCTTCCCGTTGATATAAGGGAAGCATTATATAATGTACTATTGTATCCATGGTGTGTTGTATATGTGGAAATATGCTCCAAAATTGTAATATCGAACTATGAATTGAATTGGAATAAAATGATGTATCATTTTCCTCTCTCTTGTTTATGGATGATTGTATGTCATCATTATGTAATCTTGGTTTTTATTCACTTTCGTTTGATAAAAGTTTACATTTCGTAATGACTATTCCGTGTACCCCAGAGGACGTAAATAACTTGTAAATGCACAGTTGCTCTTCATATAATGTATGTATGTATTCATCTTGTGCAATGTTCCCCTGTAAAAAATAAAAATTAGTGCGGTATTTTGTTGTCCTTTGGGGTTCGCACGGCGGGGCATTACATGTTCTGCTTCTTTTTCAAGTGTTTTTAGAGCAGACTAACCTTCTTTTAGTTGATGATAAAATCTTCTTCTTGTCTTTTAATTCCTTTTGTAATTTTAGTTTTTAGTTGTTTTGTTTCAATTTCAACACTTCCAACTATTGCCTTTGCATCTGCAACTATTGTTATCATCTTTGGAAGTGTCTTTCTGATTATAGAATGCAAATTTTTATTTTAAAAAGTTCTTTATAAAACTTCTCTACCTTTATAGATAAGAATTTCAGGTGTCAATTGCGTCGGTTCTTCTTTTTTCACTTACATTTCATATTGCTTCTTCCTTATCATCTATTTCTAGTTGTATTTTCTCCATGAAAGTCTTAAATTGAAGAATATTTGACTTCATTTGCTCATTTTTCAATCTTCCCATAAAGATTGGAATGATTGCACGATACGCAAAAAAATGGAAAATGTATAGAAAATGTGGTAGCATATACAAGGCAATGAGCTGTTTGAAAAAATGCCTCAAAGAAATGTGGTCACATAGTGATGTCCATCACCATGAGACGAGACCATATTTCTTTGAGGCATTTTTTCAAACAGCTCAATACCTTGTCTATGCTTTTGCTTACTATTATGCTTTGAGCTCAATACCTTGTCTATTGTTTTGCTTACTATTATGCTTTGATAGATTTTTTCCATGCATCCATAGTTTGGTCGAAACCACATGTTTTAGGATTTTAGCCATAGCAACAAGGGGACCTTGGAATAGGGTATGGCATCTATCAAATTATAAAAGGGGGGATTTTCATGAGTGTTATGGTTGCAATTGCCTTAGTAGACACATGTGAAATGTGGATGCATAGACAAGGCACATGAACTATTTGATAGAATGCCTCAATGAGATATGTCCTCATGGTCAATGTGGATGCATTGAAAAGGTAGTGAGCATTGTAAGAAAAAATGACTCAAATAAATGGGGTCTCATGGTGATTTACATCACCATATCACAATGAGATCCCATTTATTTGAGGAATTTTTTCTTACAGTGCTCACTACCTTGTCAATGCATCCACATTGACAAGGTATTGAGCTCACTACCTTGCCAATGCTATTGCATTGGCAAGGTAGTGATATATTTGAAAAATGCCTCAAAGAAATGGGGTCTCATGGTGATGTATATCACCATGAGACCCCATTTCTTTGAGGAATTTTATCGAACAATCACTACCTTGTAAATGCTACTACATTGACAAAGTAACTTGAGTTGTTTGAAAAAATGCCTCAAAGAAATTAGGTCTTATGGTGATATACATCACCATGACACCCAATTTATTTGAATAATTTTTCCAACATCTCACTACCTTGTCATTGCTACCTTTTAGGAAAACTAATAAAAAGACAATATGAGAAAAATATAGTCAAAGGTAGATTTTAGATTTATAATGTAAAACAATGCATTTACACATTACTAAATTTAGGACGTTAATTAATTAGTTAATCATTGAGTAAAAATATTCATTCTCACAAAGGTATTGCTAGTGGTTAATCATTGAGTAAAAACATTCATTCTCACAAAGGAATGCCAAGATCAATAAGATGAATGATAAAATGAGGTGACATGAATAAAAAATTAATTATTGAAAATTGACTACTTAATCAAGTGGACCAACTTCTATTGAGTCAAATAATGAACTCAAAACCAATGAATTAATAGCAAATTCACCTATCTATAAGTGGGGTTAGAAGGAATATTGTTTGAAATATTGAATAGAAGGTCATGAGCTGTTTGAAAAAATGCCTCTAAGACCCAATTTCTTTGAGGCATTGTTTCTTACAATGCTCACTACCTTGTCAATGCGGTAGCATAGACAAGGTAGTGAGTTTTTTGAAAAAATGCCTCAAATAAATGGGGACTCCTGGTGATGTACGTGTGAGCATTGTCAATGCGGTAGCATAGACAAGGTAGTGAGTTGTTTATACTACTGCATTGACAATGTAGTGAGCTTGTCAATGCTCACTACCTTGTATATGCTACAACATTGAACCAAAACATATAATCTGCCCAATATTCATATGTAAACTTGGAAACAAAAAATATGTATACTTGGAACCAAAAAATATGTAAACTTGAAATATAGAAACAAAAGGTCTAACTATCAACTAATCTTGATGTGCATACTTAGAAATTTTAATAAAAATTAATGTGCATATTTATAAATTAATAAGAACCAATGTGCATACTTACAAATTAATCCAATGAACCATTCGAGTCTTCTCTACTCTTTATTGTGTTAAGTATTGCCTCATGGTTAGACTCACACACCTTTCACAAGGTTTTGTTCAAAAGTCTACCCCCATATTTGATCAAATGAACATTGGATGCCACGACAAGGTTCGAGTAATGAAGAATCTTAAGATGTGTGTCAAATTCCTGAAATAGCCAAACATTAACACTCTTATGTGGGTGCCTTCTAAGCCATGTTACAGTAACAACCACTGATCTTATATGATATTCAATGTTTTCTCCATCTATAATTGGGGCCTCCAATTTATTTTGGCTTCAACACAATAACACAAGTAATAATACATTCCCTTTTTATTTTATTCAGCTGCAATAACTGCATAAACATGCCCTAAGGCATTGATATATCCAAAAAATTAGATGAAATTAGTCAACATTACAAAAACACTACAAAGTAAGATAACAATAGGAATTTCAAAAACTATGCAAGTAGATATATTACTTGGTTGAACTAGATTTGATATGTGGTCAAAGTCAACCAATGATTCCATCTATGTTAGTTCCAATGTTGTTGGGGGCCGATACATGTGAAGTGGGATAAGCTAACTTAAACACCATTCGTTGGTGTAGGGAACCATAGGTCCCAATGTGGTAAAGTTGCAAAATGTTAAGAATTTTGGTGTTTTTTGTGTTTAAGCCATGTTTTGTGTGTAATAAGGTCTTTTAAGACCATTTGTGATGTTTTTGAGTCATTTGGGAATAGGTTTTTAAAAGTTGTCAAATTTTATAAAAAATGTCAAAAAGTTGCTCAAACAACTTTGTACTTTTGAGTTTTTGGGGAAGTTGAATGGTTGGGTGTTGTAAAATAGTTGGAAGGTGGTTGGTTTTGATGTGTAATGTTTAAATACACCTTTTAATGGTCAAAGACAGTTTTGAGAGTTGATTTGGAGATTCAACATAATAAAAACCTTGTTTTTTGCATTTTTAAGCATAAAATTGTTGCTACAACAACTTGTACATTTTGGTATGGCCTGGGAGTTATTTTTTATGCATTGGGATTGATGAGGCATTGAATCTTCTTTCATTTTCATCTGGTATCATCATTTTTCATTGGGGTTTGAGCATTTTAGAGCAATTTTGCTAAAACTGGTTTGAAACCCTTGTTTAAATGCCTTGAAGGAAAGAAAAATGTAAAACCCACCATTCTATCAGTGAAATCTCATGAAGCTTGGTGGAATGGATGGTGTTATGGTTTTTTGGGTGTCTAAAATGTTTCAAGAATAGGGGAAGGTGTTGTGAGCAAGTGTGTTGATGCCCTAGGTTGAAATTCTCATGATTTTGGGTAAAGAATGTCCATAGGAGTTAGGGTTTGGAAAAAAGCTCTTGGGAAATTGTTGGTGATGATTTAAAATGTTAGGGAAGACCTTATTTAACATTTTTGAGCCATTGGTATGAATATTTTGGGTTTGGGTTTTGAAAAACTTGATGGGAGTCATTCAAACAAGCCTGGTCAGGCCTTTTCAAAGCGTAACAATAGTTATTTGAGCCTTAGGTTCCAAAACAACCCAATATAAAAATTAGCTATGTTTTTAAAAGGTTGAATGGGTATCCAAATTTGTTTTAGTTCATCATTTTGAGTCGTTACTTTCAAATTATGTCATAAATACTCCATTTGCTGCCCTCCAAGGCATAATGACAACTTGTGAAGAAAAATCATTTGTTTGATGTGTTAGGGTTTTGATTAGTATTTGTTTGATTTAGTTTTGATTGTGAGATCCCCTACTCTACATCAAATTAGTATCAGAGCATAGGTCTGATCTAAAGAAGGGAAAAAGGTTGAGTTCAAGACGGAAAGTGTGAAGCAAAAAGTGAACAAAATGCCTCCAAAAGGGAAAACCATTGCTAGGGAAGTGAATGAGTTGAAAAAAAAGCATGCTAGAGAGATGAGAGAGTTGAAGAAGAGACTTGATGATTTGGAAACAAGTAAGAAAAGAGGTGTGGTCATGGGTGACGAGGGTGACTCTGAAGACGAAGAGGAGACTAAAGAAGAAGAGGAAGAGAAGTTGGATCTTGTTGATCAGAGGATGGCTAAGTTGCTAAGAGAAGTCAAGGAAGATAAACAAAAGGTGAAGATTGATGTACCTAAGTATGGAGGTAATTTGAATGATGAAAAACTTTTGGATTGGATTGTAGTACTTGACAATTATTTTGAGTGTGAAGATGTACCTGAGGAGAAAAGGGTAAAGATTGCAATTTTTTTTTTGAAAGGTCATGCTTTATTATGGTGGGATTATGAGAAAATTGAAAGGAGGAAGAGAGGTAAGTGAAAAATTGTTTCTTGGGACAAATTGGTGGCTGAACTTAAGGGTAAGTTCTTACCATTTGATATATACAATTCAAATGTTCAAGAAACTTCAAGGTTTGAAACAAAAAGAAATGGATGTCAAAGCCTATACTGAAGAATTTTATAAGTTGAGTATAAGGGAATATCACATGGAGGATGAAGTGGGGAAGGTTGCTAGATATATGAGTGGATTGAGATACAACATCGAAGATGAGTTAACTTTGGAAAATACAAGAACGGTTGAGGAATGTTATCAAATGGCAATAAGGGAAAAAAATAACTTAAAGGAAGACAAGAAAAAAAAACCAAGGGTAGAGGAAACAATAATAGAGGAAGAGGTTCATTTTCTAGTTCAAGTCAGTCCTATGAAAGCCAAGAAGATGCAAATAAAATGCAAGAACAAGTTGTTGATACAAGAGGTGGATTTAGAGGTGGTAGATCAAGTTTTAGAGGTAGATTTGGAGGTCAAGGAAGAGGATCACAAGGATTCATAGGAAGGTGGTATCAATGAAACAAGTTTGGACACCAAGCATGGAAATGCAATGAAGGTCAAGCCTCTAGTTCACATGGAGATGAAAGAAGAGCTCAATTGGTGCAAGAAGAGGACAATGAGAGTGTAAAATATCCATCACAACATGTTGCTCCAGAAGTTGGAGAATCACTAATGGTAAGAAGAACTCTCATCAAGGCATCGAAGGAGAAGGAGCCATCACAAATGACACTCTTCAAAACAACTTGTAAGTGCATGGGTAAGGTATGTAAGGTTGTAATTGATTTAATAAGCACAAATAACATGGTTTCTAATGAGATGGTTGAGAAACTTAGATTTCCTAGAATACCACATGATACTCCTTAAAAAGTTTCTTGGTTGAATGAGGGTCAATATGTTTTGGTTAATGAGCAAGCTTGGTTGGAGTTCCATATAGGAGGGTACAAGGATAAAATTATATGTGATTTATTTCCTATGGATGTGTGTCATCTGTTGCTAGGGAGGCCTTGGGAATTTGATAGGGATGCAATGTATGATGGTAGGAAGAATACTTATGAGATAAGCAAAGATGGAATTTCCTATACCTTGACACCTTTGAAAGAAGATGATAAAAGAAAAACTAAGAAATATACTGTGATGATGGTTGGTAGAAAAGAGTTTATAAAGGTAGAGGAAGGAAAGCATATGGGGTTTGTAGCCACTTCTACACTTGAAGATACTAAGACAATAGACTTGAAGAAAGATTTGATTTTGGAGGGAAATGATGTTGAGTTGAAGGTCAATGATGAATTGATTTTGTAGATTCAAGGTTTCCTTAAAAGGTATGTTGATATGAAGCTAGAAGGGGTGTTCCATTCAATACTTTCAAAAGAGGTTAGTGGTTATTCAAATCCTTTCATATAGGAGATTGGTAAATTTGATGAAGTAACAGTTATAGGGGAAGAATATCAGATGGAAGAGATGGAAAGGAAGAGTGAAGAGATCAAAGATAAGTTGCAAAGGAAAAAAAACAAGTTCAAGCACACAATGGGAGTAAAGAAGGCAGCTCATTGCAAGAGAGGGAGAGACATGGTAGCAGGTAAAAAGGCAGATTCAACAACTTTCGTAGGTGAAGTACATATCATGAATCATTTACCAAAAAAACTTTTGAAGTTGGAGCATAACTTGGGTGAAAAAGAGTTCAAGAACACAAAGAATAATGCTAATTTTCAGTACTTGATTCAGTGAAAGAGTTTACCAGATAGAGACAACACTTGGAGGTCTGAGAATAACTTGATCAAACTTGAATCTATTGTGCATAACTATCCTCAAGGGGACTTGAGTCATTTTTGTCCGGGGAGTATGGTGCAAGGTGTAGACACCTAAAAATGACCTAGGCCTGCAAGCTTCATTTTTACCACTTTCGTCCTAGCATAATTATGACATTTAATTATGTCCTTGGTCCACATTCGACTATTGATTAAATAATTCATAATTATTTAATTATTTCATGTCCTTTGATTCTTCATGATTATTAAATAAATAAATTCTATTTATTTATTAAATACGTCAACTGATTGTCTAAGTCTTTCCTTCATTAAATAAATTTCTTAATTTATTTAATTCCCCTTTGTTATTTAATTCTTTTGATTATTAAATAAATGAATTACATTTATTTATTTAATATGTCACTAACTGTATTAATTAAATAAATTCATTAATTTATTTAATTAATTAATCTCATCTCCTAAATTAAATAATTAAATTTAATTATTTAATTACTAATTAATATTCTTCTCATTTTAAATAAATTAAATTATTTAAAATGTCATGTCAATCTTCAACTCAGGGCTTTTTGATAAATAATCTGAAAAGATTATTTATTATCTCTCAAAATCTATAATTTGAATTATTTTAATTCAAATTAGTAATTATTCTAAAAATCAAGCAATCAGTGCATTCTTGATTTTTCCAAATCTTATCTTGTGTTCACATCTTATCTCTTTGATTTTTCGAATCTTGCAAATCAGGCAATCTTATCTTATTGATTTTTCGAAAATCTTTATTTTCAATTAATTTGTCTCATTTATTCTCCACCGTCGATCCGATTTTATTCTGATCATTCGATTAAGGATTTTCCCTAACCCTAATTAGGGATTCTCAGGTTTAATCTGGATCGTTCATTTTAGGTTCTTGTCAATGATTTATCTCGTCCGTCCGTTCGAAATGGCCTTTTCTATAAAATGCCATCTTCTTCTCATTTTTGGGGGACACACATTTGGCGTAATTACTATAGGCATTTATTTACTCTCATGTTCATGGTCATAGGCAATCTTAGTATTTCAATTTTGGCATTATTTTAGACATAGGCATTGGTTTGTAGACATAGTCATTTAGGCATATCAAATCCTTCAAATCTTGTTGTAGGGCTTAGGCATTTTAGATTGCTCAAAAGACGAATCTGAGGGCAACATTATCCAGCAAGCAAGAAGGTATTACGAAAGGGAATCATGGAGGTATCAACAATCAGGTATAATTGTTCTTTCGTCTACTTCCTTTGTGTTTCGTAAAATCTTTGGGTTTCATTTATCATTTATTGTTTATTGTTTACTCTCCAAATCTGAAGAAAACCTTTGATTACATTGGTGAACCCGACTCCGTTTTGCTTGTTTCCGTATGGTTTTTTGTTGTTTTCTGTTGTTTTGCAGGTACAAGTACGGATCGATGCAACTATTTTTTTAAAACATCGCGACGCATTTGATGCGTCTGACAGCAGTGACTCAATCGACCTGACAAGCCACAACTGACATCCCGAACGACGCATTTGATCTCCCGAGCCGCACTTGAGACCCGAACGACGCATCTGCCCTGTCGAGCCGCAACTGTCTGGTAAAATTTTCTTTCAGTTTTGCCATTTTGATTTTCAGATTTTCGGGTTTTTCTGGTTACTGGTTTTCTGGTTTTCTATTTTTTCTTGTTTTTATTCCTGCATGTTAACTAGATTAGATTTTTCTTGTGTTACTAATCTTTTCTTGTAGCGTGTGGCAATCCTCATTCGTTTGTCGAAGACCATTGCATAAGAGACTACTAATATTCATTGTTTGCAGATTCACATGTCAAAGAAGGAATAACAAAACTTTGTGCTTGTTTTTCTTAGAGTAGCAAACATTTGAGTTTGGTGCATATAAAACGAAATCATGTCTTTTATGCTTGATTGTGATTGTGGGATGGTAGGTGAGTATGCTCTCACTTGGTGAAAACTTCATGATCATAAAACCAGACCCATTCTTTTCTGTTATATTACCCTTCACGATTCGGTATATCAGAGTATCCTCTCCCCTTGCACATTCGTGCGATCTTGGGTGTAAGAGAAACGGTTACTGACTCTAGAACTTGGGCCTGTTCTGGTGGGAAAAAGTACTCACCCCAGGATGACTCAAACCGGTAGCACCCTGACACCGAGGGACTTCCAGCTGGTATAGAAAAGTGGGTTCTTGGGGAAAGCCCAAGAATCACGAGCATGGTTTCGACGAGATGGATTTGAAAGGGGACTCTCACCGCATGGATCACGCCCCATGAATGGAATGCCCGAATTAAAAACCTCTTGTCTTAGTGTCCAACCGTTCTATTGGTTGTTGCTTGGTATAGTGCAGGGTACAATATCATGCCCGAAGACACTCACTACTGATCCCCTTGAGTAGAGATAGCAATTCTTGGGATGTCACTACCCAAAGAATCTAAATTTGGTGTGCTCGAATGATGTTAATGAGCCATGGAGGGGAGCCAATGCCACCAAAATTCTAAGCTATCCGCTCTTGAGAAGGAAAGGTGTTTATCACCAATCCGGGGTATAAAGGTGGGCTATACCAAGTATACAAACCCTTGGCCTATTGGCCTTTTTAGGATCGTGCTTATCTGATGTGTGTTTGGTTACATTCAAAACGCTGTGTTTGTCAAGTGTATTCTGGTTCTGTCACAGTTCAAACAAAACATTCATCAAACAAGTCAAAACTTCCATCAAAACAACACGAAAATCATGTTGAAACTAAACTGAGTCGCATCTGTCAAACCGCAAGTGATTTTCTACGACGCAACTGATCTGTTAAAACGTATTTGAAACCTATAACGATGCATCTGTAGGCGTCGTGACACATTTGTCAACTTAAAATCCGCATATGCTAAATCGAGCCGCATTTGATAGTGATAAAGCCGCAATTGCAAAACTGAACCGCATTTGCCAAACTGTGACGCATTTGCTATACTGTGACACATTTGCTTGTCAAAATTTTAAACTTCAAAGTCGAAACCTGAGGTCTTCAAATTGTCAACCATTTGTCAAACACTGTCATCAAAAAGATTCTGTCAGAAACCAAACTTGATATTGCTCAAAGTCTTGTCTAAGCTTGCATTAGTCACCATAGGTTTCATACATCATTCCTTCTAGTTTCATACATTCAACATTACGTTGTCCCTAGGTCCATATTTGCATACTTAGGATTAGGAAAACCTTAAGCACACCTTTGCAAAGTCATTTTTTTCAACATTAGACCCTCTTGGACTAAGTTATCAAACCTCCTTTAGTCATTGTCCTCTTTTGTGAGATTCTTCCAACTCAAAAGTCTAGTTAGGGAGACTCACTAGTCATTTAGACCTTGTCAACTTGTCATTTCCAACGAAGTCCTTTAGCAGTCAAAATCGAAAACAAAGTTCGAGTTTAGAGGTGCTTAGATAACCTTGTCTTACATTGCATAGAAATTGCATATCCTTATTCACAAAAAATCCAAAAACATTAGTCATTCTAGTTTTTCATCTTGAACCTTAGACTTCACATAGTGCCATACTTGCATTTAGGCTGTCATTCCTATCTGAGCAATCTCATTTATGGTTGAAACCAGACTTCAAAAACAAAAGAGACAAATGGAAAACTTTAGACAAGACCCCCCATTTACTGTCAACAATCCTCCATATGACTCAAACTGGACCTTGTACGATCCATTTACCAATCTAGACAATCAACCTCCAACAACAACACAATCCTCATCAAACAGTACATTCGACCTCTACTTACAAAGAGATGAAAATGGTCAACTACTTCAAGAACACATAGAGGCATTGACACAAGACCCAGAGGCCTATCAAATGGCTAAAGCAATAGCTCGTCAGGACAGAGACAGATTTGTAGCCATGCTCTTGAGTGAGGGAGCTAAGTTACCACCAGGATTTGATGCCAACATGCTAAATTTGACACTTCATGACCCTAATGCCAATAACGCACATAACATGTCACATAGTGGTCAACTTTCAAATACTACGAGCAATACTTCCTTTGAGACCACAATGACAATAAATACCACTCCCAACATCCCAAACATCTCCAACACAGTAAATGCTACATCTATTGGGGGATCACAATCATCTACAACATCCACAACACTACCCCAATCGGATGGAACCACTCTTGGCTCCTCAACAACGTGGGCAAATTATTCCAATCCTCTTTTTACCGCGACGGTAAATACCACGGGGGCATCATCAAGTCACCACAATCCCCCTTTGACAACTACATCTACTACCATGAACACAAATTTGACAAATCCGTTCAGTAGTACTTGACAAAATCCTTTGGGAGGAGCCATAGGACGTATCTTTATTAAAGGAAAACAAAAAAATGTTAACACGACAACACAGTCAAATGTCATTACCTCCCAAGGTACAAACACAAACATCCCCCTTGTACAAAACCAACAATTTACACAAGGTGGCCAAATAACACAACCCATGACATCATTGACGCACCATAACAGTCATGGTCACAACCTCCCCCAAATAACGACACACATGGCTAGGGGACACATCCCAACATACTCATCCAACATTCATACTCATCAACAGGCACCAAATCATAACTTCCAATACCAACAACACACGTCATATGTACCACAACAATCCGTACCACCACAATACACCAACACTCACGCACACCAGACAGGAACACATGGTGTACCAGGCAACCCAACATACGGAAACGTAAACGACCCTACCATAGATGAGCTCAAAGCAAGAATGAGAGATATGGAGAAAAATATGCAAAACATGTACATTTCAAGCAGGAAATCAGAAATATCATATGACCTGGATGTATACCCTTTCGACACGAACTTACGTATGCCTGCATTTCCACCAGGATACGTGTCACCCAACTTCACAAAATATAGAGGCAAGACAAATCCCATTGAACATGTTTGCGAATTCGCAACCAACTGTATGGATATCGCCTACGAACCAACATACTTGATGAGAATTTTTTCCAAAAGTTTGGCGGGTCAAGCCCTTGAATGGTTTTCAACTCAAAAAGATATCCAGACATGGGATGAGCTCAAACAAAAATTCATAAGAAATTACGCGTACAACATTGACATGGATACCTCTATCACTAGCTTGTGCAATCTCATGCAAGAAGACTCTGGTGAGACATTTGTTCCATTCTTTCAAAAATGGAGAAGCCTTGCTAGTCGATGTCACATTGACATTCCCGAAAGGGAAAAAGTTGACATGTTCGTCCAAACACTTCTAGGGCCCCTAAAATTTGCATTGCAAATACATTGTTGCACAAACTTCACAGAATTGGTCGAAAAGGGAGTCCAGATTGAGAAAGCCCTTATCGCAAAGGGAGAACTGAGATATGGTTCCAAAAACACGAACGTCAATCCACCAGCTGACAAAAACAAATATTGGGTTAAGAATAAGCATGTTACAAATGATGGTGTTGTTGATGCCAAGACTGCAAATACTGTAGGTCCCGTATTAGCCCTGAAAGGGGTTCAACAACAAACCAGACCAACAATGACATTGACACCTCCTCCCAATACTTTTTCAAACAACCAAGGTGGTCAAAACAGTCAAGGGCAATATCGACAAATGAGACAATTTCCTAGGGGTCGCACGTACACCCATTTGGGTGAACCCATTGAAGAGGTCCTTAAGAAATGCATCCAGCACGGGGTCATTACACTTCCAGAAATCAAACCATATGACCCAGGACAGTTCAAACCATCATGGTGGAATGACAATGCACTTTGCGAATACCATCGAGCCAAAGGACATACAACCTCTAACTGTCGACAACTGAAAAACCTAATTCAAGATCTTATTGAAAATCGCACAATCGAAGTAGGTGGATCACAATTCACCTCCAATGCAGATCATACTATCCACAAGAATCCACTGCAGGATCATGGTTCTCATAATGTGTCCACGTCAGGTTCACAGAACCAAGCTAACTTCGCTCGAGTCAAGTACAATTATTCTAGTGGACCAATTATAAATAATGTCCGAACTGAAGATGGGTACATCAATACCATTACAGTCAAGAGAGCACCCCAGTGTAATGCTACTACTCGCAGTGGCAAGGTCACTATAGTTGGTCCGCCTCCTCCTAGACAAGCCAAAATCACAATATCGGGCCAATCGGCTAAACAATCACAACCTGCTGCATCGGCTAAACAGCCAAAACCTATCTCAACCCCACAACAGTGGAAACCCAAAAGCGAGTTCAACCTCATTGACCAACTAGGAAAGACTCGCGCACAAATATCTATCCTTGAGCTGCTTCGTATCTCTCCTGCGCACAAAGAAATCCTAGACAAAACTCTCCTAGAGTCATCGGTCCCTAAGGACATTGATGTCAATCAGTTTGAAACTATGGTGGGATATCTCACCACGCCACACCACGTCACCTTCTCAGATCAAGACTACTCATCACATAAAACCAACCACAATGACGCATTACACATAGAAACTTTTGTCCACAAGCACAAAGTTAGACGGGTTTTAGTAGATGGCGGAGCAGGGTTGAACATATGCTCCCTCAAATTGGTTAAGGCTCTTGGGTTCTCTGATGCATGCGTAGACCCAACGAAAAGCATAGTGATCAAAGCATACGATGACGAGGAACGCTCTTCAAGGGGTGTTATCTCTCTCCCTATCAGAGTGGGACCGGTCATTGTAGACACAACTTGCCAGGTCCTGGATTTGGAACTACCATATAACATTTTACTTGGCCGTCCATGGATCCACGCTTTAAAAGCCGTTCCGTCAACATACTACCAATGCCTCAAGTTTCCTTTTGACAGTACAGAAATCACCATATACAGAGACCCCGACCCTTTCCAATATTGTACCAATTTAAGGGGTATCTCTGAAAATCAAGTACCTATTAACCGAGAAGCACCGGGCTCCTCGACATCCAAGTACATCGACCCTTCCACACTCACGTCATCTTCCACATCCGCTCCATGCACGTCTTCCGCCATACCACCACCTTCCACCAACCCTAAGACGGAATCAACTATCAAAATCCAGGACCTTGGCTGCGGAGAATTCAAACTGCACACAACATACAACATAACAACAATGCCTAGATCTCCCAAGGACTATGGTCGGCCATGTTTCCAAATGGAACCTCAGGAAACCTTCATAGTCCCACCAAATACAGTTTTGATCAAGTGGGGAGACATGAGTGAGGAAGACCTTGCTGACATCACAGGATGGATCTATAAGGATACGGTCACATTACCCCCATTACCAGTTCAAATATATGGCAAAGGTTATGACTTCATGAAGGCTAAAGGCTACGATGGTACTAGTGGCCTAGGAAAAGACAAAACAGGCCGAAGGGAACCCATAGAAACTTTTCAAATTCTGAAGTATCTTGGATTAGGGTTTGGATCACTTGCCAATGGCGATCGACGTACCTCTGGACTTTTAAATGAGTGCGTACATGCTTCTGACAGCGTCGAGACTACTAGGGAACCCCTCACCGAAACTGACTCCCACGAGTGGGAATTTGGCTCAGAACGATCCCTAAGTGACTGTTGTCTTGATGATTTGTTTGTCGAACCAGGGGAATTGACCTCCAACAACGATTTTAAACATTCAAAATTGAATGCACCAAATGAATAAAGCCCCACTACTTCCCATAAACATAATGCACATCCCCACCCACCCCGCCTAATCTATCCGCGTCGACGACATTGATAACCAGGGCTCTAAAACCTTCACTCCTTATTACGACAATGAATATGACACTAGTGAAGGAGAATATTGGATAGAGTCTGATGTAGAGTTGGATGATGATAACCTCATCTACAATATCAACGAATCCATCTGCATGCTGTCTGCATCCTCACCCCAATTCACTAGCCTTGACAATGGCATCTCTTTAGTTTACCCTGAACTAGTCGATTGGGACCAACAAGGACCGCCCGTTTTGGACACATTCCAAAATGATGAAGCCATTGCCGAATTCATGGGATTACGAGAAGGCATACCCAGTGGGGACCACAAATCAAGATTTTCTATTGATTTAGACTGCACTGCATACTTCGGCGAGACTGTTCAGTCCTCTAGTTGGAAAAATAAAAATAAAGCAAAAAATGAAACGTCTCTAGGTGAAAACCGAAAGGCACCTCTTGACGATAAAATAGTAAAAATAAAGGACGAATCTGCGGGTGAAAACTTCTCTGAGGCACCCAAAGATGGAGGACTAGACTTTCTCCCTGTGCAACAGGAGAAATTGGCCATGCTTATTGAGGACACAATAGAGGATAACATTTCAACTGCAGAAGACCCCAAGATGGTCCTATTTGCCTCATCATTGACTGATGAAGAGAAACCATAGTTTCATAAATTCTTTGCAGAACGAAAAATCAACTTTGCATGGTCCTATGCAGACATGCCAGGATTGGACCCCAAACTGGTTCTGCATCATCTGCCACTATTACCCAATGCTAAACCAGTCAAGCAGAAGTTGCGCAAAATGCACCCTCAAGTGGCTCTATTGGTCAAAGCCGAATTAAATAAATTACTGGATGTCGGATTCATAAGGTCTATAGATTATGTCGAGTGGATTTCCAATCTAGTGCCGGTGACAAAGCCAAATGGGCTGATTCGGGTATGTACAGACTTTCGGGATCTAAACAAGGCATGTCTAAAGGATGACTTCCCTTTGACCAACATGAGATGCTATCCCTCATGGATGGTTTCTCCTGGTTATAACCAAACCCTCGCGATTGCTCCCCGAGGATCAACACAAAACAAAGATTTACTTGCCCATGGGGTGTATTACACTGCTAAACGCCATGCCCTTTGGTCTCAAAAAACGCAGTGCCATATATATCAAAGGCTATGACTAATGATCTTCCACGACATGATGCACGATATAATGGAGGATTATGTAGACGACCTGTTGGCCAAATCAGCAACTAGGAAAGATCATTTGAGAGTACTCGACATAATTTTCAAGAGACTTGAAGAGTACAAAGTTCGGCTAAATCCTAAGAAATGTGTCTTTGGGGTCACATCAGGGAAACTATTGGGATACATAGTTTCCCGAAGAGGCATAGAGGTCGATCTGGAAAAGGTCAAAGCAATTATAGACATGCCACCGCCCAGAGGGATCAGTGAACTCAGAACTTTGCAGGGTAGAGTACAATCTATTCGCCATTTCATAGCCCAGTTGGCGGATAAGTGCCATCCGTTCCAGTACTTGTTACGCAAAAGTGTCCCCTTTGTATGGACGGATAAATGTCAAGAGGCCTTCCAACAAATAAAAGGTTACCTCGCTATCAACACCCGCATTCATGCCGGCCCCATGGAAAGCCTCCGATTCTATACATCTCGACTACTAGTTCAAAGATCAGCATTGGCCGGGCTCCAAATGACTGCGAAGGAAAAGAAAGAGCAATCTATTACATCACCAGCATTACTGATAGGCTATGGTTGAATCCATACATACATTGAATGTGCATGCTCATCGTGGTCTCTTTGCATCCCAAAACTAAGACACTATATGCTCAGCCATTAGACACAACCTGTTGCCAAGATTGATCCATTGAAATATCTACTAAGTCGAAAGCAAAGATTACCGTAGTCGCTGGCAAAATGGGTCAGTGATCCTAAGCGCAGTATGACATACAAAGACAAGTTGAGCTAAGGCAATAAAAGGGCAAGTATTAAAGGCATCAACTACAGCGATGCAACTGACCAAGCCACTCATCCATTAGTAATTGATTTTCCCGATGAGTCCATTTTTCATGCGGAACCGACAACACCATGGAAACTATATTTTGATGGGTCTCATACTGGTCATGGCTCAGGCGCTGGAATCCTGTTTATCACACCACAGGGGGATTCAATTCCTAAATCATTTCGGATTGCTTTCCTTTGTACAAATAACATTTCCGAATATGAAGCACTAGTCACAGGTCTCAAGTTGGCAATCAAATGGAAAATTCAGACATTGCTTGTATTCGGGGATTCCCAGCTCGTGATCAACCAAGTGAATGATGACTATGAAACAAAGGATGAGAAGTTGCTTCCCTACAAGAGGATGGTAGACAGTTTCCTGACATACTTTCAATCGATTTCTTTTGAGCAAATCCCCATGGCACAGAATAAGGCAGCTGATGCAATGGCTACTATTAGTTCTCTCTTGGACATCCCTAAAAATATGCCACAATTTGAATTCTTAGTAGAACAACTTTTGATACCGGCATACGATATCCCAAAATCGGAAATGGTTTGTGAACTTGTTGGTCCCAACTCTCCTTGGTATCAAGACATTTATGATTACCTAAGTCTCACACCCTTCCACCGAACCTGTCAAATAACCAACAGAAGTCCATTAGAAAATCTGCAAGGTATGCCATTGTCAGTGACACCCTCTACCGCCGTAGTTTCGACGATACCCTCCTTAGATGTCTTGACACCGACAAAGCATGTACGACCTTACGAGAAGTACACGATGGTATATGCGGATCTCATTCGAGTGGTCCTACGCTAGCTAAGAAACTGACGAGACTTGGGTATTATTGGTCGACAATGGAAAAAGATGCAATTGAATATGTCAGGACTTGTCACAAATGTCAAATACATAGTGACTTGGTCCATGCTCCAGCACAAGAACTCCGGCCCATCACTTCTCCTTGGCCCTTCGCTCAATGGGGACTCGACCTCGTGGGTAAGATTCATCCAACCTCATCCAACGGCCATAAATTCATTATTACCGCCACTTAGTATTTCACAAAGTGGATTGAAGCCATCCCATTGACATATATTATTGGCAAACAAATATCAAAGTTCATCCTCAACTACATCATTTTCCGGTATGGCCTTCCGCAGTCCATCATCACTGACAACGGACGTCCGTTCAAAAACCAAGACGTACATGAGTTATGTGAATGATTCCATATCCAACATCACTTTTCATCTCCATACTACCCTCAAGGAAATGACCAAGCTGAGGTGTCCAATAAAACCATTGTCAAGATCTTAAAAAAGACTGTCAATGACGCTGGTCGTGACTGGCACATACAACTTAACCCTGCTCTATGGGCTTATCGAACTAGCATTCGTACTCCTACAGGGGCCACCCCGTTCGCCCTAGTCTTTGGCGTTGAAGCCATCTTACCCATTGAGGTCGAAATTCCTTTGCTACGAGTCTCCTTGAAGGGTCTTACTAATGAAGAGGACTACCGACAATCACGTCTGCATGAGCTGGAAATGCTGGAAGAAAAACGGAAAAAATCACTGAATCATCTCCAAGCATATCAGAACCGCCTTTGTTGCAGCTACAATAAAAAGGTTATGGTCAGAAAGTTTGACATCGGTGACCTAGTTCTAATGCAAAACCCCAAGAACCAAGCAGACAGAGAAAAGCCAAGAAAATTTGAACCAAACTGGCTAGGTCCCTATATTATCATATCTTCTTTTGGTTCCGGAGCTTATCAATTGGCAACTCCAGATGGGGAACAGTTGACAAAACCCATCAACAGTTTACATCTCCGAAAGTTCTACGCATAGCATCAGAGGATGGAGCTGAGAATCATAAAATACAAAAAAAATTGAAAAATGATAAAAATCATCACCTTGATGAAAACTTGGAAAACAGGCATCTTGGTGACACCAAAAAAATCAAAAAGTCAAGAAAATAGTAAAGAGAAAAATGATTTGTTCAATAGTGAAACCCTGGTAAACAGGCACTTTGGACAAGTACCATGGTGAAAACCTGGCAAACAGGCGCCATGCGTAATCAATAATTACTCTGCCATCTACTGTCACTTGGTCTAACTTGGCCTAGGATGAAGGGTATTTCTGCCATTATTCCGCAAAATCGCCATCACATCCTACCCTACCTGTCCTAGTAGATAAATGATTGACATCAAGTCCTGACGACTGTCCATCTACCAAGTCAGCAGCATCCCGTCCATGTCCCTTGCAAATGGCTAAGTCTTAGACCTGACTGGGGGCAAAATGTTTATCATGAAACTGCAGTGGATGTCACGCATGATCTTGACAATTGGAAAAAAGTCCTAAAAAAAGACAAAAACATTGGCAAAAAGTCCTGAAAAAAGACAAAAAGATCATAAAAAGTCATGAAAAAAGACAAACATCACAAAAGGTCCTGAAAAAAGAAAAAAACATCACAAAAAGTGCTGAAAAAAGAAGAAGACAAAAACATTGGCAAATAGTCCTGAAGAAAGACCCAAAAACATCGCAAAATGTCCTGAAAAAAGACCTAAAAATCATAAAACGTCCTGAACAAAACCAAACAAAAACATTAGACTAGTCGAAAAGCGCAAACACATGGGAATCTCTTGTCAAAGTCAGTCGTGTCAAATTAGTCTTCGTCATCTGTCCGAACTACGTTGTCTCTACGCATTCGCTAAGTAGGCAAGACTCATGCTTGAGTCCCCGAGACA